>MNCI01005078.1:155781-195959 GCA_015680685.1 Gnetum montanum | reverse complement strand
ATACCTCAGACTTGCTTAACCATACACCGTGACACATACAAGCAAGCCTGGGAAGACAACGAACGATTAACCCCAAGTGTTTCTTGTGGCGTTAAGGCATTTAGTCTGCGGAGTTCGACCGGATCACACGTGCACGCTCTTATTCGTATGGTGGAGTGTAGGGGTACCTCGCCACTCATCAACTATTATTGTTTATGGAACTACCTAGGATTGCCTCAAGAATAAGGCAACCTTCTAGGTGTTTGCCTTCTTACTAGTCGTGGATTCAAAGCATACACCCTAGACCCCTATAAGTGTGATACAATGGGGTAACATCCCTTAGGATGTTCATATTGATAGATATCACATCCACCATCATCATTTGATTCAATTTCTACAACTCTCTCTATTGTAGCAATCTTGCCCTTACCTCTTTGATTAGCATGTTTAGCTTCCTTTCGCCTCCTATGGTTGCCATCACTACCTTATTCTTTGGACACTTCAACAATTTTTAGAATAGCTTAAAATTTGCTATCCATAGAATCACATAATTGATCTACCTTAGCCAAAATTTCAAAGATACATTTTTGAATCAACAAGGTTTTCTAGTTCACCACCTCATCAAGTTATGATTCCTCCTCACTGTCATAAAATTGAACCTCCCTCGTGCAAATGGAAGGATTACAGTTATATTCTTTTATATTTTCACATTTTCTCAACTCCCCTTCTTCTTTTGCTACCTGCTCAATCAACCATTGAATCCAATAGGCTCTTAATTTTGACAATCACTCTTAGGCATAGATGCTAAGAGTTTTCCTTGTTTTTGATCAAAGCCCATCTATGATATGATGAAGTTTCTCCTATTAAGAATAACCATGGCCAAGACATCTATGCAATAGAGAATAGTATCAACCCATGGCGATGTCCAAGGGTTCATGTGTCCCTTGTTTTCATCCTTGGATCTACCTCCTCAAGTTGGACACTCAAGAGTATGTCTGATATTTTTCATTAAAGAGTTCAAGCATTATACTCCATCATTTGATAGATTCTAGTTCTAAGAACCAATACTAGCTTTTTGCTTCTTTAATGAGTGTCCTAAGAAACAACTTAAGCTTTTTCTAATCATTTTCTATATTTTGCAAGGCACATGCATCGTGGAAAGCTTGAAGATGATTCTATGTATTAAGTTATATTCCCCCTCAAACCTGGAAATATTATTCATGTCTACCCTCTTGATCCAACTATCCTTTACATGCCTTGTGGAAATCCTCACCACCTCTATGATGTTTAGCATGCTTCAAGTAGCAAGCAAAGGCTCATCAAGGTTATGATTCTGGTGCCTACAATGCCCTCTACTACCCCTACATTCATGGCTACTGGTCTCTCTTGAATGTCGGTGCCCTGGGTCTTAACTTACCTAATAGTCATCTTGGTTCCATTGGTCACCTCCATCATGATTGCACCCCCTGCAGTTGCATTCAAATCCAAAAGAGGAAGATGACAATGAAGGTGAAGAGGAAGGAGGACTAGCACACTCACAGTGCCTACCATCCCCTCTTCAATGATTGCAGCCACAATCATGATCATCCTTCTTGTTTGCATCCCTGCACTAACTCTCCTTCTTGGATCCTCCTTTATCATTGGATTTGTTCTTGCCAGAACCCAGATTATGGATCATGGACTATAGGTTCTGGTTTTGACCTCCTTCACCTAAGTCAAAGAGAGAAGTTTCACTGAATGGAAAACCTCCAGAGAAGGGTTCTCCACCATCTTTTGATATGTCAGGTATGGAGAATCATTGAACCACTTTCCCTTCATAGATTCGTAGCACTGCTCTAACTGTTGATCCTGTAGATGTTGTGCATCAATGGGACGATCAACCTTGGCATCACTATCCTACACAACATACTCAGCATGAAGTTCTTGAAGGCCCAATTGCATAAGATTTTGTTGGAGCCTCACAGGAACAAATCGATTAGGTGGCAAAATGATGTTGCCCTCCATGTCGTGCCACTATAGTAGTTCATCCTGGTGCAAGATGAAGGTGAAATTGGATATGTACCTTTTAGGATGAGCATATACCACTCTATATTCTTGGGGCCTCTACTAATTTACTCCATCAGACTTGGGCAAAGAATCACTCCTATGAGAAGAAGACATATTGTGTTAGAAACTAAGAAATGCAATGTGCATCTTAAAATTATTGTAGTAATTTTAATGTATGATATGACTCTAGGGTTTGTTCCAACAATCTTGAATAATTTTTTACTAAGTCCTAGATAGTCCATGTAACAACTAAAGGTCCTCGGCAACGGTGCCAATGATGAGCGACAAGGTACCCTTACATCCAACCATATGAATCATAAGTGTTCATGCGTGATCTAGTCAAATTTTACAAACCTTAATTTCCTAAGTACACTAGTTTCAAGACATAAAAGCTAATCGTGACAATCGTTGTCTTCTCAACTACACTTGTGGAGCTTAATTGTATGGTTAAGTGTAATTAAGGCTCATGATTTTTATTATTTTATATTTTATTTTTCTATGATTAATGATAAGTTGAAACTCAATTTGTAAATCAATTTAATTAATCTAATTGCTAATTAATAATGAACTATCCTAACATAAGTATCTGGTCCCACTTTTTGTGCACATCCTGAACACATATAATGCTACTATGTTACCACATGTTAAGCATTACTGGGATTACCAAGCATCATACGCATGCTCAAAGCAATTATACTTATGCGCTTAATTAATTTCTATTTAATTGAACTAACTTACTTTAACTTAATTACTTGGCAGCATTAAATGGAATTGCACAAAAAAATTAAATGCATGAATGAAATATTTAAGCTAGCCAAGGTGCTGCAAGGTTTCATCAAAAAGCCTATCTTTATTGCCACACACACTACCATGCTCAAGTACAATAGTGCTTGAATAAAGATCCGTACACTCAATGACTCCTACTATAGGCACTTTGGAAAATATTCTAACTTTGGAGAAAACAAACTACAAGAGCTCTACTATGCTATGACAAAAATCATATGGAAACCATGTGTCCAAGTGTTATATTTATAGGCTGGCACATACCCCGCAATATTGTATATCCGACATCACTTCTTGGGACCCGATATCGTGTACTCAATATCGGAGCTAGGCAAAACACGATTCATCAGTAGTCCTAACAACATTTATATCACTTTTCAACATCTATGCTTGAACTTAAAATAATAAAAGGATTCAAGATAAAGAACTATGACTTAATACTAATATTTGTATCAAAGTGAGATTTATTATAAAACGGTAGCACAACTTTTAGATGGTCGTCACCTTGTTGCTAACTATTAATCTTGTGTCAAGAATCCTTACCATTAGCTTCAACCTTTTGTTGACACTAGCTTTAACCTTTAAGTTAATAGTATTCTTGTTGGATAAGAAAAATTTTGCCTTATTATCTAAATGTTCAGGGTGATCAATACTTCCTATAGTAAAAGTAAATATATTTATAAAAGCTTTTCTCTTCTCTAGATTCTATATTTCCATTTGATAATTCTTATCAATGACATTAACTTGATTTTTCATATCTTCAACTTCATATTGATTTTTCCTATGTTCAACATCAACATGTTTTTCTTTGTTTTAGTGTCTCTTTTCTTGAGTAGAAAAGGGTAAGCATTAAATAAATGTTGTTCACGATGGCAAAAGGTTCAAGAATTAGGAAGATTATAATATGTAATTGGCCAAATATAATTTTTTGTACCTCCTTGTAATATCAATTCTTTTTTACAATTGAGAAGATTGACTTCACCAAAAAAAAAACATCTACAAAAATCAAAAGTTATAGAAATAGATTCCAAATGCTTGATGGGACTAAGAAGACTAATAATTTCATGTTTAACTTTCTGAAAATCAACGGAAGTCTAAATATCTCAACAAAAGGAAAGACGAAATAGCTCAACAAAACATGGAACTTTAGAATATTCTTTAGATCAGACATTAGAATTTGAGTTCTACTTACAAATGATCAAGGCTACATTCTTATGTCTAAAAAACTCTATATCTCGGAAATGCTACATCATCAAGCATTGCCTAGCTTAACAAATAGAGAACAATAAGAATAATACTTGGCCTACATGACTTGAATGTCATGTTTTTACATCACATCATTTAAGTAGCTTCAATTACAAGGTAGGTAACTCAAAATTTAAATGAACACATATCATGACAAAAGATTTGCAACCAGTGACTTGTATACATCACAAGGAAGAATAAAATCAAGTGTTTTAAGGTATTGGAACCCTAAAATAATTGTAATATACATACACGCCCAGATATATACTCCAATCAAAACTTTATAACTCAACATTGCCCACTAGAATTAAGCCCAAGACTTGGAGCTTTCAAAATCAAGTGTTTTAGTTGCATCAACATCGCTAGAAGAAGGCATCTTAAATTTTGCCTCACTAGCTTGTAAATCTACATTCTCAAAATTAACAAAAAAGTTTGCATCATTAGAAGAAGTAGAAATGTCGACATTAGTTAAAGAAATTGAAGGTAATTTAAAATTGCCCATAGGAGAATTCTAGATAAACAAATATACTAGAGATAATTAAAGAGAGAAAAATTATGTATGTTTCAAGTATACCATTGTGTGAGTTAATCAACTCACAAAAAATTAATGCTTTTGTAGGTGCTAATTTGAAAGTAATGTACACTTAGGCATCATTATGTATATTATATTATTATGTAAGTTTTAGCAAAGTATAACTTAGGACATATAGCCATCATTTGGAATAAAAGTAAAGTGCTTGTTTCTCAGGTGGTAAGGCCTAGGTTTGAGCTTAGGGCAAAACCACTTGAAAAGAGATTAGGCTTTTGCTCATCCATAGGCAATCCTGGAACCTACTTAGTAGGATGTGCATTGAGCTTTTAGGCACCTCCAAGGTATATAGTCAATACAATATTTGAGTAGAACATAAAGGTGCCTAAAGTGTATCTTAAAATAGGCCTTATAACCAATGAAAAGTGCCTTCATTACTTATCTTATTCCCTACCAAGTATTATGCTAAGAGGATTTTATAGGTTCAAGTCATACTTAGGGAATATGTCTATGTTTTACTTAAATTCTATGAAGTGTTGAATATATGTATTGAGGTAAGTAGTTTCAAGTTTCCACATTATGCTCATTGATTTATCAAAACCCAATTGTCATGACTTGTTTAGGAAGTTAAATTCATGATTTCCTTTCAAGAAACATCAATTATGTACATTGGAACATAGGGCTTGCAATTTACAAGCCATATAGTTTAACTAATTAAACTACACCTTACTCTAAATGTCCTAGTTAAAAATTAAGTTATTTTAACAAAATTTACAAAAAAGTATATTAGCATAAGTGCCTTAAACATACAACACGATGTAGCGGTGGCTCATACACAAGTCAAACTTTCGATCTTTTATGTTCAAAGTTTTGGGTGCTATAGCAATTTAATTAAATCGCACCATCTCTCTAACGTGGGCACCAATTTTTAAAAAAAAGCGAACGGTGGACACAAATTCTGACCTGTGGGTCCTAGCAAACACTATAAATAGGTGAAAAAAAAACTTAGTAAAGAGAACAAATTCGAAATTCGAACAAACACATGGAAAACAAATTCGGAAATCGAACGGGTCTGCGTTAAATTGTTACTGGAGCTAGAAGAATCTCCAGAAAGCAATTGAGAACTATGATCAATCAGGATTAATGTGACAGACTGTTTTATCCACATTCCATGCTATAGAACATCAGCAAATTAAGCTTCGGAGTGTCAACAAGGAAAGCTTAATTCAGCCTACGAAAGCAATCTATCGTCATCATCTTTGTCAGCAGCAGCAAGAACCAAACATCGGGACGGAATCTTATTGAATTTAAAGTCATAATTTCGCTCCGCATTAACTTGGTTCTTGAATGTAATTGTTTATGAATGTCCGATTGTGGGTTTTTCCCTCTGCGAGATACCGAGATGTTTTTTCCTTGTAGATATCGATGCCATTAGTATTACCTTCACAGGGAGGTCTTATTTACAAAATGGGTTGCACGAGTTTGCAATGCTGGGCATTTTTTGAAGTTCGATTCTAGTTTGGATCGATTATAGCAGACAATACTAGCCTGGATTTATCATTTCATGGGTCAATCAGAAATTTCGTTTTCAGAAAACGTTTCAAGATTTATAATTTCATATGGGACGAATGCAGGCGAGAAAAAGAATAGTTGCTAACAAGTTTGGTTAGTATTTATCTAAACCTCTTTATAGCATGCACATTCACATCAACTGTATGCTGCTTCTTGTGAATTTCCAGCTATAAGCAATAACCGGCAATACATATATAATCATAAAGAATCGGAATTTTCTGTTACAGAGAAACGTTTTTGTTTGATTTGTTTTTATTACTTTGCATTGAATGTTAGATATATTTAAATTAGTTGGCAAACTGCCGTTTGGAAATTAATGTGACTGATTTAATTATTTGATTAATTTGACTTAACGGAAACCTGTGCTGTACCTCAGGATTCAGCTAGGTCGGCATACATCATGGCCGACGAAGAAGATCCTCCGATTGTGTGTGACAATGGGTCCGGTATTGTTAAGGTATCTGCTACCCACTCTTAGATTTCAATTTGCCATCAATGCAAATTCTGATAAATGCATTGTGATGTTTTCATCCGACAAACCTATAAAGGAACTCTAAATTGATGCAATGCAGTAGGGCAGCATTTAATTTGTGTTGAGACAACATTTCATGCACTGAAATTGACGAGTGCAGTTGTGGGTTGCAGTTATTGTTTTAGCTTTCATACATGCTAATATGTTTGAAATGTTGTTTGAACCTAATCTGTTGTAGCAGCCATTTTAAATTCCGTTTACTTTCCCATGATTTACACTGTTTGACAATTATTCTGAAAATGTAATATACATCAAGGTTTTCAAATGGTACCCATGACATTGTTGCATCGTATACACACAGTTTCACATACATGCAGGAAGATAGTTAAAAGTGAAGATATGTACCAGAAATTTTTGATAAAAAGCTGTTACCGTATGGAAGGACCAAGATTATATGTTTGTTAATGGTCTATCCTACAATAATAGCCACTAGGATTTGAATATATTCTTAATATTATTTTATTGCAAATAACTGGCCTAATTCATTGTCTTTGGAAAAATTTAAATATGACATTTTGTGGGTTATAGGCAGGATTTGCAGGGGATGATGCCCCAAGAGCAGTGTTTCCATGTATAGTGGGGAAGCCAAGACACACAGGAGTAATAATAGGCATGGACAAAGATGTTTACGTGGGAGATGAAGCACAAGCCCATTGAGGCATTCTAACTCTGAAATATCCAATAGACCATGGAATTATAAAAGACTGGAATGACATGGAGAAGATTTGGTATCACACCTTCTATAATGAGTTGTGTGCTGCACCAGAGGAACATCCTGTTCTTCTCACAGATCCACCTCTTAATCCTAAAGAAAATCGTGAGAAGCTCACCCATATCATGTTTGAGCAGTTTAATGTTCCTTCCATGTTTGTCTCTGTACAGGCTGTGCTTTCTCTTTATACCACAGGAAGAAGAACAGGTTTGTTTTCTTTCTCCCTCTTTGGTTTCCCTTTAATGAAACCAGATGAAGTTTAGTCATTTATATGCTTTTATTAGTACAAAATGACCTTTTCTATTAACAACTATCCTTCTATAGTCAAAGCCTTTAAAGTTTACTCGGTAAGGATTTACAGTTACTTAAGGGTCCAAATATGTGACACAGTTGATAACACTATACAAACAGTTATATGAAACTGTAGCAGATTATTATTATTATTATTATTGTAGGTAAGAGATAATGTTAAAGATGTCTACTGTGAGATTAAAAAAAGATACCCAAGTGTCCAGATATCACATAAAATATATTCATGAAAACCATTAGACAACCTTTTATTTCATAGCTGTTCAAATTGGTGCAAGTAGGTCCCTGACTGCTGTCTGGATCAACATTTTATTTAATACTAAGAACCTAGCCAAAAACAAATTTTAAAAATCAGCCATCCAGTAAATTTGTTCTTCATAATCTATCAAGTGTCAGATAACACTAGTTGTGCAGATTATTATTATCATTTGCTGAAGCTATTAGGTTTCTTTTATTATTATTATTGAGATATAAATGCTGTTTTTCCATTTCAGTTGCAATTCTAGATGATTTAAAAATATTTTATTGCAGTCTTTTTGTTTATGTACAACATTCAACCTTTGGCATATATGTAAGATCTCAAGACTACAAGTGTTCTGCACAATTAGCCAAGCATCTGTTAATATATCATACCCTAATTTTGCAATTGAAAGTTGAAACCTTATTATATCTAACTCATAGTAAATGAAAACCAAGCTCTTATTGATTACGCTCATTGTGATTTAAGGATTAAGCTCTTAACACCTGCAGTTGTAGATTTTCGTAGGATCACTTAAAAGAAAACCATCAAAAGTTACTTTGCAAAGCTACGTTGTCAAAAATCTTTGTGCTAAAAGGTTCACACTTCGCTCTTGCAACCAAAAAAAAATTTCTAATTCCTTGCAAACCGTGGCTAATCCAACTAATTCATTATATCTATATAATCTTGTCCCCAGGAATTGTGTTAGATTCTGGGGATGGCACGAGCCACACTGTGCCAGTCTATGAAGGCTATGCCCTGCCTCATGCAATTAAGAGGCTGGATCTTGCAGGAAGAGACATCACAAATTACCTGATGACCATTCTGAAGGACAGGGGTCACTCATTCACTGCAAGTGCAGAGCGTGAAATAGTGTGAAAAACATCAAAGAAACCATGGCATATGTTGCTTTGAATTATGAGGAGGAGCTCGAATCTTCATATTCTTCATCCTCAGTGGAAGAGGAATATGAACTCCCAGATGGTCAAAAAATCCAGTTGGTGCTGAAAGATTTAGGTGCTCAGAGATCCTATTTCAACCATCAGAGGCATGGAGGCACCTGGCATTCATCAGATTATCCTCAAGTCCATCATGAAGTGTGATGTGGATGTCAGAAGGGACTTGTATCGGAATGTTGTTCTCAGTGGAGGACCTACTATCTTCCCAGGAATTGCAGAGCGAATGCATAAGGAACTAACCGCACTTGTCCCTGAAAGCATGAAAGTTAAGGTCATCACTCCTCCTCAGAGGAAGTATAGTGTCTTCATTGGTGGATCTATTCTAGCTAGCCTGACCACTTTTCAACAGGTTGTTATTCATTGTCATTTGTTGCGTTTTGTTTTTCTTTACTATAACATTCATGCATTATTTTTTTATGTTTGCCATGGCTAAATGACATCGCTGCATTTTCAATGCTAATTTGTTGCCTGACAAACTCATTATTATATTTCTTGCTTAAAATTCATTATCATAATCTTCATTCTCTATTGCAGATGGCAATTTCAAGATATGAATATGATGAGTCTGGACCCTCCATTGTTCATAGAAAATGTTTTTGAGAGATTTTTTTTTTTAATAATTTGCTTTGAACTGGATTTCGGCTGTTCAGAGCTTGATTTAAACAGCATAATTTAACTCTTGTATGTTGTTCCACCACAATTCATAGCTTGTAGATTATCTTGGACACTTCAGAGATTTTTTAGACACAAGTACTATTTCTTAATTAGAAGAAGAGTTCGTCTAGCATAACAAAGGGATCAGGCAATGGATACGGATACATTTGAAGAATAGAAGACTCTGACATGTTGCATTTACCAATTATTTTTAATTTTGGGTAAAAAATGAAATTGACTTTGAACTAGCATGTTTTCGCTGTTGGATTGTTAGTTTTTTCTGGTTGCTTCAACAAACTCAAGACTCTTGTTCAAATGGAAATTCCGCATCTACTGTGTACAAGAAAACAAGAAAATATGCCTGGGTTTTCGATTCATAAGAAGTTGCTACTGGATTGGGGTTTCAAACACTATAATATTAATAAATTCATTTGTGTTTTTATATCGAACTGCACTCCAAAACATAGGTAAAATAATGATAGGTGGATTGATGGTTCAGTTGTCATTTGGAGAATCTTATGATATATGCCAAATTTATATAAACATGCAAAGAATTCTTCGGTGCGCTGTAAATAACTCTTCCAATCATGTATGTACTTGACCAGATGTACAAGCTTAGTTTCTAAGACCGAATGAATCAATGTATTAAGCAGGAACAATTTGATGGGCTGTTATTGAATCAGAATGGCCTTATGAGTGTGCAGAAAGAGGAGGAAATGGGAAGTTCTTAAAACTATAAAGAAATATGATATGGTAAACATTGGTTTTATCATTAGTGTCGTCTTTTTTCCAACCCTGGAAAACAGTTAAGAAAATTTAATTAGCACTGGTATTGTTTGAAAAGTGTCAGGAGAGTTGTATGGATGATAGGTGTTTTATCATTGGGCCTATTCTTTATGAATTTTCATATGCCTTTTTAAAAGATACAAAGATAAACAACATTTGGATGATCTTTACATGTTTAATTGAATTTTAATCCTTATAAATGGATTTTTTAAATCATTATTTTAGTGCCTTTTATCTTACCTAACATTGGCTATGGTTAATTCTAGGACATCATATCCTAACAATGAAGTATTAGCCTAGTGTTAAGACTCTTGATTTGAAAGTTCTAAGTCATGGGTTTGATTATGATGGGGTGGGCAATGCTAAGTTATATATTTTGTTGTATGCCTATATTACAATTATTTCAAGGTTCCAACACCACAATTAATCTATTGGCTAGAAGTAGGCTTGGTTGGTATGATCTTTGAAGAAGCATGTTCTCATTGAAGAAAACCTCTAGAGTTGGTGGAAAAGTGGTGCTTTATACTTTGGTATAGGCCTGAACCTCTATTCATAAAAAGAGAAATACCCAAGAATATCATTTGCCAAAAATTAATTAAATAAGCAATATTCGTAACAACTATCTTATCTGATCATGAATTTTGATTCCTCCGTTAGGTGTCTATTTGATGAGTCCAATCCATGAGTGGAACAAATTTAATGAGATTTCATGAAGTGATGCTTCAATATGAAATGTGCTTTCACCTAGCTAATTGTCCACAATAGGACTTAGGCACATAGTTTTTTCTAGCTCAATTCCATCACTAATGCATTTTGGTTATATCTCACCACTCAATTACTGCATTCCAACACATTTTAGCTTGGCTCTACTACTAACGCATTCTGGATGAATCCTACTAATGGAAAATCCACTTTGGGTTAAAAGATCCTCAATGATTTTCTCGCTACAAGAATGAATCTTTCCTCAATGTCTTTTGCATTTAATGAATTCAAAGATTTCTTGAAGGAAGTAAATATTTGATATGAAGAATCTTTGAACAATCTATCTCCTTGGAAAATTTGAACCTGGTTTTGATTTGATAGATAAAATTTATTATATGACCTTGAATATCCCAAATGTTATTATTTAACTTGCTAAAATGCACGATGTGACCCAATAATTAGAACCCAAATATAAAATTAACATTTAAACCCTAACCTCTTAAAGCCCAAAGAATACAATAAGGAAAGAAGGCATGATCCATTACCCAGAAAGAAAATAAAACAGGGCATAACTGAATTTGATATCAAAAGTATATCGAATTACAATACCATGCAAACATGTTTGTCTTAGCAAGATTGCAGAAGTGCATTCAAGTACACATTTAAAAAAGCTTTGGATTGTTTGCTGCTGTAAAACAAATCTTTCATATGATTGTGCTGATAAAAGATTTCAATGTACTCACGGAGCAGTTAGGACAGAAAGCTGCAGTTTGTGTAGATGCTGCAGTTTGCGTAGATACTTGCGCTTGGAAATGTAGCAGAAATTGCACTATTTGTAGCAGGGTTCATTGAGACTGATCAGCCGCCGCTGATACAGATGAAGAAGCTCCTGGGTTCCACTGGTTGGCGATGCAACTTCATCTTCATGTGATAAAAAAGCAATCCTCATCTCCATCCTCGGCTCTAAAAACCTCGGCTCTAAAAAAGTCCATCTCAACCAGCGACCTTACTAGTTTCGGAAATGAGGACAGGCGATATCCTAGTGCACGAATCTCCGTGGGTCCACTGGCTGGCGGTGCACCTTCTTCCAGAGGTTGTTCTGTGCGTATAAGCTCGTGAGGACCCAATTCTGTGGAGGGAGGCATAATATCTTTCGGGAGTAGATCCGGAGAAGGGGACACAGCATATATTGGCTCCCCGGGTCCAGTGGGTTGCATTGAATCTCCGGGTCCAGTGGGTTGCATTGAATCTTCTTGTGTGCGAGGCATAATATCTTTCGGAAAAAACATTTTTTCTTGTAGATCCGGAGACGGGGACACAGCATTTATTGGCTCCCCGGGTCCAGTGGGTTGCATTGAATCTGGCGTGGTATCTCGGGCTGCCCTCCACAGCGCCAGCACAAGCCCTGAGTGCTTGCGATCATCTTTGGCTCTCAGTTTTTGCAAAAAGTAGTGAGGCAAATTCACAGGCTTTGATAATATCAAAGCTTTCAAGAACACAAAATGCAGACCACTTAATTTGGATGCGTTACCGGATTGAACAAAGTAGTGATCAACCATTTCCGCTGCAAGAATCCACACCTTGTCCAGCCCCTTTTTGCTAACATGGCCACTTTTGGTTTTGGGTACGCGTCCGTTGGGGAAAAACAATTTGGCGTCGTCCAGTCCCTGCCGCTGGCTGAGGTCCAGGCGAGTTCCCTCAGTGCTTACTCCCAATAAGGCCGCTAAATCGTGCTCTGTAAGGGAGATGCAGGTATCCCTGAACAGCGTTTGGGATCCATTCCAAGCCGAGAAGAATTCACGAGTATTTTCCTGCGCATCGCCACGGAGCTCGTGAAGCAATCTATCCCACTTGAGGTCACACACCTTGCACCAGAGCTCAGAACAGTCCACGTATTTTTGAGGTGTCTTGGGCTCTACGGTGGGCGTCTTTCCCATCCCTGCACTGCCGATGAATGCTAACTCCCCGCAGTGATTGATCGCCCAACAATACCCTTCTTCTTCGGATGAATGGTAGCTCTCAGATGGCCGTACTCCAATTGGCAAATTAGTCGTCTCGTTTACCAGGCATAGCAGGCGCAGCCATGATTTAGCAAGCACACACGGGGTGGAGTGAGAATTATAGACCATTCCCTTGGCTTTATCATTGCTTGATTTCAATCGCCCCCAAGGAATTTTTGTCAATTTCTTTACTTTTACGTTTCCCCATGTCCAATTTTATGGGCTGCAATTTGGCAAACGCTTTGTATCGCCCCCATCTTCGTTAGCCGCAACGTTGACTTGAGGTGGGTAAGGCACCCACGCCTCCCTTGATTTTATATATTTATAAACATATATTCACAAGCTTCACCCCGAGCCTTCTAAGTGTTCATCAAATTAATAAATTCATGCAACATTGAGTTGATTAAATAGCCCACCGCTTCAATGATGATTCTTTTATATTTTATATATTCATTTCATGTATTCAAAAGGTGGGTTTAGAGGTCATCATTGTACTATTCTACTATTGATCATCCCTTTAAATTGAAATATTTTAGTGATTGTGTAAAAGGGCAAAATGAAAAAAACTTTTATTTGTTTTGTGGATTTCTATGAAGCATCCGATATAGAAACCATTATAAGGGATCAAATGATGAATCTTACAATAACTTATTCAACTTCACTAATATATGACATGATACTCCAAAGAACAAGAACTTGTCACTTATAGGGTTATTTTTAAGAACTTTAGAAAGTCATAGAAAAACAAAACCTAAAGCTTAAACTTAAACTTAACCTAACATAAATTATTAAAAAAACTAACTTAAACTAATGCATATTCCAAAATTAATTCAAAAAATATATAGGCACTTTAAGTTGTGGAATTTGCAAAAATGTCTAATTGTTAGAGCATGAGTACAATCCTATTCCAGAATAATTTAGGTAACTTGTTTTAAGTGGCTATTGGTATTTGGTTCCACCAAGGCACGGATACCCCCAAGTAGCTTTTGTTGGTTTAAATGAGATAATTACAACTAAATCTATATCATTGATACCATATTTCAAAGAAAGTGTTGTTTTGTCTATAATTATTAGCTACCTCTTTTAGCTGTCCCTCAACATAACAATGAAAATTAATAGCTTTCAACTCATTTAACTCAAAATTCTATATATCTACAAAAGTGAACGAAGAAGTTTTATAGAATATGTCATTCTTTTAGTTTGTCCTATATGTAAGCAAACTTCTTAAAGCTAAATTTCGCAAAAGTTATGCCAAACATAGTAAGAATTTGAGATAGAAAGATTATTCATTGAGCTCAAAATTGCACTAAAGATGACATCAATTCTATGCTAAACTGATTCAAAATTAATACATACAGAAGTTATCCCATTCAATCAGAATAACAAGAAGAAGTTAACCCTTGGTGTTCTAAGAAAATAACTTATTCCAAAACTTATCATTCATCTAAATGTAGCTATGCATAATTTAAGCTAAACAAGTATAGAAAGATGTCTATTTCTAATGCAAATTGAGAGAAAAACTAAAAGAGATAACTATTACCTATTTAAAATGCCATTAAGCAAAATAATCTTTACAAGCTTTTTCAAAAAGTGCCTTCTATTCCTTCTTCCCTACTACTCTCTTCTAAATATGCTCAAAGCTTTATATAGTAGCTTTTGGCAATTACAACATGATGAGTTGCATTCAGTTGGCTATGTCAACAAGGCCTTGTCAATGTGGCCTCATTGACTAGGCCTTGTTGACGAGGCCTAGTCAACACATCTTACCATGCATTAATAGGACCTAGTCGACACATCTTACCATGCATTGACGAGGCCCTGTCAACGTAGTGTTGGTTTTTGGCTATAAATATGCGCCTATAGTAGCATTTATAGCAATTAGATATTGTAGTTGTAGCAAACCTCTTGCAGTTTTTCCATTTGAAAGTTAGAATTTTCACTGAGTGCCCATAGCAAGAGTCATTGAGTGTATGGATCTTTATTCAAGCATTGTTGTACCTGAGCATGACAATGTGTGTAGCAATAAAAACAAGCTTTCTGATAAACCTTGCAGCACTTTGGATAGATTAGCTATTTCATTTATGCATTTAATGTTTCAATTTATTTATTAAATGTTTTGAATTATTTATTAAATGTTTTCCAATAATCAAGTTAATGAGGCAAATAAGCAAGATAGGTTACACACATGAGTATGACCACTTCAAGTGTAACATGTATTCGCTTAGTAATCTCAGCAGCATTATTGCTTGGTACACCTAGTAGTGTAGTGCTTGGTCACCCAGCAGTGGATACGTGGGTTTAGGATGTGTATGGAAAGTGGGACTAGATGCCTATGTTAGGAATAGTTAAATGCTAGTTAATTAGTTAATTTAGATTATTTAACCAAATTTCTTTTATCTACATTTTGAGCACCAAACTATAAAACATGAAATGATAAAAATTGAATGCCTCAATCACACTTAACCATACCAACAAATGTCACAAGTGTAATTGGGAAGACAACGATTGACCTTAAGGCAAGATTCACTTCCTAAAGGACTAGTGCAACGAAAATAATAAAGTTCGTGGAATTCGACCAGATCGCATGTGAATGCTTTGTGATTCGTATGGTTAGGTGTAGAGGTACCTCATCACTCATCATTGGCACCATTGCTAGGGACTTTGTTTGTGGAACGTGCACTATTTAGGTCTAAGTGAATACCATTGATATCGTTGTATGAACCTCAAGGTCCATATCATTACCACTATACATAGAATTATAAAAGCACACTGATAATTTTATTTTGTTTTATAAAATGTCTTCTTCTCACGAGTTCGAAGATGTCAAAGCGCTAATCCCACAAGAATGCAAAGTGGTATATACTCATCCAGATAAGTTTGTGCCAAACGTCACCTTCATCCTACATCAGGATGAATAGTTGCAATGGCATGATATGGAAGGCAATATCATCTTACCCCCTGATAGATCTATGCCCGAGATGTTATTTAAAATCCTTAATAAGTTGGGCATAGTAGATCTTCACAAAGAATACATTGTGGATGGGTATGATGCTCAAAACTATTATCCCACTGAAAGACAACACAAATGAGATAGACGTTAGGAGAATTTTTATGATGCTACAAAGGGAAAACATTTCACTAATCCCTTGTTCCTACTAGATCAAGAGGACAATGAGGATCTTCCCTTGGAAGGTTCTCAACATGAAGATTCTCCACCCCCTATTATAGATGGTGAGGGTGTGAACCTAACCCTGCAATCCACTATTTATAAATTGGGTTCAATAAAAAGTGATAGCCAAGGTAGGGACTCAAGAAAACATCACAACAGCAAGGGATCTAAGGATGGTGATCGTAATAAGCGTAGGAGTGGTGGCAGACACCATCGTGGTGGTGGCGGTCCACCTTCCTCTTCATCTGATTTCAAACATTCATCTTCATCCAATAGTTCTTATGGAAGCCGCTGTCAAAATAGTCATGATGAAGGTGATCAACCAAATAACAATGACTATGAAGGCCACCAAATTTGAAGGGGTGGCCAAAACCATCATCGATGTCATTGATGCAATGATGATGATGAACCTCTATTAGTGACTCGAAGTATGCTCAACATTGTAGAGGCAGTGAAAATCCCAACTAGGCATATGAAAGATAGTTAGATCAAGTGCCTAGATATGAATAGTATCCCAAGATTTGAGGGGGGATACAACTCTAATCTACAAACACATCTACAAGCTTTTCATGATTCTTGTGTCTTACAAAATATAGAAAATGAATGGTAAAAACTCAAGCTTTTCCTAAGGACACTCATCAAGGAAGCTGAAAGTTGGTATTGGTCCTTAGAGCTAGAATGTATCTGCAAATGGAGTACCATGTTAGAACTATTCAATGACAAATATTTGATGTACTCCAAAGTGTCTAATCTAAGAAGGCAAATCCAAGATTGGAAATAGGGAACACACAAACCCTTGGATGCCACCATGGGCCGATACTATTCACTCTGACACTGATGCCCTGGCCATGGTTATTCTTAGAGGGAACACCTTTCCCACATCATAGATGGGCTCAAGGTAGAAATAAGAAGAATCCTTGTGGTGTATGCCCAAGGAAGACTGTTTGAACTAAGAGCTCATCAGATCCAAAGGCTAATTAAGCAGGTAGCAAAAGAAGAAGGTGAGCTACAGAAAAGGGAAAGTGCTAAAGAGTATAATAGGGACCCTTCCATTAGAAAATGAGAGGTTCAATTTTGTGATGAGGAAGAGTCACCACTTGATGAAGTGGTGAACAGAAAGACCTTGCCCATCGAAATATCTATTTCTAATATTTCTACCAAGGTTAACAAGTTATGGAACTATTTGGATGAAAAATTTCAAACTACTATGAAGATTGCTGAAGAATCCAAAGAGCAAAGTAGTGATCGTAGTCGCAAGAGGCAAAAGGAAACTAAATGTGCCTACCAAAGAGGCAAGGGCAAAGCTACCATAGTAGAGGAAGTTGTGGAGTCTAACTATGATGATGAAACTAAATGTGACATTTATCAATATGAACATCGAAATGGATGTTGCCTTGTGGTGTTACACTTACAATAGTTTAGAGTGTATGCATTGAATCCTTGCTTAGCACATAAGCAAGCTCCAAGATGCTTGCCTTACCCTCAAGGCAATCCAAGGCAGTTCCACCAACAGCAATAAGCATACTATCTAAGTGAAACTCCTCCACAACCTTATAAACAATACTAGTGATACCAACCAAAATTGTGGGAAATGTCACCACCAAGGCAACAATACCCTTATAGGCAAATAGATCCATATGAGTACTATGTTTAGCAACCAGTCTCCCCACAAAGTTCTACAAATCATACTGCATTCCAGCATCACTATTACCCTCCAGAGTACCATCACACACATTCATCATCTACTTGAGGGGAAAACCCATATCCATATCCATACCATCCTCTACATCTCTCTCCAGATACACCTCCACCTTCAAGCCAATTACCTCCTAATTCTTCCATGTAGGGTGAGATTCCTCCACAGCTGCAACAACGAAATGCTACAAGGATTGTACACTCACAATCGATTTTTCAACCAAGTGGTTTGGATAATCAATTAAGGAAAGGATCCTTGTTTTAGCCCAGCAACCCTTTCCAACCCTCATAAGCTAATCACCTTACATCTCCAACATCCTCATCCTTTGCATCAAATACCTTTGAGTGCCCTTCAAACCAAGTTCTACCTCGAATTTGCATTTTCATGCTAACTCATGGTATTTCCAACTAGATCAAGGTTGGCAATCTTTCTACAAAAAGATCTAATCTAGGAATTCCACTCATCTATCTATAGATTGCTGGATATGAGCCTTGCAAAGCTCTTCTTGACTCTGGTTTTAGAGTTAATCTCATCTCCCATGACATGAACAAGGCTTGGAACCTATCACCTCTCAAGAAGAGCAACATCCATTTAGAATTAGCAAATTAGTCAATTATTGTCCCTTTGGGATTAGTAGAGGACATTGTGATCATAGTTTGTGGGTGGTCTTATCCTATTGATTTTTTGGTGATCAAAGTGAACAATTGCAAAAGTTACTTCCCCATCATTATAGGAAGAGCTTGGTTAAGCATGGTTGATGCATGAATGGCCATAAGGAACCTATCTTTAGAAATATCCAAGGGAAATGAACTAGGAAAGATTGAGAAGAAGCATATTCCATGCATCGTGTATAGCAACAATGGGTGCAATTACATGCAAAAGATTTGATCAATCAAGAGTACATACATTACGGAATGTAATCAATGTGCATAGAAGATCAACATTCAAAATGCAATAGACACAAAATAAGAGGGCACCCAGTGGTTGATAGTTGATTCAGATAGCATCACATTATGCATGGAGCCAACTGAGAGCCTAACATGTGCTTATGTTGAAGGCATCGAAAAAATTGAAGTTCATTCCCAACTCTTTGATGAAGATGGTGATACCTATTGGGGAGAGTTAGAAATCCCTAACCACTTCAAGCAAGAGCCCTTAGAACTAAAAAATTTATTAGTTGGTATGGAGTATGAATTTTTAAAGAATGGTAAACTAGTCATAATTAATGCCAAAATTGCCCTTGAACAAAAAGAAAAGCTATTGAAGATGGTGAACAAATGGCCAACAACCTTTGCTTGATCATATCCTGAGCTAACAGGAATCAATCCAAGGATATGCTAAAAGGCAGTTGTAGAGGTGGCTAAACCCCAAATTAAAGCAAATTGTCAAGTAGGAAATAGAGTAACTCCTCAAGGTAGGTTCATCTATCCCATTGCAGATAGTGAGTAGGTTAGCCCACTCATAATTGTACTAAGAAAGGATGGCAAATGGTAGGTCTACATCAACTTTAGGCTATTGAATATGGCAACATTTAAAGATCACTTTCATTTGCCATTTGTGGATCAAGTGTTAGACACCATATTCGAGCATAGTTATTATAGCTTCATGGAAAGTTATAGTGGCTATAACCAAATCCAAATTGCACTAGAAGATCAAGCCAAGATAACATTCATGAGTCCCTCAGGGACTTTTGCATATTGTAAGATGTCATTCAGTCTGTGCAATGCCCTTTCAACATTTCAATGCTTGGTCCTTAGTATATTTCAATAGCAGATCGGTAGTGGTGTTGAAGTCTTCATGGATGACTTTTCCACCTATGGAGTTACCTTTGAGTAAACCTTAGACTGACTTAAGAAAGTACTAAAGATATGTGGAGAGACAAACCTATAGCTCAACTGGTAGAAGAGCCATCTCATGGTCCAAGAAGGCATTGTGCTAGGGCACCGAATTTCACAAAAAGGGATTGAGGTAGACCCCAAAAAAATAAGGGTCATCCAAAGAATAACATGCCAACCAAAGACTGTCAATGATGTTCAGTTATTGCTTGGACACACTAGCTACTATTGGCAATTCATAGAGAATTTCTCTAAGATTGAAAAGTTGTTGGTAGAGCTTACAAAGAAAGATGCATCTTTCATTTGGACTAAGGAATGTGAACATACATTCCAACAAATAAAGGAGAAACTCATAGAAACACCAATCCTATGAGCACCAGACTAGTCCAGACCCTTCCATATCATGACAGATGCATCTAACTATGCCTTGGGAGTAGTGCTCACATAGATGGAGGATAATAAATGTCCATACTAGATCCACTCAAGTTGAAGCATTGTGGAAGCACTGTTACATGACACCACCACAGAGAAAGAGCTAATGGCAATGGTGTATGCTTTGGAAAAGTTCAGGCACTATGTGTATGGTTACAAAGTATTTGTGCATATGGACCATAGTGCAATCTACTTCCTCATGAACAAGCCAATGGTGAGCCCTCGTGTCATACAGTGGCTAGTGATCTTGCAAGAATTTGATCTCACAATGGTAGATCAAAAAGGAATTGAGAATGTGGTCACTGACCACCTCTCTTGCTTATGATGGGATAATAAAGAAGAGGAGAGCTTGCTCTCTAATCAGTTTCCATATGAACTCCTCTTTACAGGAGCAATAAGTGAACAAATGCCTACAAAAGCAACATGGTATAATGGCATCCTCACATATCTTCTCACTCAAGAGATGCCACAGGACTTGGATTTTAGGAAGAAGCAATAATTTCTTCATTATGTTAAATGCTTTATGGAAATCAATGGACATCTTTACAAGGTGTGTGCCGATGGCATGATTCGTTGGTGTGTCCGTGATAAAGATCAACTACGTGTTTTATAGGATGCTCACAAAGGACCTCACAAAGGCCACTATGCAAGGAGATGCATGACCATAAAAATCCTAATGGTAGGATACTATTGACCTACAATCTTTAGGGATGTCCACTAGTTCGTTAAGTCTTGCGAACATTATCAATAAGATGGGGGATGACCGCTTGCATGGAAGGTCCTCAATAGTGGATTCAACCACTAGAACATTTCAACATATGGGCATTAACTTCATGGGTCCCATCACACCCATGTCTAATGAAAGTGTGTATATTATGGTAGTAGTTGACTACCCTACAAAATGGGTAGAAGTAGCAGCTATTATTGATTGTACATCATCCACTGCTACTAGATTCATACAACAAAATATTGTGAATAGGTTTGGGATGACGTTCACTAGTTTCTGATAATGGAACTCATTTCACAGGTGTCACTTTTAGAAAATTAATGCAATTCCTAGGGGTAGAACATAAATTAACAACACCTTACCATCCCAAGCCAATGGTCAAATGGAGGTAACCAATCGAGAGATCACAAAAATACTAATGAGAGCCATTGGCAAATACAGGAAGGATTGGAGTACAAAACTTAACGATGATCTCTAGGCTTATCGTTCAACTTGGAAACTTCCTATTGGCTATTCTTCCTACGAGCTAGTGTATGGAAAACTTCCAATACTTCTAATTCAATTTAAGCTTTGTACACTCTCAATAGCCTGCAATTTAAACTTTGACCTAAGTTTAGCACAAAAAGAAAGATTAATCATCCTAAACGTGCTAGATGAAAGTCAATTAGTGGCCCTATCCTTGAATGAGGTGAATAAGACATTCAGCAAGCAACATCATGACCTTAGAATTAGGAAAGTAAAACTTTAACCAGGAGATAAGGTCCTCTACTAAAACCCCACACATGTACCCCAAAAGGAAAAATTTCAAACATTGTGGAAGGGACCTTATGTAATTAATCAAACCTTTTCATTTGTGGCCATGATAATCTACAAACCTAATAGCCCAAATAAAAAGTAGTTGGTCAACATTCAACAAGTTAATACTTTCCTCAAACCAAGACAAGCTAGTGCAACTACCACCTCAACAGATGGACAACCACATTCTATTTTTTGAATCTCCTCCTTCCAACTCAGTCATGGGGGACATGGCTATCCGTGCTAACCACCCACATGGCTTCTTAGTTTTTCTACTTTCTTTTCATGTTTTTTATTTTTACAAATTATTTATTTCACAAATTTTTGAATTTTCAAATTTTTTCAATTTTACACCATCTTTAGTATCTTTGAACTTTCTTAATTATTTTACACTTTCTTATATATTTTGCTTTGTTTTGTTTTATTCAAGTGTGATATTTTGTCATTTTTGCTAGTAAAATTACTTTATTGTCATAGGACACAATGCCACTATTGTTGTTTACTAATGATGATTTGTACTTAATGTTGTGATTGTCGATGTCTGGTTTCTATTTTTGAATTCTAATGTTTGATGACTTTGACATGGTTTATTTTTCATGGAATAAGCAGTGAGTCCATGTCATTCACTGATCCAATGAACTCTATGGTTTTCCTTATTCTAGAAATTTGAGGCTCCTTCCATTAAAGAAACTTTTAATTAATTGGTAACCTTGGTTGTTCCAGAATTAGGAAGGATTCAAAGGATTGTAAAGGGTGTGACTTCAAGGGGATTCAATACTCTTTGTACTCTTCTACTTGCTTGAGTGCTTGAGTGTTTTTCAAGAACTTCTTACCATTCCATACCAACCACTGATAGGAAGTCAAATGACATCATTACATGGTGTGGTTCCCATCCAAGAAAGAAAAAAAATGATGGAGATTGGGGATTCAAAGCACATCCCTTCGACATGAATAAGTCCTTGCATGGTGTGGTTTCCATTTAAAAAAAAAAGACAATGGGAATTTAAAGCACATACCTTGGACAAATAAATGGGCTACAAGCACTAGTTATGAGACTCAAAAGACATGTACCTATTCCTAAAGGCCCCCTCTAACTAAGTCCATTTCTCTCACTTTCTACTTCTCTTTTCTTCTTCTTATGGAATGGTGGTTGTTTTGTGGAAGCGCTCTTGTGTCTCAAGTGGGTGGATTAGTCTAGGAGTAGTGATGCAAAGTCATTGAAAGTGGATGGTTTTGGTCTAGACTAAGGATGGATCTTCCTAAGTCATTTTAAACACAACTTCCATAAGAGACTTCTTATGACCTCAATTTGGAACTCCATTCCACCATCTCTATCATCCATCCATGTTTCCATAACTCACCTCACTGCCATGTTCTATGTTATGATCTATGTCTTGGTTTGACATGTTGGGATTCTTGAGTAGATTCCTTTAGGTTGTTCCTTGATCATTAAATCAACTATGGGGTCAACAAACTCCTTAGTTGAGGTTATGCAAGGGCAAAAAAAGGCATGAGCCTGCTATGGGGATGAGTGCCGAGGTACCCCTACACTTAACCATATGAATATGAGCACTTCATGCACGATCCAATCGAACTCCAAAGACGGACTAGTTGTGGTATCTAGACAGTTACTCGTAGATCGTAGTTCGCTATCTTCCCACCTGGACTAGTATTAGCTTTGTCACATATGGTTTAGTCTAGAGTGAGGTGTATGATGTGTTCCTACACTAATGTTACTCCTAGGTATGATGGGAAATAATATCAACTAAACTAGGAGAGAGAGGATTTGAGAGAATCTAAACTAGCCTAAGTGAAATGAGCATTTGTTCCTTGATCATCCATACACATCTTGGACCTCATGCACAACTACCACTAGGATTACAAAGCACATGGCCTAGGTACACTACTAGGTTACCAAGTAGTCACACTTAAATGCTCGTGATTAAGTCATACTCATTCCACGTTACTAGGAGATAAGGGTAGAGAGATATTAACTAAGAAAGCAATAAATAACAATAACAATTAAATAATTAAGCTAAGTGTAATGATGAAGTAATCTTGATCTTTATTGCTGGTCATGTGCATGTCCAAGTACGTCACACTCGAATAAGGATGTCGTACAATTACAATCATCACACTGTGGGCATGCACTGGGAGAAAGGGTTGGGAGGAAAAACTGACAAAAAGTCCCTACCTTAATACTAAAACTTTAGCTCCCTGACCAAATCTACCTACCTCTTATTTATAGATGAGGAGACAGACTAAGATATCACGTCTAGGCTACAATATAGTGTACGTGATATCATGGGTGCGATATCGCAGCTAAAAATTCATGAATCATCATATGGGAAGGATCCACTTGCATAGATTTTGGCTTGATTCATTAAGATTCCTTACCTTTGACATTGATACAATCCTATATTTCATATATTCCATTGAGTATATTGCTCAATGCTCCTTATCCTTGTATTTGATTCATCCACTAAATCAAATTTTCTCCATTTTTCCAAATTTATGAGCTTCAACACCCTCTTCTCATGTTTTCATGTTGTTCTTGGTCCTTTAAGCTTTCATTTGATCCCAATTTCATCCAAAAATTCTTGAGAGGCCTTGTTGACATAGCTATTGACCATCGTTAACTACCATTGATTTTGGTCAAACTTTCATAGGCTTCATCAAGAGTATTAGGCTCATAGAATGCTAATTCTTACTAGTATTGCATCCTTAATCCACTACCAAAGGTAAGATCTTTATCGTGGGGGCTACAAACCTTAAGGTTTCTGATAAAAAATTGATGAAAAATTTTGGAAATTTTTCTAACTCCCCCAAGGGTTAATAACCTTAACAACATATAAACATTAACTTTTTCGATAGTTAACCTTTCCAAAAATCCCCAAGATGATTTATTATTGATAATACATAAATAAAATGATAATTGGAGTAATTCAATAAGCCATAATCATAACTTAGCCAAAGTGTAACAATCTTTAAGAGATTAGGTGTCTCAATTGTTTTAAGGTTACACAATGATTGCTAATCCATGGCCTCATTGTGATTACAAATGACATCGAAACAAAAATGCCCGTAGGAAGGAGAACCCTCACAACCATGAGAGAAGCAGCCTAGAGCTAGAAGGGGCCAACAAAAACAAGGCCAAAAACTACCAGAGGTAAGGACCTCTTTGAGAGGAACCCAAAGTGGAATTTGTCTATCTAATAGATCCCATAAGAAGAAGTGATAACTAAATAATTATAACGAGGAGAAGTACCTGGACCTGTGCAAAGGGTTGAGGTCACTTTAACTCAAGCTTTCTTTGATATCATAACATCCTAAGAAATTCAATGATACGTTCTTCAAGAGATCAACTTTGGGCCATTTTTGGAGAAAGCTCTAGAGGATGTCAAGACACAACTACAAGCCTCTTCCATGTGGCTAGTCATCATGTCCAGTGGGGAATGATACATGGGAGAGACATATATCTCTTCTGGAGTAGCCACAGGTCGAGGTCCATTATCAAAATCAAGGACATTCAAGTATCCTACTCGATAGAAGCTATTGCACAGGCACTTGGGTTGCTTGACACCAGAACATAACTAGCATAACTATCCATGAAAGATAATCCTGAGGCTAAGGGGAAGTGGACCTAGTGATGCTATGGGGTTGATTGTAAGGGGTATGGCATGCTCACACCAGCAAAGTGAATTTACATCAAGATTGCAACCTATCACCTCAATCCAATGGTGAGGCCAAGTAAGGTAACTGCCTTCTTCGCCAGAGCATGCGTCATTCTAAGCAAGAAATTTCTCATCAACCTTCCACAACTGATCTACTTAGAGATTGAAAAGTGCTTGAAGGAAAATGAATGTGGAAGGAAGACTTTGCCCTTTCCATGTCTCATCTAAAAACTTTGCAAAAGGGCAGGTATCATTCCCTATTCCAATGATATCTTTAAGCATGCTCCTTTGGCCTCATGGTCAAAGATAATGAAAGATAAAACACCAACAATGATCCAAGAAGAGGAGTAGCCACCACCACCACCCACTCAGAAAACAACACTAGAGGCTACGCAACCATTGAGTATCTGTGCAAAATTTGAGAATAGCTCTTGAGCAAATAAGGGCAACATGCAGGAATGAGTGGGGTAGATCCATTTGTGTATCGGCCAGCAATGAGTCACCTTAGTGAGGTGGCCCAAACAGTTAGCCTGATGGAGTGGGGTGGTCCAATTTTCTCTACCCAACAAATGTAGCTACCTGCGAGGTTAGATCCTAATACTTGGGAGGTGATGGTATCATTATCGTAACACAAAATCTCTGGGAATGATGCCACCTTCTCGGTGCATTTGGAAAAAGGCGAAGGGGAAACTATCTTGATGATGCAATACCAAGGGTAGGAAATAGTAGCTGAAGTAATTGTTGACCATGTAGCTAAAGCATTGAATGCATCCTTGTGTCTGTACCAAATGTATCTACACTTCAAGATGTGTAGACATCCGCAAGCATGGTCAACAAGAATTTAAATGTATCCCAACATGAAAAGTTTCTTGAATGACTACTGAGAACTAGGAAATTGACTCTGGATATCTTTGATCTTTTGGAAGACATCACTGTGACCCAATTGGAGCTGCTAAATGCAAGGGGAAAATGCATTATTCTAGAGGGGAAACTTGAAAGGACCCAAGAAAGAAACCAATGCTTGGCCCCAAAGGTTGCTGAACTACATAGCCAACTTGTAGATCTTGTGATTCTTAGCTCAGTAATAACAAGAGATGAAGCTTTCAAATAGCTTCAGGAATGAATTTAGAAGGCTAAGAAGGAGGCAATAATGACCATCTTCAACTAGTGCATAGCTAAAGCTAAAATCTATTTAACTTAGAAGAACTTGAACCAGATGTGCTAAGAAAATGAGGCTCTAACTACACTAAATCATTTCCTACAAAATGTTGATGCTAAAAAGGGTCAAATGTAGGAGTTTATTCATCAACAGTAGGAGCAACTTGCTAGGGTGAACACTAAACTAAGGAAATTGACCACGAAAAATTGAAATCTATTGATGGAGGAAGTATGCACCTTGTAGAAGAAGTCTATCATCAAAATCACCACATGGAAGAATGAGGCCTTAAAATTTAAAAAAGTGAAGAGTCACTACAGGGACCAGGTTGGCCTGTAGAAAGAAGTTAATAAGAAACACATCCAAATGAAAAAGGTGAAAATGAACAAAGCCCTCCAACAACTCCAATAAGGAAGAAAAATGTGGCAGCCCATCATTGATGGGATCAACACCTACAACAAAGTGGAGATCTGCTTAAAGGAGTTGCAAATTGAAAAGATGAAAAAATACATAGAGTTGGCCAATCTTAGTTATGCAAATCTAGCAATGCTAACTATTGGATGGCCATGGTCAGAGTTGGAAAAATAAGTGGCTAGCTCATATCTATTATATGAGTCAAAGTTCAAGCACCACAAAGATACCAAGAAAAAGCTTGAGACTACAAATGCTAAACTCAAAGTTCTCAGAGCATGGTTCAGGGACTAACAATCAATTACTGAGTACCTAGCTAGACAGATGAATGACCACTAGGAGCTAAAAGACACAATTAGGGCATTCAACATTGAATGCAAATAGTTTTTTACCTAGTTTATCAATGCTAAGGAGCTATTTCTAGCAATCTTGTGTCCTTGTGATGTGCCTTTTCAAACCCACATTGGGGAAGCTACATGGATAGTGCATGATCCTAGGAGTAAGAAGGAGAAAATGAAAGCACTGATGGATGCTTTTTGCCTTCTTCCTAAAGTTGTAGTAGTAGTAGGATAGCCACAACCGCCTCAACTACTACCCATACATGAAGTTGGTGAAGGTCCCTTAGAGCTTCAGGAGGCACCACCAGCTAGGATCATTTAATATTCTTCAATAAGCTTCACAACATCAAGGAACATGCTGTTAAATTTCGAAGAGTTGTGTCATGGTGTTCAATTTTGTGTCATGAACACCACCATTTTTGTAATGTGTGGATCTGTACACCCAAGCACTCCATTTTTTGTCAAGTTAATCAGTTTTTTTTGTTTGAAGAAAAGTTAGTCAATAATCCCATACCTTCTCAATTTTGTAAAAGAACTTGAGGATGAGCTTTCATTTAGTCATGGGGGTATGATGAGTCACGTTTAGTTGGCTACATTGATGAGGCCTCATCGATGTGGCCTTGTTAACTAGGCCTCGCCAATGAGGCCTAGTTGACACATCTTACCATGCATCGACGAGGCCTCGTCAATGTAGTGTTGGTTGTCAGCTATAAATACATGCCTATAGTTGCATTTATGGCAATTAGAGATTGTATTTGCAACGAAGCTCTTGTAGTTTCTCTATTTGAAAGTTAAAATTTTTTCTTAATTTCTTGCAACAGGAGTCATTGAGTGTACGGATCTTTATTCGAGCATTGTTGTACCTAAGCATGACCATGTGTGCAGAAATAAAGATAAGCTTTCTAATAAACCTTGTAGCACTTTGGATAGATTAACTATTTCATGAATGCATTTAATGTTTTCATTCATGTATTAAATGTTTTCTAGTAATCAAGTTAATGAGGCAATTAAGCAAGATAGGTTACGCACATAAGTACCACCACTTCAAGCATAACATGTACTCACTTGGTAATCCCAGGAATGTTATTACTTGGTAAACTTAGTAGTGTAGTGTTTGGTTGCCCAACAGTGGATAGGTGCATTTAGCACATGTACAAAAAGTGGGACTGAATGCTTATGTTAGGAATAGTTAAATGCTAGTTAATTAGTTAATTTAAATTAGTTAACCAAATTCCTTTGATCTACATTTTGAGCACCAAGCTATAAAACATAAAATGATAAAAATTGGATGGCTTAATTACACTTGACCATACCAACGAATGTCACAAGTGTAATTGGGAAGACAACGATTGACCTTAAGGTAGGATTCACTTCGTAAAGGACTAGTGCACCAAAAATAATAAAGTCTATAGAATTCGATAGGATCGTGCATGAATGCTTTGTGATTCGTATGGTTGGATGTAGAGGTACATCATCACTCAGCACAATAGTTATAACATCATGGCTTATTAGTTTTACATTCTCTTTATATAACTAAAAGCCATTAGACCATTGTTTAACTTCTTGAAAAGCCTTCTTCATTTTCTAAATCTAAACCCCTTTCTATTGGTAACTATTCTTCCATGATTCAATAAGGCTTTTATAGCTTGATTCAATGAATTTGGCTCTACTTTGTTAAGCTTCTTAATGATATTCTTTGCTTCTAATTCCCCAATGCCTAATTCAATTAGTAAATTAGTTAGATAAATTAATGCAACTACTACAATTGAATAAATCTATTCTAGCTCTAATTTCTTTTGATTAGTTTTTGCCATTATTCTGGCAACTGCTATCATCACATTGTCTAAGAAGTATTTTTTGTACTATGACAATGCTTTTTCTTTCTTTTTTTTTTGCAGCCACACTAACTAACTCATGAGCTCTGTGTTCCATCTAAACAAAAATAGCTTGAACTGATTATTGGGAGGATGTGCAACAAAATCCTAAGCATATTTACCAACTAGTCAAGTATAAGGTTTAAATACAAATGTGGTCTAATGTAGAAGGAAAAAGACAATTTTATTTACATCACATTAGATCTAATAAACTTAATGTAGAAGTTCACTATCTCTTAGCTACTATTTCAATCAATTACTAGAATGTTATCAGTCAGCAAACTTGGCTTAGCTTTTGGGCATCTTTGGTGATTTACAATGTCTCCTGACTCAGTGATCTTCACATTTAATGTTGGTACCCCCATCAATGCTTGGTCAATTTGTAAAATCTATCTTTATTTTTCATAAAAATATAGTATCTATTTAATAAATTCTATTGACATTTGAATGTAATGAAACTTTAATTTAATGTAATTTCAATGAACCCTCCACAAGCATGGTTGAGTTGGAATGCTAGTTCCCAAAATTTCTTTAGGGCCTTGGCTATTATGTCAATCTCTTTGGGTCCACCAAGTAGGATGCCTCTTCTTCATCTTCATGCTTGTTTATGCCCAAGGCTCCGTCTGCTGCAACCATGGCATTACGATCAGCATCACATTCCATGGGGCCAAGAACAACACATAAAAATATGGTAATGTTAGGTTTCTTTAGATGATTTCAGTGGTCCCATGCCTAATTTAATTTAATTGGCTATATGGAAACAACAATAGTGTAATTGCCCCCTCATTCCCCACAACCTTAACTTGCTTAAGCAAGCCACGTCTTCCACTATGATAGGAAATAGGAAGATGACAAATTTTTTTAGAAATGAGATTGAGAGAAAATTCAAAAAGATGAAGATAAAAAGTCTGTTCTAAATATGCTCAAAGCCTTATATAGTAGCTTTTGACAATTGCAATAGTTATAACATCATGGCTTAATTAGTTTTACATTCTCTTTGTATAACTACAAGCTACTAGACAATTGTTCAACTTTCTAAAAAGCTTTCTTCATTTTCTAAATCTAGACCCCTTCTATTAGTAACTGTTGAGCTATTCTTCCATGATTCAGCAAGACTTTTATAGCTTGATTTAACAAATTTGGCTCTGCATTGTTAAGCTTCTTAATTCTCTGCTCCTATTTCCTTGATGCCTAATTCAATTAGTGAATTAATTATCTTAATTAATGTAGCTCCTATAGTTGAACAAATTTATTCTAGCTCTAATTTCTTTTGATTAGTTTTTGTCGTTATTCTTGCAACCACTATCATCATATTCTCTAAGAAATCTTTTTTGTACTATAACAATGCTTCTCTTTTTTCTATAGCCACTCGAACTAATTCATGAATTCTATGTTCCATTTGAACAAAACTAGTTTGATTCTTCTTTATGTCTTCAATCTCAGCTTAAGTTTTTGGCATCCATTCCTTGTTGTTGTTGAGTTCAGCAATCAGCTCTTGAAAACTAGGCTGCAACAAGTAAGAATGATATGGGATCTTAGCCTTCTTAGCTTGTTCTAGTTTAGAGTTTGCAATAGCTAACCTTTCTTCCAGTTGTGCCATAGCTTTCTTCTTATTCTCAAGTAATAACTATTTAATGATAACAATAGCTTTAAGTTACTTATTTATGTCCTTTGAGTCTCTCAATTCTTCTCTTAGGTTGATGATCTCCTACTCATTCTATATTCAATATTCTTTGAGCTTAGTGATTTGGCTATCTACTACTTGTTCCATATCCCTTATTAAAATATATATGGTTTTTGACATATCTTGATGAAACATTACTAGCTTTTAACATCCATTCTGAGGATCATCTTCTTTATAAGGGAAAATAATACTTGCTTCAATTTCTAGCTTGGTTTGGAGCTTTTGACTGAAAACAATCCTTCTTTCTTTTTCTTTGACTTTGAAGGACTAAGCTACTCCTTTTTGTAAATAAGTTGAGGGGAAGTCTAAGGTTGTGTGAGATAATGATGAGCTTTCCCCATCCTTCTATTGTTTTTCCTTTGTAGCTATTATTCTTTCAATTCTTATCTTCTTGGTTGCTTTTACCCTTGCATATTCAACTCCATTTGGTGGGAATATTTTGTTAGGCATGGCCTTATCTAGATCCTAAATCTTCCAAGAGAAGTAATTTTCTTTCATCAAAGGTAAATACTCATCAGGAAAATCTATAGCCAGAGGATGATCTTTGCTTTCTATCTACCTACAAACCTTAATGACCAGTTTGATCACATGTAGAGGTAGGGAGCTTCATAGATATGCTTCTTTTTAATTACTCATGTGCTTCATCCTTAACTTAATTAACCTCCTTATCTATAGTTCTTTGATAAACCACATTTGTCTCATCAGGTTGATGAACTTTACAAGTCTTAGTAGTTGAATACATTCTATTTGGAGCTAAATAAAAATCACATTGTTCTTTGTACCTCTTTTCCATGCCCTATAGTTACCCTACATTGTTGAATTTCCAAAAGCTAAATTTCAAAGAAAAAACTTATTTATGCTTGTAGGCATGTCTTAGGGGATTTTCCACATCTACCTTCCTCCTTTCAAAGTTGTAAGATATGAAGCTACAAATCTTGGTAGCTTAAATGCTTGCCCTTCAAACCTTGCTATTAGAATTTGAGTATAACAAGCGTGCAAGAAAATAGCTCCATGGCATTTATTCTTAGTTTTATTAAAAATTTGCTGATTTATATGTGGTGGGAAAGCTCATAAAATGAATTTAAACAAATGGGGATATACACCGTTCATAAAAAATTCTAAGGCTTAGGAATCAAAATAGCTTTTTTGGTATGATGGTGTAGTGGTTTGCACTGATTAGATGAGAAGTATTTGTAGTAAGCTCAAAATAAAATATTATAGACATACATCAAATTTTGGCTCATAAGTTGTATTTCCCTAAATGTGAATGTGCAAAAACAAAAGCCTTGGATGAAGAATGAAGCTTTTGAATGTAAATTGTTTGTAGAGATGCCCAAAAAAAATGTCTACTTATTTTAGTTAGGGTTTTTTGAAAAAGATTCTGAATGATAAAAAAGTTTAAGTATTTTAAATGGCTTAGAAATTATTTAGCATATAAATATGCAAGCTTGTTAGATTCAAGGAATCAACATGAAGGACTAGGTTTTGAGCCAAATTTAATTTTATAAGATACCCTAGTGTATAGTGTTGAATGATTAAGTTTCAAGAAAAGAGCTTATGAAGGGATAATCTAATTTGGAAGATTGTTAATTCATATTAAAGCTTATTAGTTAAGCTTTGAATTGATAGAGATTGATTCACAAAGCTAAAATAATCAATTTTAGCTCATAAAAGGACCAACATTAGCACAAATAATTTATTGCAAATTATTGAGTTGAAAATTTATTAGTATAAGCTCATAAAACTAAGGATTTGAAGGAGTGAGTATTAAGCCGTGTTAGCTCACTAGGTTGACTTGGTTATAGAACCAAAATTGGTTTTACAAAAGCTTTCAAGTTGGTTCTACAAATCATGCTCGAGATTGAACAATCGAGAGGTAACGCTATGTTACCTTCTAAGTCTTGTCAATGCAGTTGTTCATCTTGATGGAGGATAAAGGTGAAGTTTAGTATATACTCATTGATATGAATATATACCACTCAAACTTGTTGAGGGACTGGCATATCAATGTCATGTGTATTACGCCATTGATTGTTTCCTGTTTTAGACCTAGGTGGTGAGGTGCTTTCATACGAAAAAGGAGACATACTTGTCTATTTAGTGTGCAATGTATTCTTATTTATTATTTTCTCAATCAACCTTAAGGGTTTGTTCCAATGATGTGAATGATTTCCTAAGTTTTAATTAGTGCACAAGCAACTAAGTCCTCGGCAAAGGTGCCAATGATGAGCGGTGAGGTACCTGTACGCTCAACCATACGAATACGAGTGTTTCACGCATGATCTAGATGAATTTCAAGGACTAAGTGCTTATGCCCTTCTGGAACAAGGATGGGTTGGTTGATCATTGTCTTCCCAAGCTTACCTATATGTCACGATTGTATGGTTAAGTAAGCTTGAGGCATATGATTTTAATAGCTTTTATGTTTTTATGTCCTGCACTAGTAGGGAAGGAGAGAGGTAACTAAGTGATTAATTTAACTTAACTACTCATTAACTAAGTTCTAATTAATCCTAACACTAGCATCCATTCCCACCTACCGTACACATCTTGAACTAGTGCAACACTACTGGGATTACCAAATGCTAATCGTTACTGGGTTACCAAGCATTACATGCATGCTCGAAGTGGTCGTGCTTGTGTAATTTAATGATTTACTTAATTGATCAAAATGAATTGTTGTGCTAATAATAGAAATGTAAAGTGCATAAAATAAAATAAAATAAAATAAATGCATAAGAAAATAAAATAAAATAAATTTGTAAGAAAACAAATCTCAAGTGCTACAAGGATGAATCGAAGAGCTTGTTTTTATTGTCATACTTAAGGTTTGCTCATGTACACAATGCTCGATTAAAGATTTGTTCACACTTAGACCTCCTGCTATGGGCACCTGGAAAATACTCTAACTTTCAAAGAAACTACAAGAGTTTTGCTACTTAATTGCTAAAGACTTCTTTCCAATTGTGTGCTTGGGCACTGTATTTATAGGCTTGGGAGCAACTACTCTAATAATTAGAGTAACCACTCTAATAATTAGAATAACTGCAAAAGTAACTACTAGAGTAACCACTTTGATAATTAGAGTAACTACTAGAGTAACCACTAGAGTAACCACTCTAATAATTAAAATAACTACTAGAGTAACCACTCTCATTAGCTGTCATCCTCTTTATTGTCCTATTGTAACTGAGACAAGTGATTAGTTATCACATTCTCAGTCTCCCTTTTATCTACCATTATGAGATCGAACTCTTTCAAGATCACTAGCCATTATATGACATGGGGGCTCAATGTTGGCTTATTCATTAGGAAGTGAATGGCACTATGGTCAGTGTGCACAAATACCTTATATCCAAGCACATAGTACCTAAATGTCTCCAAAGCATATACCACAACCATAAGCTCTTTCTTTGTCATGGTGTAATTGAGTTGTGCATCCACAATGCTTTGGCTTATGCAATGAATGTAATATGAATGTTTTTAATTATCCATTTGCATAAGCACAAATCCCAAAGCATAGTTTGATGTATCTATCATGGTGTGAAATGGATGAGACCAATTAGATGCTCATAGAATTGGAGTTTCTATAAGCTTTTCCTTAAGTTGTTGGAATGCCTTTTCACATTTCTTAGTCCATATGAGTGTAGCATGTTTCTTTGTGAGCTCAACCAATAATTTTACAATCTTAGAGATATTCTCTATGAATTGTTGATAGTAGCCAATGTGTCTAAGGAATGACCAAACATCTTTAATGGTTTCTAGTTGGTGGGTTATTCCTTATATAACCTAAATCTTTTCAAGGTCCGTCTCAATCTCTACCTGAGAAATTTTGTGCCCCAACACAATGCCTTCCTAGATCATAAGATGGCTCTTTTTCCAATTAAGCCAAAGATTAGTCTTCACACACATTTTTAGCAGTTGCTTAAGGTAGTCAAGGGCTTGCTCGAATGTAGCAACATAATCAGAGAAGTCATCCATGAAGACTTTCACCTCGCTACCAGTTTGCTGCTAAAAAAATACTCAAGATAAGGCATTGGAAAGTTACAAGGGAATTGCATGAACCAAAGGGCATCTTACAATATGCAAAAGTTCCTCAGGGACTTGTGAATGTTGTTTTGGCCTAATCCTCAAGCATGATTTGAATTTGGTTATAGCCACTATAACCTTCCATGAAGCTATAATAGCAATGCCTAGAAATAGTGTCCAACCCCTAGTCCAAAAATGGCAATGGAAAATGATCTTTGAATGTTGCCATGTTCAATAGCCTAAAATCAATACAAACTAGCCATTTGCCATTTTTCTTTGGCATAATTACAAGTCTAACCCACTCACTATTCGCAATTGGATAGATGAGCCCCACTTTGAGGAGTTATTCAATTTCCTCTTTGACTATCGACTTTAATTTGGGATTCAGCCATTCCTATGGCTACCTCTTTGGCTTCATGGCTGGATCAGTATAAATGTGATGTTGGCATATCCTAGTATCAATCCTTGTGAGTTCAAGATATGACCAAGAAAAGACTATCAACCATTTTTTGACCACCTTCAACAACATCGTTTTGTACTCATGAGCAAGGTTGATATTGATTATCATTAACTTGCCATTTTTTGAAAATGCATATTCCATGTTGGTAGGTAGAGTTTTTAACTCTAAGGGATCTTATTTAAAGTTGTGAGGGATTTCCAACTCTTCCCAATTGATATCATCATGTTCATCATAAGAGAGTTGGCAATGAACTTTCTCCAGTTCATCCATGCCTTTAACATAGGCACAAGTTAAGTTCTTAGTAGGTTTCATGCAAATTGTGCTGCTTTCAAAATCAACTATCAACCACTGGGTGTCCTCCTATGTTGTGGCTACTGCGTATAGACACTTTTGGATTTTGAATTCATCTACACATTATATGCATGCTTTGATTGATGTGCTTTTAGTATATCAAAGTTTCTACACACTATTGAACCCTGTATTGCTATAAATGATGCATGGAACATGCTTTTTCTTGATCTTTCCAAATGCATTTTCCTTGGAAATCTCTAGGGAAAGATCTCTAATACTCATTCATGTATAAAAAATGCTCAACCAAGCCCTTCTCATAATGATTGGGAAGTCCCCCTTGCAATTGTCAACTTTGATTACTAGGAAATCAGCAAGATGTAACCACCCATAAACAGTGGTCATAATGTCCTTCACTAGTTCCAAAGGAATAGTGATGGACTAATTTTCAATTCTAAATGGATGTTGCTCTTCTTGAGAGGAGGTAGGTTCCAAACATTGTACATTTTGTGAGAAATTAGATTAACTCTAGAACCTTATTTAAGAAGAGCCTTGCATGGCTTCACTCCTAGCAATCTATAAATAGATGAGAGGACTTCCAAGATCAACTCTTTTCCTAGGAAGGTTGCTAGACTTGATCCAATCAGATATAATGTAGGTTAACATAGTTATGTGGATCTTGGGAGGTATTTGTTTTGAAGGGCTCTTGAAAGAAATGGATGTAGAGGATGAAGGACATATAGGGTGACCAACTACATTAGTAGGTGAAGGCTTAGTAGGACTATTGATTCAAAAGAATGGTCTTTTAGAAGATCTAGGTTTTGAAACACTTAGTTGAGAAGCCAACTGTAAGTTAACAACCCTGGTAGCATTATGTTGCTATAGTTGCATAGGAATTTCATCTTGCATGGATTGAGTAATTGGGTTGAGGGTGAAGGAGCATGTGTTGAAGGATGAGGAGGATGATAGGGACATGGGGTTTTCCCTCTAGTAGATGGAGAATGAGTTTTGTAATACTTTAGAGGATAGTAGTGATGCTGAAAGGAAGCATGACTACAAGAGTCACGTGGAGACATTGGTTGTTGAACATAGTATCCATATGGATCTAACTACCTGTAAGGGTACTACTACCTTGATGGTGGCATCCCCCACAATTGTGGGTGTTGCCACTATTGATACTACTTATATGGTATTGGTGGAGCTCTAATTGGATAATAAGCCTATTGTTATTGGTGGAACTGCCTTGGGTTTCCTTGAGGATAAGGCAACCTTTTAGGTGCTTGCCTTTGTGCTAGTCTAGGATTCAAATCATACATCCCAAATTCCTATAAGTCTAATACAATAGGACAAAATTTCTTGGAATATTCATATTGGTAGATGTTGCATCCACAATCGTTGTTTAATTCTAACTCCACAACTTCTTCTATTGCCATAGCCTTGCCCTTACCACTTCAATAGGCACGTTTAGCTTCTTTCCTTCTCATATGGTCATGATTACTACCTTGTTGTTTGGATTCTTTTCCACTTTTTAGATTAGTTTGAAATCTTTCATTAAAATATTCTCACATTTTTTCAAACTTAGTCGAAATTTTAGATATAAATTTTTGAATTAGTAAGGTTTTTCGTTACACCACCTCATCAAGTGGTGCTTCCCCCTCATTGTCACAGAATCAAACCTCCTTTTTTTTAATGGAATGATCTTGGTTATACTCCTCATCACTTTCTCATTTTCTCAACTCACCTTCCTCTTTTACAACCTACTTAATTAACCTTTGAATCTAATGGGCTATGAGTTTTAACAATCTTCCATGGGTGTAGATCCTAAGAGTTTTCCTCATTTCTGATTGGAGTCCATCTATGATATGGAAAATTTGCTCCCATTGAGAATAACATGGCCAGGACATCTATGAAAAAGGGAATAATACCTATCCATGGTTGCATCTAAGGATTCATGTGTTCCTTGTCACCAGCCTTGGATTTTCTTTCTCAAATTGGACACTCTAGAATACATATGATATTTATCATTAAATAGCTTAAGCATTGTACTTCATCTGTGAATTGATTTTGGTTCCAAGAAGTGGTACCAACTTTTAGCTTCATTTATGAGTGTCCTAGGGAATAACTTAAGTTTTTTCTAGTCATTTTCTATGTTTTACAAAGAATAGGCATTGTGAAAGGCTTGAAGATGGGCATGTGGATCTGAGTTATATCTCCCCTCAAATTTAGGGATATTGTTCATATCCAACTGCTTGATTTTGCTATCTTTCATATGCCTAGTTGGGATCCTAACTACCTCTACGATGTTTAGCATGCTTTGAGTTGCCAATAAGGGCTCATCATCATCATGATTTTGATAATGCCTATGATATCCCCTGCTACCCCTTTGATCATGGTAGGGCCTATGATCTTTATCTTGCTATTCACCTCCATCACAATTTTGTCCCCTATAGTTTTGATCAAATTTAGAGGAGGAAGAAGAAGATGCAAATGAAAAGTATGAAGAGGAAGAAGAACTACCACCACCACGGTGTCTACAACATCCTCTCTGCTTGTCATGGCCACAATCATCAGATTTTCTATCTTGACTTTCACTTTTGCCCAAGCCCCTACCTTGACTCCCACTTTTTCCTGAACCCAAATTATTGATAGTGAATTGTAGATTTAGGTTCAAGCCCCCATCACCAATGTCAAGGGGTAGAGAATCTTCATGTTGAGAACCCCCAGAGGGAGGATCCTCATTGTCATTTTATTTCAGTAAGAACTAGGGGTTGGTGAACCGTTTCCCCTTCATAGCTTCATGGTGCTTCTTGTGGTGTCAATCTTGTTTGTGTTATGTTTCTGTGGGACAGTAGTCTTGATAGTTATGGTCCTACACAACATATTTATCATGGAGATCCTATATGCCCAACCTCTTAAGAGTTTGGAGTAGCATCCCAATAATAGATCGGTTGAAAGGTAACACAACGTTGTTGTTCATATCTCTCCACTATAGTTGCTCATCCTGATGCAGGATGAAGGTGAAAATAGGTACAACCTCATCTAAATGAGAGTACACCACTTTAAATTCTTGGGGCACTAGCAGTTTTGAATCCTCATGCCTATGAGAAGAAGAAATTTTGGATTCGAGAAAAATTTAGTGTGCTTAATTTATAATTGAAATTATTAATTTTTCAAATGATGATGACCTTAGGGTTTGTTCCAATGATCTTAAATAATATTCACTAAGTCCTAGATAGTGCATGCATCAAACTACAAGTCCCTAGAAATGGTGTCAATGATGAGCAGTGAGTAGACCCTATGCCCAACCATACAAATCACTAAACATTCATGCGTAATCTGGTTAAATTCTGTGGACTTATAGTCTTCTTAGCACATTAGTCTCTAGGAAGTGAAACCAACCATAGTAATTGTTGTCTTTCCAATTACACTTGTGAAATGCAAAGGTATGGTTAAGTGCAACTAAGGCATAATATTTTTATCATTTTTACATTTTATGTTTTAAGTCATCTAAGGATAATGAATAATGAATAAAATAAAATAATTAAATTGCTAATTTAATCTAATTAGCTACACCTAACTAATCCTAACATAAGCGTATGTTCCCACTTACTATACACATCTTAAACACATTTAATGCTACTAGCTTACCAAACATTAAGTGTTACTGGGATTACCAAGCACCAAGTGTATGCTCGAAGTGGTCATACTTATGTGCTTAATTAATTGCTAGTTAATCTAGCTTAATTTAGCTTAATTACTTAAAGCATTAAAGGAAATCACTTAAAACATTAAATGCATAAATAAATAATTAATCTATTTCAAAGTGCTGTAAGGTTTATCAAAAAGCTCATCTTTATTGCCCACACACTACTGTACTCAAGTACAATAGTGCTCAAATAAAGATTCATATATTCTTTAACTCCTACTATAGGCACTTAGAAAAAATATTCAAACTTTCAAATGATAAAACTACAAGAGCTCTACTACAACTATGATCAAAAATGCCATAAACATGGCATGTGAGTGCATATTTATAAGCAAAAATAGACATTGTGTTGATGAGGCCACATCAATGCATCAAATCGCATGTCGACAAGGCCACATCAATGAGGCCTCGTTGATAGGACTCAAGAAAACACAACTTGTCAAGTACCTTTTGTTCTTTATATGAAATCATTTCAAAATATATTTTATGGTAAAGTTTTACTTATATACATGAATTGTAGCTATTGGCATTGTTTGTGAATGTAATCTTTAAACAATTTAAGAGTTGTTAGAAGTGTTTGTCGTTTCTAAAAAACTAAAGAAAATGATAATTTATTAATGAATGACAATGGATGAAAGTTATGATAAGAATGTTGTTTACAGTTTTTATGAATGATTGACTAATGGTGTATTCATTGTGGGAAGTACTCTATAGGCTACCATTTAAGGATAAAATTTCACTTTCAATGTTCATGACGTTGTAGATGTTATACAAGTTTCATGTGGTAAAGAGGCAACTATCAAGGAGCAAAGGTGAAAGAAAAATAAGAATAATCTAATCTAGTATGCTCAAAAATTT
>MNCI01005078.1:82641-153863 GCA_015680685.1 Gnetum montanum | reverse complement strand
TAATAAATACACTTAAGTAATACACATAAATACGACAACCTTGATCATACCGTTAATGCTTGGTAATCCTAACAATATTATCATTTGGTATGCATAGTAGCTTAGCACTTGGTAAGCTAGTAGCATCATAATGAGTTTAGGATGTGTATGGAAGGTGGGCCTAGATACTTATGTTAGGAAGTAGACTAATGCATTAGATAGTTACTTAGATTAATACATGATTAATTACTGTATTTCACACTCAGAATAATAAAATAAAATATAAAATTAATAAAAATCATGTGCCTTGGCTTACACTTAACCATACACTTGCACCTACACAAGTGAAGCCAAGAAGACAACAATCACATCCTTAGGGCACTACCTTTGCTATTGGCATTTAGAGAGCTAAAGTCCACAAAATTCGACTGGATTGCCAGTACAATGCTTGTGATTTGAATGGTTGGGCATAGGAACTACTCGCTACTTATCATTAGCATCGTTGCTAGGGATTTTAAGTTAGCTAAATGCACTACCTAGGAAAGATAGTAAAATCATTAATTGACATTGTAAGAAAAACTAAATGCTAACATCATTAAGATAAAGAAAACTAACAACACATACTATTTTTTCTTAATCATTGATATGGCTTCTTCTCGCAAGGAAAACTCTCTACCACCATTCATAGGTGAATCTAATCAAAGATAGGAAGGTCACAAGACACCCATGCCTCAAAAATTTAAGGTGGTCTACACTCATTTGGATTCCTACACTTTGCATTTCACCTTCAGCCTACACTAGGATGAGCAACTATGATGGAGGAACATGGAAGGCAACATCGTGTTACTTCTTTACTGATTTGTTCCTACAATATTGTTAAATAATCTCATCAAGTTGGGCATTGTAGGACTTAATGTAGAATACAAGGTTTAGGATCATGCTTATTAAGATTTTCATCCCATAGAAGTAGGAAAAAAGAAAGATCGATAAATGGAAGTCAAATATGAGGCCTCGAAAGGCAAATGGTTCCTTAACCTCTTGTTCCTATAGACTCACAAAAAAGGTGAGGAATTCTTTTTAGGTATCTTTCAATACATAAATTCTCCTAATATTTTTGACAAGGAGATCTTTAATTGATGATTATAATCCATTTTGAATAGCCTTGATTCTAAAAGGAATGGATCACAAGATCAAGGGGCCTCAAAAGAAGTAGTCAAGGTAGGATTAATGACAAGCACCAAGAAAAGGAAAAACATGGTGATTGGGATAAGGACTAAAGAAGAGGAAGCAGTAGGCATCACTTTGGTGCTAGTTCTCCTTCGTCTTCACCTTCATCATCCTCATCATCTTCCTCCTCCAACTACGATCAGATTCATAGAGGTAACCAAAATCATGATGTAGATGAACGGTAAGATAGGGATGATCGTAGATCCTACCAAGACAACAGAGATCATAGGCATGAGCAATAGGAAGATGACCATCATAGAGAAAGAAGGAATAGCAGAACTCATCATAGACATCATGACCATGATCAGGGCCAAAAAGATCGCTATGACTATGATGAGCCCTTGCTAGCTACCAAAAATGTGTTGAACATTGTAGAGGCTATTAGAATACCAACTAGGAATGTGAAGGATAGTTGAATCAAATGGTTGGATATGAATAATATTCCCAAGTTTGAGGGGTATATATTTCAAATCCACAAAATCACCTATAAGCCTTTCACAATGCATGTGCCTTGCAGAATGTGGAGAACAATTGGTTGAAGCTAAAACTATTCCCAAGGACACTCATCAAAGAAGTAGAAAGTTGGTATTGATCCTTAGAACTAGAATCTATTCAATGATGAAGTATGATTCTTGAGTTATTCAATGATAAGTATTAGATGTACTCCAAAGCATCCAATCTGAGAAGGCAAATCCAAGGATGGAAACAAGGGCAAGGCACTCATGAGTCCTTGGATGTGACTATAGGTAGATACTACTGCTTATTGCATTGATGCTTAGGCCATGACTACTCTTAATGAGATCAACTGTGCCATATCATAGATGGCCTCAAAACTAAAATGAGGAGAACTCTTAGGGTCTATACCCAAGGAAGACTTTCTAAGCTAATAGTCCATCAAATTCAAAGGCTAATTGAGTAGGTAGCTAAAGAGGAGGGAGAGCTAAAAAATGAGAAAGTGTAGAGGAATACAACAGGAACTCCTCCCTCCACAAGAGGGAGGTCTATTTCTATGACAAAGAGGAGGAGGCACCACTTGATAAAATGGTGTAAAGAAAAACCTTGTTGATCCAAAAATCTATCTCTAAAATATCAACCCAATTTGATAAAATGTGGGACTTCTTGGATGAAAAATTCCAAAATACTTTGAAGATTACAAAAGAGAGTAGAGATCAAGGAGGTAGTGGTCATGAGAGAAGGAAGAAGCAGAAAGCTAAACATGAGCATTATAAGGCTAAGGGCAAAGGTGTAGTGGTTGAGAAGGTTGTAGATTTCGAGTTAGAAGATGATGAGTGTGACATATGCCAATATGAACATCCCAAGGGATGTTGCATTGTTGTATCACACTTATAGGAATCTAGGGTTTATGCTTTAAATCCCAAACTAGCAAAATAGCAAACACCCAAGAGGTTGCCTTCCCTACAAGGCAACTATTGGTAGTAGTTTCACCACCAAACTTACTATTCAAGTGGAGCACCAACTCAACCTCATGAGCAATACAAATAGTGGCAACACATAATTTTGGGGGATGTCACATTTAAGGCAATAGTACCCTTATCGCCAACCTGATCCATATAGGTACTACATTCAATAGCCCATCTCTCCACATGACTCTTCTAGTCACACTTGCTTCCCACATTACTATTACCCTATGGAATACTATAGAGCACCATCACCAATGGGGGAGTCCCCATTTTCTTACTATCCTCCTCCACACTCTTCCACTCCTACACCTCCAATGATCAACTCCTCTACCACCTACTCCATCCATGTAGGATGAGATACCTACATAGCCATAGTAAAGAAATGCCACAAGGGCCATAAACTTATAGCCAACTCCTTAGCTGAGTGGTTTTGAATCTAAACCTTGCAAGAGATCATTGTTCAGAACCAATAGCCCCATGAAGCCCTCATAAACACCTATGGCCATAAACCTTACTACTACATCCTCTAAAATTTCTATTGAGCCAACTTCAAACCAAAGCACTCTTCACTTGCATACCATTATGGGGACACAAGCGATCACTAATTAGATTAAGGTTGGCCATCTTCCTAAGAATAGATCTAATCCTAGGAGTCCCCTTATTTATTTGCAAATTTCTAGAAATGAATCATGTAAGGCTCTCTTGGACTTGGGTTTTGGAGTTAATTTGATTTCATAAGAAATGTACAAAGCCTGGAACCTTCCTTCCTTGAAAAAGAGCAATATCAAACTAAAGTTGACATACTAATCCATCACTGTTCCTTTGGAATTGGTAGAAGAATATTGTCACCACCATTTGTGGGTGGTCATATATTGCTGATTTCTTGGTAATCCATATGGAGAATGGCAAGGGAAACTTTCTTATCATCATGGGAAGAGCATGACTGAGCACTATTGATGCACAGTTGGGGATTAGAGATCTCTTCTTGGAAATTTTCAAGGACAATGAATTTGGTAATATTGGGAAGAAGTGTGTTCCATACATTATGTACAATGACACAAGGTGCCACTGCATGCAAAAACTATGGTATGTAAAGAGCACATCACTTAAGGCATGCAATCAAGGTCTGGATGTCATAGAGATTCAAAGGTGCCTGTACACAACATCCACTAAATAGGAGGACATCTAATGGCTAAAAATTGAAAGAGAGGCTAACTCCACAATGTGCATGGAACCAGCTGAGAGCCTCATAAGATCTTATGTAAAGAGCATGAATCAACTAGAGTGAATCCATCACCAACTCTCTCATCAACAAGGTGAAACCAATTGGGAAGAGTTGGATATCCCTAAGACATTCAAGCAAGACACCATTGAGCTAAAGGCTCTACAACAAGCATGGAATACACCTTCTTAAAAAATGATAAGTTGGTCATCATCAATGACACACTTGCTCCAAATTAAAAGAAAAAATTATCAAAAGTTGTGAACAAATGCAACAACCTTTACTTGGTCATATCATGAACTAACAATGATGGATCCAAGGATATGCCAACATAGAATATATATAGATTTTTTCATCAAACCAAAAAGGTAGCCACAAAGATGCTTGAATACAAAGCTCAAGCAAATTGTCAAGGAGGAAATTGAACAACTCCTTAAGGCTAGGTTCATTTACCCCATTATAGATAGTAATTAAATTAGTCCACTTATTATTGTATCAAAGAAATGAGGGAAGTGGAGAGTTTGTATAGACTTTTGGCTATTGAATATGGCTACTTACAAAGATCACTTTTCATTACCATTTGTGGACCAAGTATTGAACACTATCATAGGGAATTACTATTATAGCTTTCTATATGGCTATAGTGGCTATAACCAAATTCAAATTGCACCAAAGGATCAAGCTAATACAACATTCATGAGTCCCTAGAAGACTTTTGTATATAGAAGGATGCCCTTTGTCCTATCCAATGCTCCCGCTACATTCCAATGGTTGGTCCTGAAAATTTTCCAATAGCAAATCAGTAGTAGGGTAAAAGTCTTCATGGATGACTTCTCTACCTATGGGGCTACCTTTGAGCAAGCCTTGGACCATTTGGAGAAAGTGCTTCAAAGATGTGTAGAAAATAACTTGAGGCTTAATTGGCAAAAGAACCATCTAATGGTCCAAGAGGACATTGTCTTGGGGCATTGAATTTCAACAAAAGTGATTGAGTTGGAATCAAAAAAAGTAAGGGTCATCCAAGGAATCACTACACAATTAGAAACTATCAAAGGCATGAGGTCATTCCTTGGACACACTAGTTACTATAAGCACTTCATCAAGAACTTATTGAAGATCACCAAGCTATTGGTGGAGCTGACAAAGAAAGATGCACCTTTTTTCTAGACTAAGGAATGTGAGCATGCATTCCAACAACTTAAGCAGAGGCTCATGGAGACTCCAATTCTATGAGAAATTGATTAGTCTAGATTGTTTTACATCATGACAAATACATCAAACTATGCCTTAGGAGCTGTACTTACATAGATGGATGATTAGAAACATTCATACTACATCCATTGCACAACTCAACTATACCACCACCGAAAAGGAGCTTATGGTAGTAGTGTATGCATTGGAGAAATTTAGGTACTATGTGCTTGGATATAAAGTATTTATACACATTGACCATAGTTCCATTCAGTTTTTGATGAATAAGCCAATGATAAGCCCCTATGTCATACGATGGCTAGTGATCCTTCAAGAGTTTGATCTCATAATGGGGGACCGAAAGGGAATCAAGAATGTGGTAGTTGATCACTTGTCTTGGTTATAATGGGATAATAAGAAGGAGAAGAGCTCACTATCAAATTAATTCTTTGATGAACTCCTCTTTGCTTTTACTGTCAATGAACAATATCCCTAAGGAACTAATTTGTACAATGACATCCTCTCTTATCTACCTACATAGGAAATTGCCATAAGAGTAGGATCATAAGAAGAAATAATAGTTTCTTCACTAGGCCAAACACTTTATGGAAATCAATGGTGAGGAGTGGCAAGGTACCCCTACACCTAACCATATGAATCATGAAGTGCTCACATATGATTTGATCAAATTACATGGACTATGTAGTTTTCTAGTGCACTAGTTCTCTAGGAAGTGAACTAGATGTTGAGGATGTTCATTGTCTTCCCAACTACACTTGTGAAGCTTAAGGGTATGGTTTAAGTGTAATTAAGGCACATGATTTTTATCATTTTATATTTTATGGGTTTGATGCTAGAAATAAACAAGATAGAGAATAAAGTAATTTAATACCTACTTTAATCTAATGGGCTAACTATTGTTCAACTAGTCCTAACATAAGTATTTGGTCCCACTTGCTATACACATCTTGAACATGTATAATGTTGCTAGATTACCAAGCCTTAAGCATTACTGGAATTACCAAATGTCATACTCATACTCAAAGTAGTCATACTTATGTGTTTACTTAATTGATGTTTAGCTTATCTTGCTTAATTTTTTAATTAGCTTAATTACTAAAAAATAATGAATAAATAATTGAAAATATTAAATGCATGAATGAAACATCTAAGCTATTCAAAATGCTGCAAGGTTTGATCCAAAAGCTCATCTTTATTGTTGCGTACACTGTTGTGATTAGGCACAACAGTGCGGGAATAAAGATTCGTACACTTAATGACTCTTGCTGTGGGCACTTAGGAAAATATTCTAATTCTTGAATGTAAAAAATATAAGTGCTTCATTACAACTATGACAAGATGATCCATAAACATGGCTATGAGCTCATATTTATAGTTTTTATTATAGGGTTGTGTCGATGGTGCCTCGTAGATGTAGCAAAGTTTACATTGATGGGGAAACACCACAAAATAGGGCTCCATCAATGTGAACTTGTCAATGCAATTCTTTGATGCTCATCATTCCCCTATGATTGAATAAAAATTCATCTTGAGCTCTTTTACAAAATTGGGAAGGTATGGAATTATTGACTAAATCTTAACAAAATAAACTGGCTTAACAAACCTGAGTGCCTGAGTCTACAAATCAACACATTACAAAAATTGTGGTGTTCATGACAGAAAATTGAATACCATGACATAATATCTTAAGATTGGATACCACATCCTCTGATGGAATGAAGGTGGTGGAGAAGATTAGATAGTCCTAAGTGGTGGAGGCTCTTGAGATTCTAAAGGAACTTCATTGGCTTTAGACATGTGTGATAGCTGAGGTGGCTATGGCTATCTTTCTACAGTTGCAACCTTTAGTTGAAGGCAAAAGGCATCTAGTAATCCCTTCATCTTCTTCTCCTTACTCTAGGGATCATTCACAGTTTACGTGGCATCATCAATGTGGGTTGAAATGGGGATATCCCACGAACAGGGCATTATGGGGAACATCTCCTTTACGTTGAAAAACCAACCAGCGAACTATTTGTGCTTAACATTGAATGCCCTAACTACGTTATGTAGCTCTTGGTAGTTGTTCATCCTTCTGACTAGGTTCTTGGTAGTAGATCTTTGATCAGTGTTTTTGCCCTTGAAAACTTCAAGTTTAGCATTTTCCACCACAAGCTTTTTCTTGGTGTCTTTGTGATGCTTGAACTTAGCCTCATAAAATAAGTACAAGTTGGCCACCTATTTCTTGAGTTCTGACTACAGTCATCCAGTAGTCAACATGGCCAAATTTGCATATTAGAGGTAGACAAGCTCCATGTATTCCATCATCTTCTCAATTTGCAACTCCTTCATGCAAATTTCCACCTTGTTGTAGGCATCTATCCCATCAATGATGGGTTGTCATAATTCTCTTCCTTGCTAGAGTTATTAGAGGGTTTCATTCACTTTTTCCTTGTCAACTAGATGTGTTTTTCATTCACTTCTTTCTATAGACCAACTAGATCTCTGTAATGATCCTTGACTATCTCAAATTTGAGAGCCTTTGATTTCCAAGTGGCTACCTCAATTGTAGTTTTCTGGCAAAGGGCACGAACCTCCTCCATGGATAGGTTTCTATTTTTTGTTTCCAATCTCCTTAGTTCTATGTTTTCTTTGGCCAGTTGCTCATGCCATTGATGGATGAAGCTGGTAAATTGTTGTTCGCGCTCATCAACATTCCACAATCAATGGTCCTTTGTGGTCAATTGCACATTCTATTGGTAGGTTTGATCAAAGGCCTTATGAATTTTGTGCTATGTGGCCTCTACCAAGGATTGGTAGAACACCACCATTTTCATCACAGCCTTAACCCCTTTTAATCTAGTATGAAGCTATTCAATAACTTCATGTCTTGTCAATGGTGGGTTGAGGAATGTAGGGTCAACAGTTTAGGCTCTTAATTTGGGAAATTTAGTAGCCAAGAATTCATTCAGTTCCTTGTTTGTTTTAAGTTGCCACTCTAAGATGATGTTTTTGCCCCTTGCCTCTAGCAACTTTGACTAGGTTGCAATAATATTATCAGGAATGTCAAAGACATCCAGAAGTGATTGTCCTATTCCCACTAGTTGGTATAGTAGTTATTCCTGTTGTGCTGCATTTATTCTACCACTTGTGATTCTTATGGATATCTACACATCCTTGAGTGCAGTGACGTCTGGTACAAATGCTACAGGTGCATTGAGCATTTTGACAATTCAGTCATTGACCACCTTTGCTACTATCTCCTACCCTTGGTGCTACATCACCAATACTATTGCCCCCTCACATTTTTCCAAGTGCATCAAGAAGATCATGGAGTTCCCAAATATTTTTGGAAGTTTAGATTGTTTTGCAAGAGATACCATGACCTCTCTAGTGCTAGGATTTAACCTTGTAGGTAATTGCATTCTCTAGGTTGAGAAAATAGATCCACCTCCACCCATCAAGTTGATTATTCGGACCATCTTGTCTTGATGACTCATTGCTAGTCTTTTCATAGATGGGTCCCCACCACTCATACCTACTCATTGCTCTTATTCACTCAAGATCAATTCTTGGTATTTCTACAACTATTAGACTATTGCAGCAATGTTTAGCATAGTTGTTTGAGTGGAAAGTGGAGGTGGTGGTTGCTACTCCTCTTCCTAAATAGTTATTAAAGGCATCTTGTCTTTCATCATCTTTGTCTAGTTAGCATCTAGAGCATGCTTGATAGCATCATTAGTATAATGAAATATTCCTCCCCTTCGACAAAGTTTTTTGATGAGGCATGGAAAGGGAAATGCCTTTCTTCCATGTTCATTTTCTATAGACCGATTCTCCATCTCTAGATAAATCAGCTGTGGAAGGTTGATAGGGAATCTCCCAGTCAGAGTAATGCATGCTCAAGCAAAAAAGGTAGCGATTTTTCTTGGCCTTACCATGGGATTGAGGTGGAAGATCACAATCTTGTAGTGAATCCTTTTTGTCAGTGTAAGCATGCCAAACTCATAGTTGATGCCATAGCACTATTGCATCCATTCTTTCTTGATGCTGGGGTCTACCTACATTGGGATCTTAGGGAGACTCACTCCTATTTCTAGCAACCCAAGCACTTTAGCAATGGCCTGCACTGAGCAAAACATTGAGATGTCCTTGATTTTGACTATTGAATTGACTTGCTTATTGTTCAAAAATAGAAATATCTCTCCCATGTACCACTTCCCACTATTGGTCTTGCACTTCTTTTGGTGCTTGCTCTAGGAAAGGGGCAAAGATTAACTTTTGAAACACTATTTTCTAGACCTCTCTCGATCTGATCTAATTCAGGCAAGCTTCTATCAAGGTCACCTCAAGATTTGCTTATTGAGCTAATGCATCATCTTGATGGAAGTGCTTTGTTGCTACTGCTAGTTCTAGAATCTATCAGATAGATTGCACCTCAGCCTCTTCCCTAAGAGGACATGTGGCATGGATTGTAAGTGGTTTTTCTTGGGCCTATTTTTGGCCCCTTCCCATTCTAGGCCATTTCTCCCTTATTTGAGATGATCCTACTTCCTACGTGTGCTTCTCTTTTGGTGCCATCTATGGTCACAACACAACCATGGATTAATAGATATAATATGTAACTTTAAAGTTTTAAATACCTTCTCTCATTAATTAGTTATACTTTGGATATTTTTGAACCATGATAAAGTGATTATTTTATTAATTATTTATTGTAAATGTCATTGGAGCTTGTTGGAGAGGCTTAACTCTTATAATTAGGTGTTTAATAGTTGATTTCTTAGTTAAACATTTGTGGGAGTTAGAAAAATGGTGAAATATTTTTGGTCAAAAATGGTACATTTGTGACCCCCACAACGAAGAGCTTACTTCTAGTAGCTAGAGGGTTGAAGAATAGAGTGATTTGGATAAACGATTAGGAAGTTATGGGCTTTGGAATGTTTTGGACTCTGAAAATTTGAAAAGCTCCCTTGGTGTTTATGAGAAAATGTAAAAGTTTCAAAGTGGGGTCACATATATATATTCTATTTTTTTGCTATGTCAATAGGGCCCTGTATAAAGGGCCTCATACACAAGTTTTCTATATCAATGGGTGATGAACTGCCATATCAGGGCCACGATATTGCATCTGCAATATTGGGTATGCAATATTGGAGCCTACCATGCGATGCTAGATAACCGATATTAGGACCTGCCTTCTTGCCTATAAATAAGAGGCTAGCACACTTGGTTTTGTAATAAGATAGTTAGTCCCTTAGCCAAACTCTTGCTTTTTCTTTTCTCCAAAGTTAGAATTATTTTTGGGTGCCTGTAGTAGGAGTCATTAAGTGACCGGATCTTTATTTGAGCATTATGTACTTGAGCACACCTTGTGTATGGAAATAAAGATGAACTTTATGATAAACCTTGCAGCATCTAGAATAGATTAATTAGTGTTAGTTGATATTATTAAATGCTTTCTTAGTTAATTAATGATTCTCTCTCACCCTACAACTCTCCTAAGTAAGCACACATAGTACGATCACTTTGAGCATGAGTGTAACACTTGGTAACCTAGTAACGATTAGTGTTTGGTAATCCTAGTAGTGTTGCACTAGTTCAAAATGTGTATGGCAAGTGAGAATGGATACTGGTGTTAGGATTAGTTTAAAGCTTAGTTAATTAGTAGTTAAGTTAAATTAGTTACTTAGTTATCTGTCTCTCTTCCCTTATTAGCAGCAGGACATAAAACATAAAAGCTATAAAAATCATATGCCTCAAGCTTAATTAACCATACAATTGTGACATACAAGTAAGTTTGGGAAGACAACGATCAACCAACCCATCCTTGTTCCATAAGGGTGCCTAAGCACTTAGTCCTTGGAATTCAACTGAATCATGTGTGAAATGCTCATATTCATATGGTTGAGTGTAGGGGTACCTCGCCGCTCATCAACGGGGCCCCATATATGGAGCTCGTAGGAAAAAAAATTTGAATTTTGAATATCATAAAAAATACAAGGAATTTTTCAATGCATATGGGGTCCATGGAGTCCCAAAAAAGCCAAGCATATGAGGAAATCATTGAAGAGGATATTTAAAACCTCAAAAACTCAAAAATTTGACAAAGAATGCATTTATTGAACAAAATATGTAAAGGAACACATGGTTTGATGTAGAAGATGGGTGTATGAAAGATTTTGATTGTAAGAATGCCTAAGGATAAGGTGCTTAATGAACCAAACCAAGGGATATGCAAGTGGATCCTTCCCATAGCAAGCACATGCCTTATTTTCCCTTGCATAACCTCAACCTAAGGAGTTTGTGGGCCCCATAGGTGATTAATGGTCAATGGAAGTTAGGCACCAAAATCCAAAAGATTCTACCAAAGAATTCAAGTACGTTAGACCAAGACACCAAATGAAGAACATGGACACTGGTACTGAGGTGAGTTACGGACAATAGAGATGGAAACTGGAGAAGGTAGAATGGAATTCCAAACTAAGGTTATAAGAAGTTCCTTGTGGAATTCTATGTTTAAAATGACTTGCAAAGATCCATCCTCAGTCTAGACCAAAGCCAACCTCTTTTAGTGATTTCGCATTGTCACTTCAAGACCAATCCATCCCCTTGAGACACAAGAGTGCTCCCACACAAAAACGACCATTCCATAAAGAGAAGAAAAGAGAAGTAGGAAGTGAGAGAGGGCCTTAGTTAGACGAGACCTTCATGCATGGGTAACATGTCTTTCTAGTCCCATAACTAGTGCTTGTAGCTCGTTTATTTGTCTAAGGGGTGTGCTTTGAATTTCCAACATGTTTTTTTTTTTAAATTTTAATTTAATTTAATTTAATTTTTATTTGTTTGTTTATTTTTTCTTTATGAATGGGAACCACACCATGCAAAGACTTTATTCAAATTCTTGTTATTAGTCAACATGAAATGGTAAGAAGTCTAGGAAAACACTCAAGCACCTAAGTAAGTAGAAGAGTACAAAGAGTATTGATTCCCCTTGAAGTCACATCTTGTGCAAACCTTTGAATCTTTTCCAATTCCAAAAACTACCAAGGTCACAATTTTATTAAAAGTTGATTTAATGAAAGGGACCTCAAACTTCCAAAACAAGAAAACCATAGAGTTTGTGAATGGGTGGATGTTGTGGGCTCACTACCTATTCTATGAAAAAGAAACCATTTCTTAGCCATCGATACAAAAATTCAAAAGAAACCAAACATTAGCAAACAAAACATTAAGCTCAAACCACCATTAGTAGCAGCTACAACGCCACTATGTCCTATTGGCACAAAGCATGTTTATTAGAAAAAATTTGAAAATTACACTTAAACAAAATAAAGTAAAATATATAAGAAAGTGTAAACTATTTAAGAAATATTTAAATGTAATAATGATGGTGTAAAACAAAAAATTGTATAAAAAGAGGAAAAATTTTAAAAATTAATAAGGTGTAAAATAAATAACTTGCAAAGCCAAAAACATGGAAAACAAAAAATAGAAAAACTAAAGAGCCATATGGATGATTAGCACTAATGGCCATCTCCCCCATGACTGAGTTGGAAGGAGGAGATCTGAAAAATTGAGTGTGGTTGTCTATCCATTAAGGTATTCGTTGCATTGACTTACTTAGACTCATGGAAAAGCTTTACTTGTTGGATGCTGACCAGTTGCTTTTTATTTGGGGTCTCAAGTTTGTATATGGTCATGGCCCCAAAAAGAAAGGTTTCATCAATTATATAAGATCCCTTCCACAATGTTTCAAACTTTTTTTTCTTAGGTATGTGTGTGGGGTTCCAATGGAGAACCTTATCTTTAGGTTGAAATTTTACTTTCCAAATTCTAAGGTCATGTCGTTATTTGCTGCACACCTTTTGTAGTTTATTCAAAGGTAGGATTACTAATATATTTTCATCTAGCACATTGAGGTTGATCTATCTTTCTTTTTATGTTAGACTTAGGTTAAGATTCAAATCATAGATTGTTGAGAGTATACAAAACTCGGATTGAATTGGGAGCATCGGAAGTTTCCCATACACTAACTCATATGGGAGAGTAGCCAATATGGAGTTTCCATGTTGAGTGGTAGGTCCAAAGGGAATCATTTAGTTTTGTTCTCTAGTCTCTTCTATATTTTTTAATAGTTTGTTTTAGAATCTTTGTAATTCCATGTTAGTTACCTCTACTTGACTATTGGCTTGGGAGTGATAGGGTGTTATTAATTTATGTTCAACCCCCTAGTGTTAAATGAGTTTTTGAAAAGTGGCATATGTAAAATGAGTTCTATTATTAAAAATTAGTGCACATGGCACCCCAAACCTGTTTACAACATTTTTTATACAAATTAAATAATAGTGGATGATGTGCAGTCAGTGATGGTTGCTGCTTTTGCCCATTTGGTGCAGTAGTTAACTGCTACGATGATGTATGCCTTTTCATTGGACATGGGTGTCAAAGGGATCCAGTGGGTGAATCCACTATTAAGGACCCTTCATTTGAGCAATCATCCCATCATCTCTTTGATAGCATTTATAAGATCAAATAAATTGGTGGACATCCCTAAAGATTATAGGCTAATAGTATCCTACCATTAGGATTTCTATGGTCATGCGTCTCCCTGCATAGTGGCCTCCGCAAGGGCCTTCATGAGCATCCTAGAGAATGCATAATTGATCCACATCAGGGACACACCAATGAACCAGGCCATCGATACACACCTTGTAAAGGTGTCCATTGATTTCCATGAAGTACTTTTCCTGATGAAGAAACTATTATGTCTTCTTATGGTCTAGATATTATGGCATTGCTTGAGTAAGAATGTAAGTGAGGATGCCATCATACCATTTTAATTCAGTGGCCACTTGGTTATTTATTGCTCCTGTAAAGAGAAGTTTGTCTGGAAATTAATCAGAGAGTGGATTCTCTTCCTCTTTACTATCTCATCTTAACTGAGAGAGGTGGTCAGTGACCACATTCTCAGTTCCTTTTTGATCTACTAGTGTGAGATTGAATCCTTACAAGATCACAAGCCACCATATGATACAGGGCTCACTGTTGGGTTATTCATTAGGAAGTGGATGATAGTATGATCTATGTGCACAAACACTTTGTAGCCAAGCACATAGTACCTGAACTTTTTGAGAGCATAGACCACTGTCATTAGTTCTTTCTTAGTTGTGATGTAATTCAAGTATGCACTCATGATGTTTCAGCTTGCATAAATGATGTAATATGGACATTTTTTATCATCGAGTTGTGTAATCATGGCTCCCAAGGCATAGTTAGATGCATTTGTCATTATATGAAATGGCCTAGACTAATCTGGTGGGTGTAGAATTGGAATTTCTATGAGTTTTTTCTTTAGCTATTGGAATGCATGTTTGCACTAATTAGTCTAGATGAATGAAGCCTCTTTCTTTGTAAGCTTAACCAATGGCTTTGAGATCTTGGAAAAATTCTCAAAAAACTGTCGATAATAGCCAGTGTATCCAAGGAATGATCAAAAGTCTTTGACTATCTTTGGTTGGTGCATGATTCCTTGGATGAACCTTATTTTTCCAGGTCTACCTATATCCCTTTTTGTGAAATTCGATGCCCTAGTACTATGCCTTTCTGAACCATTAAATAGCTTTTCTGCCAATTAATCCTAAGATTTGTTTCAACACATCTTTTTAGTTTTTGCTCAAGGTGATCTAGGACTTGCTCAAATGTAGCCACATAGGTAGAGAAGTCATCTATAAAGAATTCTATCTCACTACTAATCTACTATTGAAAAATACCAAGGACCAGGTGTTGAAATGTTGTAGGGATATTGCACAGACCAAACAACATCTTATAATATGCAAAAGTCCCCGATGGACTCATGAATGTTGTTTTGGCCTAATCTTTTGGTACAATCTAGATTTGGTTATAGCCACTATAACCATCCAAGAAGCTATAATAGTAATGCCTAGAAATGGTATCCAACACTTGGTCCACAAATGACAATGGAAAATGATCTTTAAATGTTACCATATTTAACAACATAAAGTCAATGCAAATCTGTCACTTACCATCTTTCCTTGGCATAATTATGAGTGGGCTAACCCACTCACTATCTATGATTTGATAGATGAACCTTGCATTAAGGAGTTATTTGATTTCCTCTTTAATGATCTGCTTGAACTTGGGGTTCAGCTACCTCTATAGCTAGCTTCTTGGCTTCATGGTTGGATCAATGTAGATACGCTGGCATATCCTTCGATCAATTCTAGTTAGTTTAGGATATGACTAAGCAAAGGTTGTTGGCTATTTGTTGACAACATTGAATAGCTTGTCTTTTTGTTTAGAGCAAGATTTAGATTAATTATAACTAGCTTGCCATTTTTTAAAAATGCATACTTCATGTCGGCTAGTAGAGCTTTTAACTATAGGGGCTCTAGCTTGAAATGATCAGGGATTACCAACTCTCCCCAACAAGTATCATCATCTTCATCATTAGAGAGTTGGTGAAGAACTTGCTCAAGTTCATCCATGCCTTTGACATAAGCATATGCTATGCTCTTAGAGGGTTCTGTGCATAGTGTGTTGTTATTAGAGTCAACTATCAACCACTCAGTGCCCTCCTATTCTGTGGTTATTGTGTACAAGCACCTTTGGATATCAATTTTATGTGTACACTGATTGCATGCTTTAATAAATGTACTTTTAATGGACTATATTTTCTACATGCGATTGCAACCATTATCATTGTACGTGATGCATGAAACTTGCTTCTTCGCAAGTCATCCAAATTCATTCTCCTTGGAGATTTTCAAGGAGATATCCCTAATGCCCATTCATGCACCAATATTGCTTAACCATGCACATCCCATAATGATGGGGAAGTTGCCCTTGTAATTTTCTACCTTGATCACTAGAAAACTGGTAGGATAGGACCACCCACAAACTATAGTCACAATGACCTAAACTAATCCCAAAGGGATAGTGATTAATTAGTTTACCAATTCCAAATGGATGTTGCTTTTCTTAAGAGGTGGTAGGTTCCATGGCTTGTACATGTTATGGAAGATGAGACTAACACCAAAACCAAAATCAATAAAAGCCTTGCATGGCTTATGTCTAGCGATATGTAAGTAAATAAGAGGACTTCTTGGGTTAGGTCTTTTTGTGGGAAGGTTGCCAGCCTTAATCCAATCAGAAACAACATGAGTTAACATCATAGTGTAGATTTGAGATGGCCTTTGGTTTGAAGGGCTCTTGAATGTGTTTGGTGTAGAGGATGAGGGTGTTGGAAATACGAGATGACCAACAACATTAGGTTGTGAGGGTTTGGGAGGACTGTTGGGTTGGAAAAGTGGTCATTTTCTAAATTGATTGTCCAAACCACTCAGTTGGAAGACTAGTTGTAAATGCATAGCCCTTCTAACGTTTTGTTGCTATGGCTATGGGGGAATTTCATTTTGCATGAATGAAGTAGGAGGTAACTAGGTTGAGGATGAGGGGATGTGTACAAATGGAAGCAGAGGATGGTATGGTTATGGGTGCTCCCCTTGACTAGATGGTGAATGAGTTTGATGGTGCTCTAGAGGATAATAGTGATGTTGGAATGAGGCATGGTTGGTAGAACTTCATGGAGAAATATGTTGCTAAACATAATACCTATATGGATTTGGTTTCTTGTAAGGGTATTACTATCTTGGAGATGGCATTCCCCACGACTGTGATTGGTGCCACTACTATTATTACTCATATGGTTGTGGTGGAGCTCCACTTGGATAGTAAGCTTATTATTGCTAGTAGAAGTACCTTGGATTGCCTTGAGGATAAGGTAATCATCTAGGTGCTATNAGGTTTTCCTATTCACCACCTTGTCAAGTGGTGACTTCTCCTCATCACAGAATCAGACCTTCCTTTTCTTAATGGAAGGGCCCTTATTATATTCTTCTACACTTTCCCTTTTTTACAACTCACATTCTTCTTTTTCTACCTACTATGTCAGCCTTGTATCTGATGAGCTCTTAGTTCAAATAGTCTCCCTTAGGCATAAACCCCAAGAGTTCTTCTAGTTTCCACTCTGAGCCCATCTATGATGTCATGGAGTTGGTCCTTCTAAGAATAACCATGGCTAGGGAATCAATGTAAGAGAGAATAATATCTATCCATGGTAGCATCGAAGGGTTTATGTGTTCCCTATTTCTAGCCTTGGATTTTCCTTCTCAATTTAGACACTCTAGAGTATGTCTAGCATTTGTCATTAAATAACTCTAGCATTGTAGTCCACATGTAGATTTGTACCAGCTTTTGGCCTCTTTGATGAGTGTCTTGGGAAATAGCTTCAACTTTTGCCAATCATTCTCTATGTTTTGTAAGGTGTAGGCATCATGAAAGGCTTGTATATGGGTTTGTAGATCAGAGTTATATCCCCTCTTAAATCTTTGAATATTGTTCATGTCTAAGTGCTTGATCCGACTATCTTTTACATGCCTAGTTGGAATCTTGACTACCTTTGCAATGTTAAGCATGCTTCAAGTTGCTAACAAAGGCTCATCATCATCATTATTTCGTTGTCATTGATGATGTCCTCTATTACCCCTTTGATTATTGTGAGCATGGTGCTTAGTATTATTATCTTTTTGTGCACCTCCATCATGGTTATTCTTTTTGTAGCATTTTTTAGAACCAAAAGAGGAAGAAGAGAAAGATGTAGATGAAAAGGATGAAGAGGAAGGTGGACTACCTCCATCATGATATTTACCAATTCCTCTTTGGTTGTCATAGCCATGTTTATCAGTTTTCTTATCATCTTGATGCTTGTTCGTTCTGTTGCCTTGACTGCCATCTTTTCCTAAACCTAGATTGTTAATTGTGGATCATAGATTTAGGGCCACACTCTCATCACCAGTAAGAAGGGGTGGAGAATTTTCATGTTAAGAGCCTTTTAAGAGAGGGTCCTCATTATCGTCTTGGTTTAGCAAGAACAAGGGATTGATGAATCATTTTTCTTTCGCAAACTCATGATGCTTCTCTAGGTGTCAATCTTGCTTGCATTGTGTTTTAGTGGAATCGTAGTTCTATTAGTCATAATCATGCATAGTGTATTCCTCTTGAAGATCTTAGATACCTAACTTCTTCATAGTTTGAAGTAGCATCATGGACACAGATTGATTGGGAGGCATTATAATATTGCCTTCTATATCATGTCATTGCAATTGCTCATCCTAATGTAGGATAAAGGTGAAGTTAGGTACATAGTCATTTGGATGAGTATATACCACTTTGCATTCTTGAGGGACCAGTGGTTTGACATCTTCATGCCTATGAGAAGAAGATATTTTACAATAAATAAAATAATCAGTGTGCTTTTGTGATTATATAATGTGAGAATGATGTTGATCTTGGGGTTCATCCAATGATATTAATAATGTTCACTAATCCTAGATATCACATGTTTCAACAAAAAGAGTCCCTAGAAATGGCACCAATGATTAGTGGCAAGGTACCCCTAACCTAACCATATGAATCTTGAAGCACTCGCGATCTAGTCAAATTTTGTGGACTTTGTAGTTTTTTGGTGCACTAGTTCTCTAGGAAGTAAACTAGATGTTGAGGATGTTTGTTGTCTTCCCAACTACACTTGTGAAGCTCAAGGGTATGATTTAAGTGTAATTGAGGCACATGATTTTTATCATTTTATATTTTATGGTTTTGGTGCTTGAAATAAACAAGATAGAGAATAAAATAATTTAATACCTACTTTAATCTAATGGGCTAACTATTTTTGAACTAGTCCTAACATAAGTATCTAGTCCCACTTGTTGTACACATCTTAAACATGTATAACGTTGCTAGGTTACCACGCGTTAAGTGCTACAAGAATTACCAAATGTCATACGTATGCTCGAAGCGGTTGTACTTATGTGTTTACTTTATTACAATTTAGCTTATCTTGCTTAATTACTTAATTAGCTTAATTACTGAAAAACATTGAATAAATAACTAAAAACATTAACTGCATGAATAAAACATCTAAGTTATCCAAAATGCTACAAGGTTTGATCAGAAAGCTTGTAATTATTACCACATACATTGTCATGCTCAAGTACAGTAGTGCTTGAATAAAGATCCATACACTCAATGACTCCTACTGCATCCACTTAGGAAAATATTCTAAATCTTGAATGTAAAAACTACAAGAGCTTCACTACAATTATGACAAGATGATCCATAAACATGGCTATGAGCCCATATTTATAGTTTTTATTACAAGGCTATGTTGATGGGGCCCTATAGATGTAGTAAATGCTATGTCAATGTGGTTCCATCGATAGGAAAACAACACATAAATGGGGCCCCATCGATGGGGGCCTGTCAATGAGGTCACTCCAATGGGGGCCTATCGATGTGACACTTTGACACTCATCAAATAGCAACCTTTACAAGCTTTGCATGGATGGCCTAGTATGATGGTGTGTCCCTAATGCAAACCAACTTCAAGTTCTCTAAGATACATATGAAGATCCTTGTGGGGGTCATTATGCTAGGAGGTGAATGACCATTAAGATCCTCATGGCAAGATATTATTAGCCTACAATCTTCAAGGTTGCCCATCAATTCTTCCACTTCTGCTATAAATGCCAATGTGATGGAGTGCCTCAATAGTGGATCCAACCATTGAAGCTTTTGATCATCAAGGGATTGATTTCAAGGGCCATCGTCCCTATGTCTAATGAAAAGGCATACATTATTGTGACTATTGACTATTGCATGAAATGGGCTGAAGCTATGGTTATCATCAACTATTCATCATCTATGGTGACTCAGTGTGTATAAAAAAATGTTATAGATAGGTTTGGTGTGCCACAGGTACTTGTTTCTAATAACATGATGCATTTCATGTGTTCCATTTTTCATAAGATCATGCAATGCTTGGGGTTTGAACATAAATTAACAACTCCATACCACCCCGAAGCTAATGATCAAGCCAAGGTTACCAATAGGAAAATAACCAAAATACTAACTTACACTATTAGTAAATATAGGAAGGATTGGAGCAACAAACTCAATGATTCCCATTGGACTTATATTCAACATGGAAACTTCCTATTAGGTGCTTTCCCTATGAGTTAGTGTATGGAAACCTGCTAATACTCCCAATCCAAGCTGAACTTCATACACTATCAATTGCATGTGACCTTGACTTGGACCTAAATCTAGCCTAAAAAGAAAGGTCAATGAACAAAATTTCAAACATTATGGAAAGATCCTTACATTATCTATGAAACTTTTCCATCTAGGGCCATGATGATTTATCATCCTAATAGCCCAAATAAAACATTATTAGTTAAAACTCGACAACTTAAGCCTTTCCATGAACCACAAGCAACTAGTAGGAATAATGCCTCAACTGATGGTCAAGCACACTTGATCTTTTGAATGTTCCCATTCCAACCTAGTCATGGGGGAGATGCCCATTCATGTTGGCATTTTACAAAGTGTTCCTTGGTTTTTTCCTTTTTTTTTACATCGTCTTTAGTACATTTTTCATTTTCTTAAGTATTTTACAATTTTTTATATATTTTAACTTATTTGACCTTTTCTTAAGTTCTTATTTATTCTTTATTGCCATCACAACTTTGGTTCCAACTAAAATTGCTAATTAATGATGGTTTGTAATTTTATTGATTACTTGATTACAAATGATTAGGTTTCATCTTAGAATTTTTATGTTTACTAATGGGGCATTGATTCTTTTCATGATAATAGCCAATGAATTCACATCATCCACCACTCCACATAACTCTATGGTGTCTCCTTATTTTACAAATTTGTGGTCCCTTCTTAATGAATACTAATAATAAACTTGTGACCTTGGTACTTTCCAAATTTGGGACAAATTAAGTGAAATGAACAAGGGTATGACTTCAAGGGGATTTGTCACTTTTGTACTTACCCACCATGTGGGGTTTCATGAATATTTCCATGGATCTCTCACCAATCCTCCATTGATCAATAAATAGAAAGCAATATCTTTGGTGTGGTTCCTATTTAGAAAAAAAACAATCAATGGAAATTCAAAGCACATCCCTTAGACACAATAACAAGCTACACACATTGGTTATGAGGCTAGAAAGACATGTTACCCATACCTAAAGGCACCCATCTAACTAAGGTCCTTTTCACTTCCTACTTCTCTTTTCTTCTTACTTTGGAATGGTGAGTGGTCTATGGAATATTCTAATCCCTTGGAGGATGGAATGGTCTCATGTGCCAATGCAAAGTCACTAGAAGTGGATGGTCATAATTCAAACTAAGGAAGAAAGTTCTTAGGTCATATTAATCACATGTTCCACAAGGAACTTCATGTGACCAACATGCATGACTCCATTCAATACTCTCTCTCATCCACCAATTCTTTCCTTATATGACCTCACTGCCTCTTATCATGATTGTATCAATGGGTTTATTTAGTAAATGGTAGAAATTCTTTAATGATTTCCTTGGTGATTTGGGTCTTAACAATCCATAACCATTAATCATCCTTGGGGTCCATGGACTCCTTGGTTTAAGGGCATGTAAGGGCATGAGCTTGCTATGGGGAGGATCCACTTGCATACTCCTTGGTTGGGATGGTTAAGCTCCTTATCCCATAGCTATTTTGCTTTCAAAATTTATGTTTTTCACCAAGATGCATCCAAGTTTTGCATTCATTAGCACATAATATTCTCCTAAATATCCTTTCAAAGTATTACTAACCTTCTTCAAGCATTCATCATTATTCTAGGCTTTTCTAGCTTCCTATGGAATCCAATTTTATGAAAAAATCAATTTGTTTTTACTTAGTTTTTAATGTGAATTTTTTTTGTTTTTGGCTACATCAATGCAAATGCATCAACACAACTTGATGTGTCGATGCAACATAAAAATCCTATAAATATGCATTGAAACTTAGTAATTTTACACATTTTCCTTCAAAAGTCAAGGGAGTTTTTGCCATTTTTAGAGCCTAGAGCCTTTCAAAGCCCATAATTTCCTAACCACTTGTCCAAGTCTACTCGTTTTTTAACCCTGCAGCTATTTAAGGTGAGCTTTATGTCGTGAGGGGCCACAAACCAATGATTTTTGACAAAAAAAATTTTTGAAATTTTTCTAACTCCCACATGGTTTAACTAATAAAATAATATTAAGTATCACAAATTCGTCTAAGTTAAACCTCGCCAACAAACTCAAGTAGCCATTACAATAAAATAATATTAAAATAATCAATCTACTATGATCACAACTTAGTTTAAGTGTAATTAGCTAAAGAGGACAAGGTATTAAAGTGTTATAAGTTACACATAAAATGCTAATCCTTAGTTATGTTTGTGATCATAGATGACATTGAAGAGAATACTGGAAGCAAGATTGTCTTGACCATAGGACAAGTAGCCATGACGGGGAAGAGGCCAGTAGCCAGAATAGCCCTAAGAAGAAGAAGCAAAGACACATGCGATGAGACCTCTTCGAAAGGAGCTCAAAGTGGAATTTGTCCATTAGATTCCCATAGTGAAAATAGGTTAATCTAGGTAAGATGAGGTGCCACGGCTTGGACTGAATTTGGAAGTCACCTTAACTAAGGCTTGATTAAGAAAAATTCATTCTAAGGAGGTCCAAAATGCAATTCTTCAAGAACTTATCTTTGGTTTCTTCTTGGACCTACTGCCAAAAGAGGTGAAAACACAACTACAAGCCTCTCCCATGTGGCCTATCCTCACTTCTAGTCAGGAGTGGTACATGGGAGAGACTTACCTCTTTTGAAATTACAAGAAGTAAATGTCATAGCGAAGATCAAGGACATTAGTGTGTTCTATTTGATTGAGGCCATTATAGAGGCCCTTAGGTTACCAGACTATGGGGCAACTTTGACAAAGATCTTCATGCAAGTGGACCCTAATGTCAAAAAGGAATGGATCTAATGGTGCTATGGACTAGACCATAAGGAGTATGATGCACTCACTAAGGTTGAGAGGGCCTATTTCAAGATGGCTGCTTACCACCTAAACCCAACAATGAGGTCAAGAAAGATCACAACCTTCTCTGCCCATGCATGTGTTGCTCTAAGTGAAAAACTTCTAGTCAACCTCCCACAGTTGATCTTCCTAGAGATGGATAAAGGATTCAAAGAGAATGAGCATGGGAGGAAGACACTCCCATTTCCTTGTCTCATTAGAACACTTTGTAAAAGGGAGGGATATCCCATTACACCATTGACACACTTCATCATGCTCATGTTGCATCCTGGTAGAAGATGATGAAAGATAAAGCACCCACCAAATTTCTTAAAGAGGAGTGACCACCACTACCATCATCTACCCAAAAAACCAATGTTGAAGGCTCATTCAACAATTGAGAACATGCAGCAACTCCATGAGCAACTCTTGCAACAACAACAAGAAGGACCAAGTGATGGAGAACTTTCAGTCTACTAGCTAGCATTTAGTCACCTCAACGTAGTCACCTATACCATTAGTTAACTAGAGGAGACTACATCATTATTTTTTGCAAAACTAATGCAAGCACTTGCAAGATCCAATTTGAGCACTTAATAAGTGATGGTGTCCATCCCTAGATAACAACAATTCCCATAGATCTTTGCAAATGCTACCACTTTCTTGGTGCACCTAAAGGAGGGTGAGGGGGCAACTATTCTGGTGATGCAGTACCATGGACATGAAATAGTGGTAGAGGTGATGACCAATTGTATAACAAACATCTTGAACACTCCTGTGGCTGCCGTGCTAGACATTGCTACACTAAAAGATGTGCAAGCATTTGTAGGAGTAGGCAGTAGGAGGCTAAGCACAATCCAACAAGATGAGGTGTTGGACCAAATGGTGAGAATTAAGTAATCACTTCCAAAGATCTTTTATCTCTTATAAAACATCACTTCTACCCAATCAAAATTACTGGAGATCAAGGGAAAACTTCTCATTGCAAACACCCAACTTGAGATAGCCACGACCAAAAATTGATGGTTGGTTGTTGAAGTTGTAGAATTGAAAGCTCGCTTGGCTGATCCCACCATTCTTATCTAAGTAATTACACAAGATGAAGCTTTCCTGTAGCTTTAGAACAAACTCAAATAGTTTAAGAATGTAAACAAGGCAACAGTCTTTGACACATCCTTATTGGAGATCATGACCTTCAACATCGATAAGGAATTATTACAAGTTTGCAAGGAGAATCTTACTCTAACTAAGGTCATTCATCACTTGTGTAATGTCAAAGCACAAAAGGAACAAATGGTTGAATTTGTGTGATAGCATTAGGAATATCTTGCTAAGGTAAACATGAACTTGTGGAGGTTGGTAGCCAAAACTCAAAATCTCTCAATGGAGGAAGTTTATGCTCTTCACCAAAAAATAACCATTGACATAGCCTCTTGGAAAAATGAGGCCCTGAAATTTGAACAAGTAAAGAATCATTACAAGGACCAAGTGGGGCTCCTCAAGGGGATGAATGAAAAAGAGATTCAACTAGTGATGAGTGACGAGGTACCCCTCCACTCAACCATACGAAACGAGCATAGCACATGCGATCTGGTTGAACTCCACAGACTAAATGCCTAAATGCCCCATGGAACACTTAGGGTTAATCATTCGTTGTCTTCCTAGACTTACTTGTTGTTGTCATGATGTATGGTTAAGTAAGTTCGAGGTATATGATTTTTATGGTCTTTTGTGGTTTTTCTCCTATGCTAAGGGGTGAAGGATTAAGAGAACTAACTAACTCTAAGTAAGGACCTAAGTCTAAATTAACTAGCATCAGCATCCGTTCCCACTTACCGTACACACCCTAAACTATGCAATTGTGGCTACCAAACGCTAATCGTTACTGGGATCACCACATGTAACGCATGTGCTCGAAGTGGTCATACTGAGACACTTAACTAGCCTAAACATGATGAGCAGTTGATTCCTTGACTAGCTGTACACACCTGTAGATGCTCGTAATCAAGTCGTACTCATCCTACATTCTAGGAGTTGAGGGTGAGAGAGACTAATTGCGATGAGTAGCCAATTCCTTGATTAGCCGTACACATTCGTCAATGCTCGTAATCAAGTCGTACTCATGCTACGCTAATGCAGGTAATAAATAATAGGTAAGAAATAACATATAATAAACCTATTCCATGCACTGCAAGGTTTATCCACAAAGCTCATCTTTATTGCTGTACACAACTTGCGTTTAGGTGCAAAGCTACTCGAATAAAGATCCGTTCACTTGGGGACTTCTATTGTGGGCACATGGAAAATATTCCTTCTCTGGTGTGATCAAACTACCAGAGTTTCCCTACTTTAAGCCTCAAATGGAAAATAAGGGGAGTGCCGCCTCTTATTTATAGATTTAGCAGCGGACTGCGATATCGCAGGGGATGACACGATATCACATACGCAATATCACGGCCCATGCGATTTCATGTCTCATCATACCCCCATGACTAAATGAAAACTTGTCCTCGAGTTCCTTACAATAATATCGGGAAGGTATGGAATTATTGAGGGAAATGAAACTAATGGGATGACATGTGAACGGATCATCATTACAAGAGTTGACAAAACTGGTGTTCATGACAACAAGGGTGAACACCTTATTACAATGACATCAGGCCTTTGTTGGTAGCTTGAGAGAAAGAGAGAGATAGAAAGAAGTGTTGTTGCTGCCAATGCCAAGATTGTGCTTTTTTTTGTCCTTCGGTAAGCGCGCTATCCATCTTGCTCCTTGCATAGCTACTTCCAGCACTACTTCATTTCAAGTGTTTGCTCCATCTCTAGATCCAATTCGTTGTTTGTATGATTGCCATCTGCACACACAACACAATAATGTATTAGCAAGTGTAAATGAATCATTATGTGATTAATACCTTGCTTCGGTGTAGGTTCATTAGCTAGGTTGTGGTATGGCTGATATGGATCTGGGAATATGTTACTGATGACTACCAAAGTTTTACGGGTTAGGAAGAAAATCAAAAATTTTGGGGCTAGGAGAAAATCAAAAAAAGTGGGCCCCATACCCCCATGACTAATCACGAACCTCCGGTAGCGTTAGAATGGAGAAAGAAAAGGAGTAAGAAAGAGAGATAAAAAGGACAACTAAAAATAACAGTGAAATGGATGTCAAGATGGTAATGAACAAAATAATAATTAATTGCAAAATTTTAAGGGAAAGAATTTAACAAATGCTCCAAATAGGAATGTCAGTGGGTCCTCCCCAAAGCAGGCTCATGCCCTTAATGCCCTGACAAACCCACATTCAAAGAGTCCGTAGGCTCTGGGAATGTCATTTGGAACAAGAGATAAAGTCTTAACCGCACGAATTTACCAGAAAGAAAATAATGCATCAACCAAAATATATACACTAATGATACAACTGGCAATGAGGTGAACAATGGAGAGAATGATGGAGAGAAGAAAATGGAATGGAATGCCAACAACAAGGTGGTGTACAACCCCTTGTGTATTGCATGATTAATGTGACTTGGCAAATCTCATTCCAACTCCAGCCTCAAACCAACCACATCCAGTGACTTCACATCAATGTATTTAGCTAAACCATCCACTTGGATAACAAGGATGCATCTCCAAAAAGCCACCACCATTCCGATAAAACAAAGAAGAGAATGGGAAGCGAGAAGGGCATGAGTTAGAGGAAACACTTTTGGTTCCATAACCGGTGCTTGTAGCCCAAATTTTATTTTGTCTAAGGGGTGTGCTTTGAATTCTCACTGAGTTGTTGTTGTTTCTTATTTTTTTGTGTTTTGTATTTGTATTTTTATGCGTGAGAACCACACCATGCAAAGACTTCTTATTTTTATTGTCTTAGCTTCTAATAGATGGGGTAACATCAGAACGATAAGAAAACTCAAGAAGAAAACATCCAAGCACCCAAGAGAATGGCCAACACAAAAAGATTAAGTTCTCTTGAAGTCACACCCTTTGCAATCCTTGAGTCCTTCCTTAGTTTGAGAAATACCTAGTCACCGATTCGTTAAAGTTCTTATTAGAAGGGGACTGTACATTTCCAAGCTGAGAGAGACCATAGAACTTGGCGGATGGATGGATGAAGCGGTCTCATTGCCTACCCTATCAAAAGAAACATACCTTAGTATCAACATTGTAACTTAAAGGTAAAAACCAAACATTAGCAATCAATATGAAAATAGTTCATACCATCATTCCAAACACTTATTATGGGACAAACTTATAGGGTGGATCACACACACACACACACAAAATGGAAAAGTATAACGATGATGTAAAACAAAAACTAGAAAAAGTTAAAGAAAGTTATAAAACAAAAACTTAGAAAGGATAAATAACTTTGTAAAACAAAAATTATAAAAGTTAAAGAAATTTGTAAAACAAAAATGTGTAAAAAAAAAATGTGTAAAACAAAAATGTGTAAAACAAAAATCGAAAAAGAACTGAGGGCCCCATATGATCAACATAGGTGGCCATCTCCCCCATGACTGAGTTGAAAGGGAGAGATCTAAAATAATGAGCAAGGTTGACCGCTGGTGGAGTTGTAGCTTGTACTGGTTGTTGCAAATTCATGGAAAGGTTTTGTTTGTTGCACATTAACCAATAACCTTTTATCCAAGCTGTCAGGCTTATAGATCATCATGGCTCCAAAGGGGAAGGTAGTATGAATAATATAAGGTCCTTCCCACAAGGTTTGAAACTTTGTACGTTGGGGTACATGTGTGGGGTTCCAGTAAAGGACCTTATCTCTTGGTTGGTACCTAAACCTTCAGATCCTTAAGTCATGTCGTTGTTTACTGTGTGCCTAGTGTAACTCATTTAACGATAGCGCAACCAATCTATTCTTTTCTAACACGTTCAAAGTTGCTAACCATTGTTTTTGTGCTACGTCGAGATCCAGGTGAAGTTTGCAATCCATGGACAGTGTACAGAGCTCATTCTGTATGGGAAGTTTTGGAAGTTTCCTGTACACTAGCTCATAGAGAGAATACCCTGTAGGGAGCTTCCAAGTAGAACGATACACCCAAAGAGCGTCGTTCAGTTTTGTGCTCCAGTCTCGCATAAATTTGCTAATTGTTCGTGTTAATATTCTTGTAATCTCCCTATTAGTAACCTTGGCTTGACCATTGGCTTGGGGGTGGTAAGGTGTGGTCAATTTATGCTCAACCCCTAAGCGTTGCATCAGTTTGCGAAAGGTTGCACCCGTAAAGTGTGTTCCATTATCAGAAATGAGTGCACGTGGAACACCAAACCTGTTAACGATTTGTTGTTGTACAAATCGTGCAGCTGTAGATGATGTGCAGTCTGTTATAGCTGTTGCTTCAACCCATTTGGTTAAGTAATCAACAACAATGATTATATATGCCTTTTCGTTGGACATCAGTGTAATTGGCCCCATAAAATTTATTCCCCAGATATCGAAGGGTTCTAAAGGTTGAATCCATGGTTGCAGACCCTTCATTCTAGTAGTCATTCCACCATCACGTTGGCAGCGCTCACAAGATTGGGCAAAATGATGAACGTCCTGAAATAGTGTTGGCCAATAATATCCTGCAAGCAAGACCTTAGTGGTTGTTCATCTCCTAGCATAATGACCCCCACAGGGACCCTCATGAGCATCCTGGAGAACTTTCAATTGATCCTAATCGGGTACACACCATCGAACTAAGCCATCAGGATAGACTTTATAAAGTTGTCCCTTGATTTCCATGAAGTACTTGGTTTTGTGAAGAAACTATTGTTTCTTCCTAAAGTCCAAACCCTGTGGTATTTGGTGTGAAGTGAGATAAGTGAGAATGCTACTATACCAATTTATTTCCATGGGTTGATTATTTATTACACCAGCAAAGATGGTTTCATCAGGAAAATGGTCAGATACAACATATTCATCCTCTTTGTTGTCCCAACACAACTGAGATAAGTGATCGACGATTACGTTCTCAGTGCCTTTGCGGTCTACAATTGTTAGATCAAGCTCCTGAAGAATTACCAGCCAACGTATGATATGTGGGCTAACCGTTGGCTTGTTCATAAGGAAGCTAATTGCACTATGATATGTATGGATGTATACCTTGTAACCCAATACATAGTGCCTAAATTTATCCAGTGCAAACACTACAACCATTAATTCCTTTTCTGTAGTTGTGTAGTTAAGTTGTGCACTGGTGATACTCTTACTGGCATAGTGGATGTAATAAGGTTATTTTTGTTCATCTAGTTGTGTCTGTATAGCTCCTAAGGTGTAATTAGATGCAACGATCATGATATGGAATGGCCTGGACCAGTCAGGGGCTTGTAGAATGGGGTTTCCACAAGCCTCTGTTTGAGAGTTTGGAATGCTTGTTCACATTCCCTGGTCCATTCGAATGGTGCATCTTTTTTTGTTAATTCTACCAATGGTTTGGCAACTTTGGAGAAGTTCGCGATAAACCTCCTATAGTAGCCAGTGTGTCCAAGGAATTACCTAATGTCTTTAATGATTTCTGGTTGTCGGGTAATTCCTTGGATGACTTTAATCTTTTCTGGATCCACCTCAATTCCTAATTGTGAAATTTTGTGCCCCAGTACGATGCCCTCTTGAACCATCAAATGGCTCTTCTACCAGTTGAGCTTGAGGTTGGTTTCAACACATCATTTCAATACTTGCTCTAACTGGTCAAGGGCTTGATCAAAACTTGTTCCATAAGTGGAGAAGTCATCCATGAAGACTTCTACTCCATTACCTATTTGCTGTTGAAAAGTGGTAGGTGCATTACACAAGCCAAAAGACATTTTTTTGTACGCAAACGTTCCCCAAGGACTGGTGAACGTTATTTTGGCTTGGTCTTCTGGCACAATTCGTATTTGGTTGTACCCACTATATCCATCCAAAAAACTGTAATAGCGATGCCCTCCTATAGTGTCTAAGACTTGGTCAACAAATGGCAGTGGGAAATGATCTTTGAATGATGCCATATTTAATAGCCTAAAATATATACATACCCTCCATTTACCTCCTTTTTTCGGTACGATGACAAGAGGACTAACCCATTCACTATCAACGATAGGGTAAATGAACCCCACCTTGAGAAGCTGCTCTAGCTTCTCTTTTACTATTTTTTTTAGTTTTGGGTTCAATTGCCTTTGTGGTTGCTTGCGAGGCTTCATAGAGGGATCTGTGTATATTCTATGCTGGCATATCCTAGGATCTATTTCGGTTAGTTCAGGGTATGACCAAGCAAAGGCTGTTGACACTTGTTTATCACCTTTAGCAAACTTTCTTTTTGCTTGGGTGCAAGATTTGTGTTGATGATCACTGATTTTCCATTTTTAAGGGTCACGTATTCCAAACCGGTGGGCAACAGTTTTAAATCTAGGGGCTCTTGTTTAAAATCCTCAGGAATCTCCAACTTTTCCCAATTAATATTTTCGGAGTTAAGGGCTGGAAGTTGGCAACGGACTTGCTCTAATACATCTGCGCTTTCAATGTAAGCACTAGTTATTCCCTCAGCTAGTTCCATGCAGGCTGTCAAGTTGTTCTCTTTATCATCCATCAGCCATTGGGTGTTTTCTTGTTATGTGGTTGTCGCATATAGGCACTTTTGTATATCAATATCCCATGCATACCGATCGCATGCAGGCAATGTTAAACTTTGCATCACCCATGATTTCTGCACGCAATAACACCCTGTGTCACTATATGCGATGCATGAAACTCTTTTCCTCTCAATTTTTCCAAAAGTATTTGTCTTGGATATTTCTAGGGAAAGGTTGCGAATTCCTAAGCATGCGTCAATTGTATTCAGCCATGTCCTTCCCATTATAATTGGAAATCCCCTTTGTCATTGTTTATTTGGATCACTAGGAAATCAGCTGGATATGACCATCCACTGATAGTGGTAACAATGTCCTCAGCCTATCCCAAAGGAATAGTGATGGATTGGTCAGCCAGCTCTAGGTGAACATTGCTCTTCTTTAGTGGATATAGGTTTCAGGTTTTATACAGTTCTTGTGAGATTAAGTTGACCCTGGAACCTGAGTCGAGGAGAGCCTTATGGGGTTCCCAGATCCAATAATTTCTTTGGAAGGTGGGTGACCTTGATCCAGTCAGTTACTATATGTGTTAACATAACTGTATGCATTGGGCGCGATTTCGCTATCGAAGGATTTCCTGAAACCTTATTTGGTACGGGGGTGTTAGGATGCTCGACTGCTTGTAAAGGAGAAGGCTTGGTTGGATTGTTGGTCCTAAGGAATGGTCTTTTTGGTGTATGATTGTTAGAACCAACTGATACTGGAGGATTGGGAGCCCTCATAGTGTTGGGTTGTCATGGTTGAGTGGGATTTACTCTAGGCTTTGTTGGAGCAGTTGGTGGTGGGGCCATCGGTGCAAGAGATGCGGATGGATTTGGAGGATGGTGTGGGTATGGAGCATTTCCTGAAGGAGAAGGAGTCCTAAAATACTCCTGAACTTGGTAGTAACGTGGAGGATTTACGTGACCCATAGAGTCACCTAGGGAAATCGGCTGCTACCCATAATAACCACAAGGATTAGGCTGTCGGTAAGGGTACTGATGTTTTGGTGATGGCATCCCCCATGGCTGTGGGTATTGCCACTGTTGATGCTATTCAATGGGCTGTGGTGGAGTTCCACTTAGATAATACGTTAGTGGTTGGTGGAACTGCCTTGGGTTACCTTGTGGATAAGGTAACCTCCAGGGTGTTTGCTGTTGGTTGAGTCTTGGATTAAGCGCATACACCCCAGACTCCTGTAGATGTGAGATAATGGGGCAACATCCCTTAGGATGGTCATAGTGGCAGATCTCACATCCACCGTCATCATCTGTGTCAAAATCTACAACCACATCAGAGTTAGTAATTTTTTCCTTACCCTTGTTATGTGCAGGGCCTGCATCTCTCCACTTTTTCTTACCTTTGTCACTACTTTGTTCTACCTTAGACTCTTCTACAATTTTTAAGACGGTTTCTATTTTAGAGTCTAAGGAACTCCATACGTCATCTACCTTAGCCGCTATTTCTGTTGTTAATTTTTGGATCAGCAAGGTTTTCCAGTTCACCAACTCTTTGATCGGTGACTCATCCTCTTCATCACAAAATTTCATTCCCTTCTTTCAAAGGGAGGGATCGTGGTTGTATTCTTTTGCACTTTCCCTTTTGCGTAGCTCACCTTCTTCATTTGCTACTTGCTCCAACAAGCTTTGTACTTCATGGGCTCTAAGTTTTGATAATCGCCCTTGGGCATAAGTCCCAAGGGTTTTTCTAGTTTCATGCCTTAACCCATCCACGATGTGGTGAAGTTGATCCAGTTGAGCGTACCCATGGCCTGGGCAATGATGTAACAATGTGTAATAGCGGGCCATGGTAGCATCCAAGGGTTCGTGATGACCTTGCTTCCAGCCTTGGATCTGCTTACACAAATTGGACACTCTGGAGTACGTTTGATACTTTTCATTGAACAGTTCTAGCATCGTACTCCACCTCCTGATGATTTCCAGTTCTAAGGATCAGTACCAGCTCTCTGCTTCTTTGGTGAGTGTCCTTGGGAACAACTTAAGTTTTTGCCACTCATTGTCTATATTCTGCAAGGCACAGGCATCGTGGAATTCCTGTAAATGATTTTGTAGATTAGCACTGTATCCCCCTTCAAATCGTGGGATATTGTTCATGTCTAATCATTTGATCCGACTATCCTTTAAATGCCTTGTGAAAATCCTAATTGCCTTCATTATGTTAAGCATACTTCAGGTTACGAGTAGGGGCTTGTCATGATCATCTCTTTCATGATGCCTATGATGTCTGCATTGTTCCATACTCTCCCTACGTCCTTGCCCTTGTCCTCTCTCTCGACTTTCCCGTCGAGGTCTTTCGTCTTTCTTACTTTTATCCTCACCTTTATGTTCATGGTGGCTACACCTAGATGTGGAAGGAGAGGGTGAGTGATGTGAAGAAGGGGAAGAAGAAGGGGAACCATCGCCATGATGATGTTCTTTGCCTTCTCTTCGGTTGCTATGGTCCCAATCGTGATGACGATCTAAGTGCTCGTCCTTAGCATAAGTGGTTTTTCCCTCTGTGAACAGTTGGTGTTCACGGGCATCAGAACCAGGGATATGTATCGTTGATCGTAGATTCTGATACCCAACCTCCTCACCATCTTTAGGAGGGGGAACGTCATTTGTTAAAGAACCCGTGATAAGGGGTTCCTCATCTCCTATTTTGCTAAGGACGTGTGGGACCTTACCCTTCAAAAAGGTATGTTGACTCTCCTGCCTTAAGTCCCAAATACGTTGGGCATCTGTGGGATGATAATCCCTTGTGTCAAAGTCATCCATAACATATTCCGCAAATAGTTCTTGCATGCTAATCTGTGCCAAGGCATGGAAGAGCTTGTTAGGGACTGATCGATCTGGGGGTAACACGATGTTACCTTGCAAATCTCTCCATCACAGCTGCTCATCCTGATGAAGAATAAAGTAAAATTAGGAATATACTCATCGGGATGAGTATATGTCATCTTATATTGTTTAGGACTTGGTTGATTTTGGTTATGTGTTTTATCTTGCCGACTATCTCGTGTATGGTCCTTAGGTGGTAAGTTGCTCTTATGAGAAGAAGGCATTTTTATCGGTGTGCTAAATTACCGTTATATAATTTTTATCTTTTGATTAACCTAAAGGTTTGTTAAGGCTCACAACAATGTGAGTGATATCCCTTATGTTCTATTCGGTGCACAAACACTTAGTCCCCGGCAATGGTGCCAATGATGAGTGGCGAGGTACCCCTACACTCAACCATACGAAACGAGCAAAGCACACATGATCCGGTAGAACTCCACAGACTAAATGCCTAAACGCCCCATGGAACACTTGGGGTTAATCATTCATTGTCTTCCCAGACTTACTTGTTGTTGTCATGGTGTATGGTTAAATAAGTTCGAGGTATATGATTTTTATGGTCTTTTGTGATTTTTCCCCTATGCTAAAGGGTGAAGGGTTGAGAGAACTAACTAACTCTAACTAAGGACCTAAGTCTAAATTAACTAGCATCAGCATCCGTTCCCACTTACTATACATACCCTGAACTATGCAACTGTGGCTACCAAATGCTAATCATTACTGGGATCACCACACGTAATGCACATGCTCGAAGTGGTCGTACTGGGGCACTTAACTAGCCTACACGTGATGAGCAACCGATTCCTTGACTAGCCGTACACACCTGTAGATGCTCGTAATCAAGTCGTACTCATCCCGCGTTCTAAGAGTTGAGGGTGAGAGAGACTAATCGCGATGAGTAGCCGATTCCTTGATTAGCTGTACACATTCATCAATGCTCGTAATCAAGTCGTACTCATGCTGTGCTAATGCAGGTAATAAAGAATAGGTAAGAAATAACATGTAATAAACCTATTCCATGCACTGCAAGGTTTATCCACAAAGCTCGTCTTTATTGCTGTACACAACTTACGTTCAGGTACAAAGCTGCTCGAATAAAGATTCGTTCACTTGGGGACTCCTACTGCAGGCACATGGAAAATATTCTATCTTTGGAGTGATTAAACTGCCAGAGTTTCCCTACTTTAAGCCTTGGATGGAAAATAAGGGGAGTTCCGCCTCTTATTTATAGATTTGGCGATGGACCGCGATATTGCGTACGCGATATCATAGGGGACAATGTGATATTGCGTACACGATATCGCATGGGATGCGATATTATGGCCCATGCGATATCGCGTCTCATCAACTAGTGAAGGAAAAAATGAATGAGGCCCTCCAACAACTCCAACAAAGAGGTGACATGTAGCAACCAATCTTTGATGGATTAAATGTCTATAACAAAGCAGAAATCTAGTTGAAGGAGTTGCAGATTGAAGAGATGATGGAATACATGGAGCTTGCCAACCTTTATTATGCAAACTTGGCAATGCTAATAGTAGGAAGGCTACGGTTAAACTTGGAGAAGTAGGTGACCAGCTCATACCTCCTCTAGGAGCTTGAGTTCAAGCATCATAAGGACACGAAGCAAAAGTTGGAAATAACTAATGTAGAGCCTGAAGTTCTTAGGAGTTGATTCACAAATCAACAATCGATTGCTAAGAACCTAGCCAAAAGGATGAATGACTACCAAGATCTGTAGAACCTTGTTAGGATGTTTGATGTTGATCAAAAATAATTCGCAGCCTAGTTTGTCAATGTCAAGGAATTGTTCCCTGAAATGCCCTATCCATGGGATGTCTGCATACCAACCCACATTAATAATGCAATGTGGACTATATATGATCCATGGAGTAAGGAGGAGAAGATGAAGGCATTGCTAGATGCCTTTCACCTTCCATTAGAAGTAGCAATTGCAACAAGATAGCCACAACCACTACCTTAACCTCAACCACCACAACCACAAGCACCAAAGTCTGGAGAAGATCCTTCAACACCTTAGGAGCCTCCACCTCCTAGCACTGTCTAATCTTCTCTTCATCTTCAATTGTTGGAGGATTTTCAGCTATATAGTTTTGCAAGGATGTTCAATTTTGTTCTCTTGAACATCCATTTTTGTAATCATTGTAAATCCATGCAATCGGGCACTTACAGTTAGTTAGTGAGTCAGTCTGTATGTGGTTTCATACCTTCCCAATTTTGTAAGAAGCTCAATCCTACTTTTGTTCACTTGAGGAGGAGTTTTCAGTTAGTCGTGGGGGTATGATGAATAACAAAGTTGGGTTACATTGACAAGCATGCATCAACGCATCCTCGTCAATGCATGAATTGATATGTCAATATAGTGTCTGTCTTTGCCTGTATAAATGCACGTACCCACCATATTTATGGGATCGTTGAGTCAGTAGCATAACGAAGTTCTTGCAATTTATTCTCATAAGAGTTAGAATATTTTCCAAGTGCCTGTAGTAGGACTTCAAGGATTGTATGGATCCTTATTCAAGCATCAATGTACTTGGACACCTTGATGTGATGGCAATAAAGATGAGATTCTTGAAACTCCTTGTAGTCAAAATAGATTAATGTTTATTTTCATGCACTTTATATTCACATTCTTAATTAATAAATATGCTTAAGTAATACACATAAGTACCATTGCCTTGAGCATATTGTCAATGCTTGGTAATCCCAGTAGCATTATCGCTTGGTACGCCTAGTAGCTTAACACTTGGTAACCTAGTAGCATCATAACAAGTTCAAGATGTGTACGGAAGGTGGGCTCGAATACTTATGTTAGGAAGTAGACTAAGACATTAGATAGTTACTTAGATTAATACATAATTAATTACTTTATTTCACACTTAGGATATAAAATAAAATATAAAATTAATAAAAATCACGTGCCTTGGCTTACACTTGACCATACACTTGCACCTACACAAGTGAAGCCAAGAAGACAACAATCACGTCCTTAGGTCACTATCTTTGCTATTGACATTTAGAGAGCTAAAGTCCATGAAATTTGACTAGATCGATAATGCAATGCTTGTGATTCATATGGTTGGTCATAGGGACTACTTGCCACTCATCACTGTGCAAGGTATACCTACTCAAGAAAATGGATATGATTGTGGCAGGTATAATATAATCTACATGTAGCATTTAGTATTTAGACAAGACTTAAATTTTACCAATGAGTTTGTTTCCATGTATCGAAACAGCATGATATGGGAAATTCTTAATTGTTCAGTTCTTGAGTAGCCTTGTAAAAAAATATGTGTAGCATATTGTAAATGAGGATTGTAGTGAGCATGGTCCTTTTCTAGTTTTTGATGAAACTAAACATGAATGAAGTACTAGGCACTTTCCCATCTTCGATGATAGGCAAATTTTGTATACATCTAACAATAATGTATTTAACTCATAGTTTTCAAATGGAAATATATGTGCTTTTTCTTTGTTACATATAGTGTATATTATTTTTCTTTGTACATAAAATTTAAGGTTTCATATATATTTTTAAAATATCCTTTGTTTTGAATATACAAGTGTGCATAATATTTGTGTAAAATATTGCTTGGTTAGGCTTGTTAGTATAAGTGGGTTAATTGCAAAGTGTCTAGTAATTTCTGGTACAAATCTTGTTCAATGGGCTCTAGAATATTGTTAGAAATCAAGAACTTTTATTTAATATTATTAACCAACTAAATAATGGAGAAAGTGGAGCCCTTGATGGAGATTAAAAAATTATTATATTTCTAGTTTAGTGTTTTGCTGACACTGTTATAGTAGTCATAGAGGAGGAAGATTTAATAAAGGTAACTTGAGTAGCATTAACCTTAGGAGATGTAAGAAGGGTGGGAAGCCTAATAACATTAATGATGGGTTTTGTAAGATTTAACCTAAAGCCTACCTTTCTTAGGTCTTGAGCACAAATTTCAAATTTATTGATATCATTTATAAAAAAAAATTATGATATCATAAATATAAGTTAAGGAAAGCTAACAAATAGGTAGATGAAATTACATCACGACCCCTTTTCTTTTCTAATTAAATTCAAGAGTGTTATAGCAAATACCTTAATACTTGGTTCACCTGATTTATCCTTTCTAAAATTTTTTTAGTTGCTTTAACCTTGAAATTGGTCTACACTCCAGTTAAGAATATTACTGATTTAAATTGTGATTAACAGCGTCTCGCAGTCTTTCGTTCGCAAGTAAACCGCGAACCTGTGCGACATGCAATCTATCGCAGTTCATATTAGGGTTTTACGTCCGCTAGGGTTTTCTGCGGTTATTTGCAAGAAACTATTTCAGATTTGGAGGTTCAGGGGACGGAGAGAAAATAACGTTGTAAAGAGAATTTTTCAGTTTTGAAATCTGTTGCATTCCATGAAGATTGGTTTCATGCGCGAGGTGAGGAATACAGACGTAAATTTCATGGTTTTTATTTTGCCCTACTGTGTTGCCTCAAATTATTTCGCCCTATACGTGATTTATTTTCTTCACCCTTATTACATTTGTTGTAGTTTGAGGGTTCAAGTCCAAATAGAATGGTTTGGTTTTTGTCGCTCGACTTCTTTCACATATGAACATAAAATCATCGCAGAGTGTATGACATGTGTGACTACTCGTGTCACAAACATCTCTCTAGGCAATTTCTGATTTTGCAAAATCTGTAAAACACTGTGCTGGGATGCTTGGCATCTCTGTCGTGTAAAATTATTGTTACATGATTATGTCAGCTCCCCGTCGGCCTAGTAGTCGTTGACAGATCTAATGTCTATAATCCTGCATGATTGATTATATAAGCTATATGGTATCTCACTATGTCATTCAGATTTGTTAGTACAGGAGATTCATCGGAATGAGCACGTTAGTACTACGTTTCTCGAGACTTGCTAGAGCATTCCAATTTTTAGTTGACACAATCAAACTAAACGCAGTTGAAGCGATTGCCGAAACTGGAAGAATTTTTTTTAAAATTAATTTGAATCTTTGAAGACATTACTGTACTTTTTCGGCATATATATGTTTCTTTTCTATTATCTCATTTAGTGTTACTCCATCTTCCACTATTAAAGGAAGGCTTTCTAGAGGCAGCACATTAGTTATGCTTCTTGCATATATAAAGAAAACAGTTAGTTACAGTATAGGAACCGTATGAACCAGAATTTACTCAAAGTATTGTGTAGCACATAGGTAGCTTTTGGGAACGGATTTGTTCTTAAAAATATTTTAGTGCTGATATACATCCAAAAAGGGCAAGCTGCAAATATTGCATCCTTTGACTGTTATGAGTTCTGTGGAATGTTTGTGGGATATCTGATTTTGATGGTTCAGTGATCCTAGGCATAGTTAAGTGATATCCATTTTACTGTTTTTCTAAGTGTTTGAAGTAATGTCCCTGTGTACTACATGTGCAATGGAACAGAGGGAAAACACTAAATGGTGCTTGGATTGCTAGGTTGCTTGGTGGAAAACTATTACTGTTGATTTGTCGAGTAATCCAAGCATAGCAATCCTACTGATTATTTGCTTGGTTGATATGTTTACTTGGTTGATATGTTTATTGTATTAATGCTTGCTACTGTTTTTAGGTTTGTTACTGATTATTTGCTTGGTTGATATGTTTATTATATTAATGCTTGCTACTGTTTTTAGGTTTGTTATTTAAAACTATTGCTATTGATTTGTTGAGTAATCCATGTTAGAATTAAATGGTCTATTGGCACTTTCATCTTGACTTGTTTCTTTTAGTTTATTTTCTCCAACTTTGGTTGTGAAAATATTTTACACATTATCATTGCATGTTCTTGGCATTTCAAATGGATAGATATTGAGTCATATCTTTTGTTACGGTTAGGACATTGCATTACTAGTGAGAATCAGTGCTAACAAGGTGAATTTTCTATCATTCCTTTTTGAATATACTCACAAAATTTATCTTCATTTATCCATTGACTCTTTAGGTAAGTGATGAAATCCAAGTTCTGTTGATACGTAGTGACAAACTTGTAGCTTAGGGGAAATATGTATTGACTAAGCATCTCTTCTATCTATCATGGGACCAAGCAAGATGTGACAATAAGCTTCCAACATGTCTACGTGGTTCATTTCTTTATATATGATGCATGCAACATGCTCAGCACCATGCATAATGCGAACTATGAAATGACATTGACAACCTATCTTTCTACCAGTCTTGTTTCTTTTTCTACCTACCGTAGGTGCTACACTTGTTGTGACATTTAGGCCATATGAACAATGATAATTGATGCATGTATATTAATGGATATTAGACAAAAATCTAAGAACATAAATTGTATAAGATATTTAATGAGTACTATTGATGACATCAAAAATACAAACAAACCTAGCATGTGTGATTGGCATAGTGGTTTGGTTGAGAGAGTTTCCTTTTGCCATTTTTGTTGATTTTTGGTTTTATAGAAAAATTCACATAGAAACATTTCATGTCTTTGTTCAAGAGCAATGAAATCATGCACTCTTTCTTTGTATATCCAAGCAAAGACATCATCATGAAAATACGATAATCTAATTTCATTTTTTGAAAAAGGGCTAATTGGTGGGTCTTGTATTTATTGTTGCCATGTTGTTTCCCAAAAATGAATGTGCTCTCGCCTTCTTTGCATCTATAAAAAATTTTACTTAGTCACTAACTCAAACAACAAAAGCATAATTTACAACACAAGTAATCCAACAAACATGCATTGCAATGGTAAACTAACATCCTTACATACCTTATCTTCACATGGAATGATTGACATTGCTTTTTAATAGTTCTCTTATACTAGTTGCATTGCTTCCCAACAGAGGTTGCCTTAACGTGAGGGTTGAACTTGATTTCTAATTTCAATTCTTTGACAGATATAATGATTTTTTTAAAGTGGGTGTGACATATTGCAACATGCATCCTCTTGCAAAATAATAGGTAAACCTACGAGTCGATGCAAGAAGCAGCTAATATGCACTTTATTTCAAATGTTTGAAATCCTTCTCGTAGTGTGAATTAGCTTTAATTTTGAGATTATCGAATTCTTCCAATTCATCTAGTGATGTTTCCTTGAGCCTGCAACCAACTATGGGCGACACTCCATTGCAGCATCATTCGGTGTACTAGAATGCTTCTTCCATCCATTCTCACACAAATCACAACTACCAGATGAATGTGTAGCTTCCAGTGAATCTAGAACTGGATTATGAGCAACTGCGGAGCATAAGATGTCCTTTCGATGTGTGAAAGTTCCTCAATTTCCCTAGCTTTCGATTGCTCCCTCTATATTCGGTGACTTCACAAATGGACCGTGACAAAGTGTGGGAAGCATGTCATCATAGTATGTATCAAAAATTGTAAATGATTCTAGCAGCGTGAACATCCTCATACTTCATGACAATCGGAAAGGGTAGATGCTTTCGCTTTCAGCAACTATGTACTGTGATCAACTGCGAATCACATGATAGCACAACAACATCAAGTGTATCGGAATGCTTCTACTACCCAACATTTTCACAAAAGTCACCAACTATCGATTGGACATGTAACTTCTAGTGAACCTTAAACTAGGTTGCGAGCAATCACGACATGTAGGAAGCCCATACTTTAGACTCTGAAAACATGCGGTTCCTAGTTGATTTCAAAGTGTAGTGTGTTAAATTTCTTTATTTTCCCTGGCTACCGGTTACTTCCTCAATATCTAGTGCCTTCACATATGGACTGACAAAGTGTAGAAAGCATGTGGTCCTAGTATGTATTGGAAACTATAAATGATTCTGATAGCATCAACGTCCTCTTAGTTCATGGCAACTAGAAGGCGTTGATGCTTCTGCTTTCAATAACTATGTACTATGACAAACTGCAAGTAGCATGTTATCATAATAGGTGTACTAGTGTGCTTCCACTACGTAGCATTCTCACACAAAACACAACTATCAGATGGACATGCAGCTTCTGGTGAACCTTGAACTAGAGTGTGAGCGACTATGGAGCATAGGATGTTCGCATTTAAGACTACGAAACCATGTGGTTTCCAATCATTTTCGAAGTGTTGTCCTTCTAGTGCATTAAAGTACTTTGTTTTCCTTGGCTTTTGATTGCTTCCTCAATATTTGGTAACTTACCATGGACTGCAATAGAGTGTAGATACCTTCTGGAAACTATGATTGCTTTTGGTAGTATAAACATCCTCAGTACTTGGTGGGAACCGGTAATGGTGAACATTTTTGGTGTGATATACTACTTCATGTAGCCTAATGCAACCCGTAGTTGTGCACAGTGTTCATTGATGGGTTGCGTTTCCACTTATTTGGCAATAACTAGAAGTTGCAGATACTTCTAGAAATTGCAAAGGCTTCTAGAAGGCACTAGTCAGGTGTGTGTGGAACTATGATTTGCACTATGATCATAGTCTAGATTTCTAAGCTAACTATGAATTGTAAGTCGTTACAATCGATTTTTTTTATGTAGTTGCAAAGCATGCATATTATGACAACATGTAAAACATGTATGTACATCATTCTTACATACTTTCTAATGAGCTATCGAGTACCCCTACGCTCAACCATACGAATCACAAAGCATTCGTGTGCAATGTGGTTAAATTTTGTGGACTCTGTCTTCCAGTACACTAGTGTTCTAAGTATTTGTTCTCATTTTTCGTATATGTTTTGAACCCACGTATACACTACTAGGATTATCAAGCGCTATGCTACTGGGCAAACCAAGCAATAACGTTGCTGGACCAAACAAATACATGTTTATGCTCAAAGCGACCATATTTATGTGTTTAATCTATTTAGCTTAATTAATGAACTAATCAATTGAAGTCTAGTTTAGCTTAATTAATTGCATAATTAATGAAAATAGTAAATGTAGAAATAAATCATTATTCTATTGCAATTGCTTCAAGGTTTGATCAAAAGGTTCATCTTTATTGCCATTTACATTGGTGTGCTCAGGTGCATTAGTGCTCGAATAAAGATTCATACACTTTCCAACTTCTGTTGTGGGCATTTAAAAAAATATTCTAACTCTCAAATGACAAAACTATAAGAGCTTTGTTAAAACTATGATGTGAGTTCCCATAAACACAGTTGGTAAGCACATATTTATAGACTTTATTGTGGAGGTATGTTGACAAGGCCTCATAGACCTATCAAACACTATGTCGACATGGCCCTGTCGATAGGGCAACACCACATAGACAAGGTTACATTGATGAGGGTCCATCAATGGGTTCACGTCAATGGGGGCTCGTTAATGCGACACTTTGATGATTCATCATACCCCAATGATTGAATGAAAACTCGTTTTCGAGTTCCTTTGCAAAATTAAGAAGGTATGGGATTATTGATAATTCTTAACATAACAAATTGACATAACAAAATTGAGTGCTCGAGTGTACAAAACCACAACATTACAAAAAATTATGGTGTTCATGACACAAAATTGAACACCATGACATGACTATTCAAAACTAGATAGCACGTCCTCTAATGGTATGAAGGCGGTTAAGAAGATCAAATAGTTTTAAGTGGTGGAGGCTCCTGAGGTTTTGAAGGACCTTCGTTAGCTTTGGATGCATGCAGTGGCTGAGGTGGTTGTGGCTATCCTACTGTAGTTGCTACCTCTAGTGGAAGGTAAAAGACATCCAGTAATGCCTTCATCTTCTCTTCATAGTAGCTCTTGGTAGTTATTCATTCTTTTGGCTAGGTTCTTAGTAATAGATCTTTGATTAGTGTATTTGTCCTTGAGATCCTCGAGTTCAGTGTTTGCCATTGCAAACTTTTGTTTCGTGTCCTTATGGTGCTTGAACTTAGCCTCATACAACAAGTATGAGTTGGCCACCTGCTTTTTTAGTTCTGATTGTAGTCGTCTAGAAGTCAACATAGCCAGATTTGCATATTCAAGATTGGCAAGCTCCATGTATTTTATCTTCTCCTCAATCTACAACTCCTTCATGCAGATCTCCACCTTATTGTAGGCATCTATCCCATCAATGATAGGTTGCTAAACTTTTCTTCATTGTTATAGTTGTTGGAGAGTCTTGTTTACTTTTGCCTTCGTCAATTAGATATGTTTTTTATTAACTTCTTTTTGTAGATCGACCTAGTCTCTGTAGTGATCCTTGATACTCTCATATATGAGAGCCTTTGATTTCCAAGTGGCTACCTCTATTGCAGTCTTTTAGCGAAGGGCATAGACATTCTCTATAAAGAGGTTTCTATTCTCAACTATCAATCTACTTAGCTCTGTGTTTGCTCTAGCTAGTTGCTCCTGTTGTTGATGGACAAAGTTGATCACCTGTTGTTTATGCTCATCAATATTTCGCAGGTGATGGTTTTCTATGGTTAGTTGCACATTCTCCTGGTGGGTCAAATCCAAGGCCTTCTAAACTTTGTGCTAGGTAGCCTTTGCCAAGGATCGATAGAACACCATTGTCTCCATTGCATCCTCAACCCCTTTCAGTTTAGTGTAAATCTATTTAAGAGCTTTCTTTCTTGTTAATGCTAGGTTGAGAAATGTAGGGTTGGCAATCTGGGCCCTTAATTTAGCAACTAAGTATTCATTTAGCTCTTTTGCTATTTTGAGTTATCTCTTCGACACTAGGATTAAGCTCCTTGGCTATTTTGAGTTGCTCCAACTAGGTTATAGTAATACTATTTGGAAGATCAAAGACATCTAGAAGAAATTGTCCAGTTCCTACAAGTTGGTCCAACAATTGTTCATGTTATGTTGCACTCAATCTACTGCTTATGGTCCTTGTAGAAGTTTGCACATCTTTAAGTACAATGATGTCTGGTATAGATGCCACAGGTGCATTGAGTGTTTTGGCAATTCTATCAACAATCGCCTTTGTTGTTCTCTCTTGATCTTGGTGCTGCATCACTAGTATTGTTGTCCCCTCGCCTTTTTCTAAGTGCATTGAGAAGGTTGCAGCATTCCTAGAAATCTTTGGGAGTGGTTACTATTCTACGAGAGATAATGTTACCTCTTCGACACTAAGATTCGACCTTGTGGATAATTATATTCGTTGGGCAATGAAAATGGACCCACCTATTCCCATCAGGCTAACTGTTTTGGTCACATCTTATTTAGGTGACTCATCGTTGGTTGGTACATAGATGGGTCTCCACCACTTGTGCATGGTTGTTACTTTTGCTTTCGCAAGAGTCATTCTTGGTACTTGCACACCCATTGGGATGTTGCAGTAACGTTTGACATAGTTTTTTGAGTGGTTAGTAAAGGTGGTGGCTGTTGCTCCTCTTCTTGAATAGTTGTTATAGTTGTTTTATCTTTCTTCTTCTCCACCCAATTAACAGTTGGAGTGCATTGGACATCATTTGTATAGTGGACTATCCCTCCCCTACAATAGAGTTTCCTAATGAGGCATGGGAAGGGGAGTGCCTTCGTTTCACATTCATTCTTTTTAAATCACTTCTCTATCTTTAGATAGATTAGTTGTGGAAGGTTAACAGAGAATCTCTCACTCAGAGTGGTACATGCATGGGTAGAAAAGACCATGATATTGTTGGGCCTCACCATGGGGTTTAGGTGAAAGGCTGCAATCTTGTAGTGCATCTTTTTTGTCAGTGTGAGTGCGCTAATCTTCTTGCGGTCGACATCATAGCACTACCTCCATTCCTTTTTTATGTTAGGGTTTGCCTACATTGGAATCTCAGTGAGATTTTCCTTAGTTTTTGGTAACCCAAGTGCTTCAACAATGGGCCTGCATCGGGTAGGACACTGAGATGTCCTTGATTTTGACCATTGAATAGGCCTGCCTGTTGTTCCAAAATAAGAAAGTTTTTCCCATGTACCACTCCTTGTTGGAAATGATAATTGGTCACATGGGAGAGGTCTTCAATTAATCCTGTACTTCTTTAGGTGCTTGCTCCAAGAAATAGCCAAAGTTTAGCTCTTGGACCTCCCTTGATCTGATTTGATTCAAGGAGGCTTCCATCAAGGTTACCTCAAGGTTTGCTTGCTGAGCTAGTGCCTTATCTTCGTGAGAATGTTTTGTTGCTACTATTGGTTCTAGAATCTGACGAATAGATTCCACTTTGGCCTCTTTTTTAAGAGGTCCCATGGTGTAGGTTGCAATTGGTTCTTCTTGGACTTGTTCTTGGTCCCTTCTTGTTCTTGGTCGTTTTTTCCTTGGTTGAGACAGTCCTCCTTCCTACATGTGTTTACCTTTTGATGCCATCTGCAATCACAACACATTTGTGGAATAGTAGATATAACATGTAACTTCGAATATTTGAATACTTTATCTCGTCAGTTAGTTACACTTGGCTATGGTTGGACCATGAAAGATTGATTATTTTATTAATTAGTTTTCATTATAAGTGTCACTAGAGCCCATTAGGAGAGTTTAACTTCTATAATTTGGTGTTTAAATGTTTATTTCTTAGTTAAACCTTTGTGGGAGTTAGAAAGATGACAAACAAATTTCTATAAAAAATGGCACATTTGTGGCACCCATGACTAAGAGCTTACCTTCGAGAGCTATAGGGTCAAAGAACAAAGTGATTTGGATAAATGGTTAAAAAGTTATGGGCTTTAGAAGGTTCTAGGCTCTAAAAATTTGAAAAACTCCCTTGGTGTTTATGAGCAAATGTGATAATCTCTAAGGAGGGTAATGCATATTTATAGCGTTTTTGCACTACGTTGACGGGGCTATGTATACAGGGCCTCATATACACATGGGCTCCATCGACGGGGCCTCATTTATAAGGTCTATAAAAAAAATTTTCAAACTTTAATATCTCAAAAAATACAAGGAATTTTTGAATGAATTTAGGATCCATGGAGTCTTAGAAGAGCCAAGAATATGATGAAATCATTCAAGAGGATATTTAAGAGCTCAAAAATTCAAAAAATTGATAGAGAATGTGTGAATTAAAGAAAATACGTAAAGGAGCACATGTTTGGATGCAAAAGATGGATATATGAATGATTTTGATTGTAGAAATGCCTAAGGATGAGGAGCTTAGCAAACCCAACCAAGAGATATGCAAGTGGGTCCTTCCCAAAGCAGGCACATGCCTTATTTGCCCTTGCATAACCTCAACTTAATGAGTCCATGGGTCCCATAGGTGATTAATGACTGATGGAAGTTAAGGACCAAAACCTGAAAGATTCTACTAAAGAATTCAAGTATGTCAAACAAAGACATTGAATCAACAACATGGACATCGGTAGTGAGATGAGTTATAGGTAGCATGGATAGATGATGGACGTGGAATGGAATTCCAAATTGAGGTCATAAGGAGTCCCTTGTGGATTTATGTTTAGATGACCTGAGAAGATCTATCTTTAGTTTAGATCAAAACCAATTATTTTTAGTGACTTTGCATCATCACTCCAAGATCAATCCATCCCCTCGAGACACAAGAGTGCTCCCATAGAACAATCACTATTCTTTAAGAAGAAGAAAAGAGAAGCATGGAGCAAGAGAGGGCCTTAGTTAGAGAGGACCTTTAGGCATGGGTAATATGCATTTCTAGTTCCATAACTAGTGCTTGTAGCCCATTTATTTGTCTAAGTGGTGTGCTTTGAATTTTCATCATGTCTTTTTTTTTTTAATTTTGTTTTGTTTTGTTTTTGTTTTTTTCCTTTTTGGATGTGAATTACATCATGCAAAGACTTTATTCAACTTTCTGTAATTGATCAATATAGAATGATAAGAAGTCTATCAAAACACTCATGCATCCAAGTAAGTAGAAGAGTACAAAGAGTGTTGAGTCCCCTTGAAGTCACACCTTGTGCAAACCTTTGAATTCTTTCCAATTTTGGAAACTACTAAGGTCATAAATTTATTAAAAGCTTATTTAATGAAAGAGACCTCATACTTCCAAAACAAGAAAAACCATAGAGTTTGTGGATAGGTGGATGTTGTGGACTCACTATCTATTCCATGAAAAAGAAACCATGTCTTAGCCCTTGATACAAAAATTCAAAAATGGAAATTAGACATTAGCAAACAAAAAATTAAGCACAAACCACCATTAGCAGTAGCTATAGCACCATTGTGTTTTATTAGCACAAAGCACATTTATTAACAAAAATTAGAAAATCACACTAAAATAAAGTAAACTATAGAAGAAAGTGTAAAATATTAAGAAAATTTTAAATGTACTAATGATGGTGTAAAATAGGAAAAAAAGTTTTTAAAAATAAAAAAGGTGTAAAATAAATAATTTGAAAAAGATAAAAATGTGTAGAACAAAAAAATAGAAAAATTGAGAAGGCATGTATATGATTAGCATGGAAGGCCATCTCCCCCATGATTGAGTTGGAAGGAGGAGATTTGAAAAATTGAGTGTGGTTGTCCATCTATTGAGGTATTTGTTGCACTGGTTTACTTTAGTTCATGGAAGGGCTTTATCTATTGGATGTTGACTAACTGCTTTTTGTTTGAGCTTTCAGGTTTGTATATGGTCATGGCCCCAGAAAGAAAGTTTTCATCAATTATATAAGGCCCTTCCCACAATGTTTAGAATTTGGTTTGTTGAGGTACGTGTGTGGGGTTTTAGTAGAGAACCTTATCTCCTAGTTGAAATTTTACTTTTCATATTTTAAGATCATGTTGTTGTTTGTGGAATGCCTTGTGCACTTCATTCAAGGATAGGGCTACCAATTGATTTCGTCTAGTACATTTAGGTTGATTAATCTTTTGTTTTGTGCTAGACTTAGGTAAAAGTCTGGGTCATAGGCTATTGAGAGTGTACAGAGCTTAGATTGAATTAGGAGCATTGAAAGTTTTTCATACATCACTCGTAGAGAGAGTAGCCAATAGGGAGTTTCCATGTTGAGCAGTAGGCTCAAAGGGCATCGTTGAGTGTTGTGCCCCAGTATCTCCTATATTTTCTAATAGTTCTTATTAGAATCTTTGTGATCTCCCTGTTAGTCACCTTTGCTTGATCGTTGGCTTCGGGGTGATAGGGCATTGTTGATTTATGTTCAACCCCCAGGTGTTGCATGAGTTTTTCAAAGGTAGCACTTGTAAAATGGGTTCTGTTGTTAGAAATCAGTGCATGTGGCACCCCAAACCTATTCATAACATTTTGTTATACAAATCAAGTAGTAATGGATGATGTACAGTCAATGACTACTACTACTTCTACCCATATGGTACAGTAGTCAATGACGATAATTATATATGCCTTCTTGTTGGACATGGGGTGATGGAATCTATGAAATCTATGTTCCATATGTCAAAGGATTCTAGTGGTTGAATCCACTATTGAGGATCCTCCATTCATATAGTCATCCCACCATCTTGTTGGCAATGCTCATAGGATTAGACAAATTGATGGGCATCTCTGAAGATTATGGCTAATAGTACCTTTGCCATCAGGATCTTTATGGCCATGCATCTCTCAGCATAGTGGTCTCCACAAGGGCCTTTGTGAGCATCCTAGAGAACATGTAATTGATTTGCATTAGGTACATACCAATGAACTAGGCCATCAACACATACCATGAAAAGGTGTTTGTTAATTTCCATGAAGTGCTTAGCTCAATGAAGAAGCTGTTGTTTCTTTCTATGGTCCAGATCTTGTGGAATTTTCTAAGTGAAAAGATAAGTGAGGATGCCATCATATCATTTTGGCTCTACGGGCATTTATTCATTTATTGCACTAGTAAAGAGGAGTTTATCAAGAAATTGGTTAGAGAGCAGGCTCTCCTCCTCTTTGTTATTCCATTATAACTGAGTGATCAATGATCACATTCTTAGTCCCCTTTTGATCTACCATTGTAAGATTAAATTCTTGGAAGATCACCAACCATCGTATGACATAGGGGCTCACCCTTGGCTTGTTCATGATAAAGTGAATGACACTATGATCAATGTGCAGAAACACTTAATATCCTAGCACACAATGCTTGAACTTTTCCAAAGCATACACCATCATCATTAGTTTTTTCTCTGTGGTGGTGTAATTCAACTATGCATCCACAATTTTTTGACTTGTGTGATGGATGTAATATGGACATTTCTTATCATCCAACTATGTAAGCATGACTTCCAAGGCATAGTTAGATACATCTGTCATTATATGAAATGGTTTAGACTAGTCAGGTGCTTGTAGAATTAGAGTCTCTATGAGCTTTAGCTTGAGGCTCTGGAATGCATTTTTGCATTCCTTGGTCTAGATGAATGGAACATCTTTCTTTGTTAACTTGATCAATAATTTCAAGATCTTAGAGAAATTCTCTATAGTTTTCTGGTGACAACTAATGTGTCCAAGGAATGACCAAACATCTTTTACAATTTCTAGTTAACAGGTGATTCCTTGGATGATCCATATCTTTTCAAGGTCTACCTGGATCCTTTCCTACAAAATCTTGTGCCCCAATACAATGCCTTATTGGACCATGTGATGGCTCTTTTGCCAATTGAGCTGCAGGTTTATTTTCACACATCTTTTTAGTACTTTCTCAAGGCAATCCAAGGCTCGCTCGAATGTAGTGCCATAAGTGGAGAAGTCATTCATAAAGACTTTCACTCCACTAACTATTTGCTATTGAAAGATGCATAAACCAAAAGGCATTTTGGGATATGCAAAGATCCCCCAAGGACTCATGAATGTTGTTTTGGCATGGTCTTCTAGTGCAATTTGGGTTTGGTTATAACCATTATAATCATCCAAAAAACTGTAATAGCAATGTCTAAATATGATGTCAAACACTTGATCAATGAATGACAATGGAAAATGATCTTTAAATGTTGCTATGTTTAATAGCTTGAATTCAATACAAACCTGTGATTTGCCACCTCTCTTTAGCACCATCATGAGTGGACTGATCCACTCGCTATCCACAATGGGGTAGATGAACCCTACCTTAAGGAGTTACCCAATCTTCTCTTTGATAATTTGCTTTAATTTTGGGTCCAACAACCATTGTGGTTATCTCTTTGGCTTCATGGACAAATTAGTGTACATGTGGTGTTGGCATATCTATGGATCAATTTCAATAAGTTCAAGATATGACCAAGCAAAGGCTATTGGCTATTTGTTGACCACTTTCAACAATTTTTCTTTCTACTTAAGAGAAAGTTTGACATTAAGTATGACTAGCTTGCCATTTTTCAAAAATGGATATTCTAGGTTGGTAGGTAGAGTTTTCAACTTTAGGGGCTCTTGTTTGAAATTTTTGGTGATCTCCAACTCTTGCCAATTAGTATCATTATTTTCATTATCAAAGAGTTGGCGATAAACTTGCTCCAGTTCATCCATGCTTGTAACATAAGCAAATGGCAAACTCTTAGTAGGTTCCATGCATATTGTGCTATTGTTAGAATCAGTAGTCAGCCATTGGGTGCCCTCTTGTTTCGTGGTTGCTACATATAGACACTTTGAATATCTACTTGATGTGCACACTGCCTAGATGTAGAAATAAATGGTCATTTCATTGACTAGAGTTTCTGCATGCAATTGCACCTTGTATCATTGTATGCGATGCATGAAATTCATTTCTTTCCAATCTTTTCAAATCCATTTGCCTAAGATATCTCTAGGAAAAGATCTCTAATGCTCATTCTTGCATCAACAATGCTTAGTCATGCCCTTTCCATAATGATTGGAAAGTCCCCTTTACAGTTCTCAACCTTGATTACTAGGAAATTGGCAGGATAAGACCACCCATAGACAGTGGTCATAATGTCTTTAACCAATTCCAATGGAATAGTGATGGACTGGTCTACCAATTCTAATTGGATATTGCTCTTTTTGAGAGGTAGCAGGTTTTAGGTAGTATACATTTCATGAGAAATCAAGTTCACACTGGAACCTAAATTAAGAAGAGCTTTACATGGTTCATTCCTAGAAATTTGCAAATAGATCAAAGGACTCCTAGGATTGGCTAATTTCCTAGGAAGGTTGCCAACCTAGATCCAATTAGATACAACATAACTGAGCTTGATAGTATGGATTTTGGGTGGCATTTCATTTGAAGGGGACTTGATGGAATGGGTTGCAAAGGATGAGGTAGGAGCAGGATGATTAGTTACCTAAGTTTGTGAGGGCTTAGTAGGGTCTTTGGGTCAGAAGAATGGTCTTTTACATGCACCAGGTTCTGAACTCTTTGGTTAATGAACCAGTTGTAAATTGATAGCCCTGGTAGCATTACATTGCTACGGTTGGGCTAGAAGTTCATCCTACATGGATGGAGTAGGTGGTAGTTGCATTGTGGGTGGAGTAACAGGTGCAAGAACATGAGAAGGATAAGGATAAAATGTGGCATCCCTTCTAGAATGTGGATACTGAGCTTTGTAGTATTCAAGAGGGTAGTAGTGATGTTAGAAAGGAGAAGTGTGATTGGAAGAGTCACATGGAGATAGGGGTTGCTGAACATAATACTCATATAAATCTGGTTGCCTATAAGGGTGTTGTTGCCTTGGTGGTGGCATTCCCCATGACTATACTTGATGCCATTATTGATATTGCTTGCATGGTTGCAGTGGAGTTCCACTTGGATAATATTGTTGCTACTAATGGAATTATTTGGGATTGCCTTGAGGATAAGGCAATCTTCTAGATGTTTATCTTTTTGCTAGTCGTGGATTTAGAACATACAATGTGTGACATGATGGGGCAACATCCATTAGGATGTTCATATTGGCAAATGTCCCACCCACCATCATCATCTAATTCAGTTACTGTAGCAATCTTGCCCTTATCCCTTTGGTGGGCACATTTAATTTCTTTCTGCCTCCTATGGTTATGATCACTACTATGCTCTCTTGATTCTTTAGCAATCTTTAGAGCAGTTTGTAATTTTTTATGTAATGAATCCTATATTTTATCCACCTTGGACTAAATTTCAAACATAGATTTTTGAATCGACAAGGTCTTTCTATTCACCATATCATTAAGTGATGATTCCTCTTTATTGTCACAAAATTAGACCTCCCTCTCTCTGATAGAAGGATCGTTGTTGTATTCTTTAGCACTTTTGCATTTTCTCAACTCTCCTTCTTTTTTTGCTACCTACTCAATTAGCTTTTAGATCTAATGGGATTTGAGTTTTGATAGTTTCCCTTGGACATAGAACCTAATAGTTTTTCTCATTTTCAATCTAAGTCCATCTATGATATGGCAAAGTTATTCCCACTAAGAATAACCATGGCTAGGACATCAGTGTATGAGAGAATAATATTTGCCCATGACGACGTCCAAGGGTTCATGGTTTTCTTGCTTTCATTCTTGGATTTACCTTCTTAGATTAGACACTCTGGAGTATGTTTGATATTTATCATTAAATAAATCTAGCATTATACTCCACTTATAGATGGATTCTAGCTCCAAGGATTAGTACCAGCTTTCTACTTCTTTGATGAGCATCTTGGGAAATAGCTTTAATTTTTGCCAATCATTTTCAATATTTTGTAAGGCATAGGCATTGTGAAAAGCTTAAAAGTGCATTTGTGAATCAGAGTTATATCCATCCTCAAATCTAGGAATATTATTCATATCAAGTCATTTGATCTAACTATCACTCATATGCTTGGTTGGAATTTTTATGGCCTCTGCGATATTTAGCAAGCTTTGATTTGCCAACAAAGGCTCATTATTATCATTATTTCAATGACACCTATGATGTCCTATGCTACCCCTTCCTTCATGGTGGGCCTAGCGATCATTAGTGTTGTCTCGTTGTTCACCTTCATCATAGTTGTTCTTTCTGCAGCATTTGTTACAACTAGAAGAGGAAGAAAAAGATGCAGATGAAGAGGGTGAAGAGGGAGAAGGATTGCACCACCATGATGTCTACCAGTTCTTCTATGGTTGTCATGGCCACATTCATTAGTTTTCTTGTCATCTTGATGCTGTTCGAGCCCCTGCCTTGACTTCCATTTTTACTTGAACCTAAATTATTGATAGTAGATTGCAGATTCAAGGACACATCCCCATCACTAATAATAAGGGGTGGAGAGTCTTCATGTTGAGAACCCCTAGAGGGAGGATCCGCATTGTCATTTTGGTTAAGTAGGAACAAGGAATTGGTGAACTGTTTCCTCTTCATAATCTCATGGTACTTCTCTTGGTATCAATCTCTCCTACATTATGTTTCAATGGGACGATAGTCCTAGTATTCATAATCATGCATAATGTACTCTTCTTGAAGATCCTATATGCCCAATCTCCTAAGAGTTTGAAATAGCATCCTAGGCACAAATCAATCAAGAGGCATTACAATGTTTCCTTCAATATCTTGCCATCATAGTTGTTCATCCTGATGCAGGATGAAGGTGAAGTTAGGCACATACTTATCTAGATGAGTATATAACACCTTGCATTCTTAAGGGATAGGTGGTTTAATATCATCTCGCCTATGAGAAGAAGACATTTTGTAATACAAATAAAATATCAGTGTGCTTATGTGATTATATTTTTTTGTGAAAATGATTTTAACATTAGGGTTCATCCAATGATGTTAGTAATGTTCACTAAACCTAGATAGTGCATGTTTCAACAAAAAGAGTCCTCAACAATGACACCAATGATGAGCAGTTGAGTACCCCTACACTCAACCATATGAATCACGAAGTGTTCATGTATGATCCAGTCAAATTTCGTGGAATCTATGTCTTTTGGTACACTAGTCTTCTAGGAAGTGAACTTTGCCTTAATAATAATTCGTTGTCTTCCCAATTACACTTGTGATGCACTAAGATATGGTTAACTGTAATCAAAGCATATGATTCTTATTATTTTATGTTTTATGCTCCTAGTGCTTAAAATAGAGAAATGAAGTAATTTAATAGATAATTTAATTTAACAAATTAACTAATCTCTAACTAGTCCTAACATAAGTATTTGGCCCTAATTTTCATACATGTCCTAAACCCATGTAGGCCAATAGACTAATGAGTATAACATATTGGTATTTTCTTAGATTATATTTATGACTTATTAGCTTATGCTTACTTTTTTTATTATATTTACAAACTTAATATACTAATGACAATAATACAATACTTATTTTTCAATTCATATATAACAAATAGTATAATGAAATCAAAGTTATGGCTTTGCAATTTTCTAAGTAGCATATTATTGATAGTTATTTTATAGAATATTAAAATAAAAAAATTATTAAAACCTTTGAATGTAATGAGATTTATGGCAAAGTTTCTAGTGCATCAATCATAAATTGGAATAAAAATCAAGTTATCAAAATAAAAGCAATTAAAGCTCTAAAGCGAGCAAATTAATAGTCACAAAAATGGACACAACCTTGTAAATTTATAAGTCTTTTGATACCTTTTTTTCTCCTTGAACTTCTCCAAGATAATACTATGGTAAATTGCTAAACAAAGCTAGGTAAAAAAATTAACTAATGAATTGAACAACCATTTATCTCTTGTTAGTCAACTTTTGGTGCCTTTTAAAATTCTAAATTCAATGCATATTTATATTAATTCTGCTATAGATTCCTTCATAGCTATTTATTATAATTTTGAAATGCTTCTAGGATAATGATAAAGGATCACCACCCAAAGCCCTAAATGTTCATCCTATCAAGGAGGGTTAATGGATGGGTAAAGGCCTAATTTATTTTCAAGTAGTTGCACTTTGGCTGAAACTACAATCTTATGACTTGAAAAACAAGGACCTTATAACCACTTCAAATAATGATGACGATAGACATAATGATAAGTTAATAAATTTTTTTGTAGTTTGGAATTGTTAGAGCTTTTTCAGATCTTCCTCATTCTCAAAGCTTCCTCCTTCTTAAAGCTTCCTCCAAGCATCTATATTCCTTCTCAATTCTTTGTAAAATTTGAGTTATCAAGGATCATGTGATTGATGTGAGCTTGAGATCTTAGTAGGTCTTTATGAAAATTAATGTGAGTGAGTTATGATAACCATTTTAAGTCAAAAATTCAAAAATATTGAGCAAAACGTCATACGTTACATTATTCCAAACAAAAAAAAATGTTATTATTGGAAATGATTATGATCTTAGTTTAAGTTGTATTACTTTTAGGATTTGAGTAGATTGCAAGTAGATTGTAATTAGCAAGGGCTTGATGAGGTCACAATTCTCCAATAGAAATAATAGAAACTAGTATGAGTAAGATGAAAATTAATGTTATTCCACAATGAAATCAGAATGGAAGCATTATATAAATTTAAAAACATCCTACTTGATATAACCTATTTTTCATAAGCCACGATATCATGACTACGATATCACAACCTTACATACATCATTGTTGATGAGATGTAGAGGGTTCTAGTCAACACTATAAATACCAACTCTTGGTCACATTGAATGAATAACTTTCATTCAACACTTAGTGAAATTTTTGCAATTTGTTTTCATAATCTAGATGTAGTAATAGAGTGAATGCCTGTAGTATGGTGTTAAGAAATTGCATGAAATCTTTGTTTGAGTGGATTATACTAGGGTACAATTCATGACTGGAAGTAATGATTGAGATTGTTTCTCACCATTGCAACATTACATTTAGTTTCTTTGTTTTTACTTATTCATTTTCCTTAGTTTAATTTTCCTTTCTTTAATATGTTTACTTTAGTTTAGTTAATTAAATTTTCTAAGTACTTTACTTTTTCAATGTCCATTAAGAAGGGATTATAAGTGTAGCCAGTAGTGAAATCATTTGGTAACCCAGTAGTGATTTCACTTGATTGGCTCAATAATAACTTCACTTGGTAATCCTAGTAATGGTTACATGAGCCTAGTGCATGTATGGAAAGCTAGGAATGGATATTTATTACGATAGGCTAAAATAGATTTACATTTCAGTTATCATGTAGATTTAGACTTTATTCTCATTCTTTTCATTATGGAAGCATTTAGGAGTAAATTGAGCCTACGATATCATAATATCATATACCTCATTCAGATTTAAACTGTACTACTTGCACTTTGATAACTCAAAGTGAGAAGACAATAATCATGAACCAACTATCAACCACTAGCATACTTACATTGCCAATTCACAGATTACGATATGGTTGCATGCATGCACTCATGAATTGTATGTTGGAGTGTTGGAATATCTGATAACTCATCATTGATGTTGTTGTTGGGGATGTATCAATGTTTTCTTAGTAGTTGAATTTATAGAGTTTATTGTATTAAGAATTACAAAGTTTATCTTTCATACTTGAATTAATTCTTTTAACACACATACATATTTAAAAGCATCCAAAGCATAATATGGCTTCTACGCTTAAAGAAGAGTCACCATCTGCCAAGGAAATTCATAAGAGTTATGACAAAGGATATGATGAAAGAGATTGGAGTGTGTCCATGCAAACAGGAATTTCCTATGCTCATACTGATCCATACTATCCTAATTTCATGTTTATCTTCCATTAGGATGAACAATTGATGTGGAAAGATTTGCAAGGCAATGTTGTTTTGCCTCATGAACATTTAGCATCATCAATGCTGCAAGAAACCTTAATAAGGTTGAACCTTAGCCATGTAAAATAAGGATACCATGTCATTAAATACATGGCTAGGCCATATCAACCTACAGAAGCATAAGTAAGATGCTATCATGGAGACAAGACATGAGCATCACAAAGGAGAAAAAGTACCTCACACTATTGACCTAGAAGAAACAAATGATGATGTATTTGTAATGGAAGAACTCTACTAAACTCATCAATCTCATTTATAAATACTGATCATTAATCTAGAGAAACTTGTCAAAATACAACTACATTCGGCCCTTATGGAAACACCTAGGAGAGATACAGAACACTCAAAACTTAGGTAGAGCTCAAGGCCTAAAGCCTCCACAGAACCAAAAAAAAAAAGAAACATGGAGTCACAAAAGGAGAACCAGTCAGCATTTTTCTCCAATTGCTTTCTCTTCCTTATCATGTTGATTTATGGAATTTGACAAGAGGTAACATAGACTAAGAGACTATGACAGGGAAAGACAAAGGGATCATGGGAGAAATGTACATTGAAGAAGGTATCTTAATGATGAAAAAGATAATAATGAGCAAAAAAGAGACAAGATCAGGCTTGAGAAATAAGAACAACACCATGAGAATTGAAGGGATCATAACTACAACAAAGTCTATGAACCCGAAGATCATGAAGAACCCCTAGTGATCACTCGTAATATGATTAACATTAGAAAAGTAGTGTATATCCCTACTAGGCACTTAAGGGATAGTCACATCAAGTGATTGGAGATAAATAACATTTTCAAGTTTGAAGGTGGATACAATGTAGATTCACAACATCATCTTCAAGCATTTCAAAATACCTATGCCCTTTAGAACATTAAAAATGACTCACAGAAGTTAAATTTATTTCCTAGAACACTCATCAAGAAAGCAAAGAGCTGATATCGATCCTTAGAAGTAGAAATAATTCGAAGATGGAGTACATTGCTAAAGCTTTTTGATGATAAATATTAAACCTATTCTAGAGTGTCCAATTTAAGAAAATAAATTTAGAGATGGAAGCAAGGGATGCATGGATCCCTTGATGCATTAATGGGTAGGTATCATTCATTACTACATAGATGCCTAGACCATGGATTTTTTGAAAGGGAACAACTTTGGCACATCACTGATGGGTTAAGGAATAAGGATAAAGAAACTCTTAGGGTATATGCCCAAGGTAGGTTATCTGAAATGATAGTTCATCATATCCAAAGACTAATAGACTAGGTGGCCAAAGGGGAAAGAGAATTAAAGAAAAGAGAATTAGTGGAAGAGTACAATTGAGATCTCACAATGAGGAACAGAGATGTGAGGATGTGTAGAAGATAGAAAGAAGAAAGTTTGGATGATGCAATACAAAAAAAGACTCTACCAATCCAAAAATTAGTCAATGAAATTGTGAAAAAGGTAGAGAAAATGTGGAATTCCATGGATGAAAAATTTACTACTACACTCAAGATGATAGAGGAAAAGATTGAACAAGATCTGAACAAGAACAAAGAAAGGAAGAAAAGAAGAGACAATGGATGACACAACTACAAACATAAATGAAAAATTGCTGCAACTAAAGAATTAATAGAATTTATTTCAAAAGATGAAGAAGGATGCAAGGTATGCCCATAGGAACATCCTAAGGGATATTATCCTATTATGGCTCACTTGCAAGAATTTAGGCCATACGTGTTTAATCCAAGATTTGTCAAAAAATAGATGCCAAGATGATTACCTTACCCACAAGGTAATCTTTGACAACATTTTCAACCATCATATTATCCAAGTAGAGCCTATCCTCAACCACAAGAGTAATACTAACAATAGTGGCAACAACCACAAGTATGGGACATGCAACCACAATGGTAGGAATATCCATATAGGCAACCAGATCTTTATGGGTATTATGTTCAATGTCCAATGTCTTTGAGGAATGCTTTATTCCACACCTTCTCTCACTACTATCCACCAAAATATCATAGATTCACTACTTCATGAATGGATCCTAATTATTATGCACACTAATCAATAGCTAGTTCATCAACTCAAACTCCTAATTCCCTACCACTAGTGTTCCCACTAGTTATGCAAGGAGAATTGCCAATACAACCACATCAAAAGAGTGCTACTAGGGTAGTTAATACACGAAATGAAGTAATGGTAAATGAACCTAGATCCATGAAACATTCATTTTTCAGAACAAGTGTAGAAAGGGTTCAAAGGAGGGGAGCTTCACCTACATTTGGTCCATCTACACATACTCCTTAAGGGAACACTATGCTTCCATACTCTATAGATAAGAACCTAACCATTATCATGCTCACTCAAACTATAACACATTGGATCAAGGTAAGAGTACTTCCCAAGAAGAAAATAGATGCTAGAAGTTCCTTAGGATATCTTCAGATAACAAGACATAAATCCTACAAGGCTCTACTAGATTCTGGATTAGAAGTAAAGTTGATCTCATAAGACATGTAAAAAGCCTAGAATCTTCCTCCACTAAAGAAAATAAATATTTGACTTAATCTTGTGAATCAATTAATCACTATCCCACTTGGAAAAGTGGAAGATGTCATCACCACTATAACTAGCTAGTCTTATCAGGTTGATTTCTTAGTTATACATGTGGAAAAAAATAAAGGGGAATTTCCTATAATTATGGGAAGAGAATGGCTTATCACTATGGATGCTAAGTTAGGGATTAGAGACTTGTCCTTGGAAATCTCCAAGGAAGATGAAGTTGGAATCATACAGAGATGCTAAGTGCCATGTATTTCATACAACGATAATAAGTGCAATTACTTGCAGATAATTTCGGCCATAAAAAACAACACCTTCACATCATGCAATGGGTATATAGAATATATGTGTGTGTACAAAAGTGTCTATTTTAGCAATTATAAAACAAAGAGGCACCCAATGGCTGATTATTGAAAAACAGAGAGTCTAATATGTGCATGAAACCATTGAATAAAATAACATGTGCCTATATTGAAGAAACCAATAGGTTAGAATAGTTAAGAAGGAAACATCCCTTTGTACAATCATGCCAAGAAGAAAACATTAAATTAGGATAGTTAGAGATCTAAGACAAGTATGAACTAGAACCTTTAGAACTAAAAGCCCTACTGAACATACTAGATTATGCTTTTCTAAATAACAAAAACCAGTAATTATCAATGTCAATCTTGATAAAGAACAATAGAGAACATTATTGGAAGTGGTAAATAAATGGCCAACAACATTCACATGGTCCTACGATGAAATAATGGGTATAGATCCATGTATATGCCAACATTGAATTTATATAGATCTAGTTGTGAAACCATGCCACCAGCCTCAAAGGAAGTTAAACCCAAAGTTCAAAGAAGTTTTCAAACAAGAGTGATGAGTGGCAAGGTATCCCTATTCTCAATCATACGAATACGGGTGTACACGCACGATTCGGTCGAATTCCAAGGACTAAGTGCTTACGCGTCTTTGTGGAACAAGGACAAGTTAGTCAATTGTTATCTTCCCAAGCTTGTATAGCATGATTGTATGGTTAAGTAAACTTGAGGTACATGATTTTTTATAGTTTTTAAGTTTTTATGTCCTAGTGCTACAAAGGAAGGAGAGAGATAACTAAGTAACTAATTTTAATTTAACTACTTAACTATGCTTTAACTAGTCCTAACACCAACATCCATTCTCACTTGCCATACACATCTTGAACTAGTGCAACACTACTAGGATTACCAAACGCTAATTGTTACTGGGTTGCCAAGTGTTACACGCATGCTCGAAGTGATTGTACTAAGTATGCTTACTTAGGAGAGTTGAAAGGTGAGAGAGAGAACATTAATTAACTAAGGAAAGCATTAAGTAATAGTAATTAACATTAATTAATCTATTCTAAATGTTGCAAGGTTTATCAAAAAGTTTGTCTTTATTGCTATACACAAGGTGTGCTCAGGTACACAATGCTCGAATAAAGATCCATTTACTTTATGACTCCTAATACGGGCACTCAGAAATAATTCTATCTTTGTAAAGGAAAAAAGGCAAGAGATTGGGTAAGGGACTAAGACTGATTATACAAATCAAGTGTGCCTACATCTTATTTATAGGAAATGAGGCAAGTCCCGATATCATGTACCTAATATCGCGTACACGATATTGTAGCTCATCATACCCCCATGACTGAATGAAAACTCATCCTCAAGTTCCTTACAAAATATTAGGAAGGTATGGGATTATTGACTGAATGGGAACTAACAACGATAGGAAATAATAGAATCAAAGTGCCCGATGAACGGATCAACAAACATATTACAACATTGGTGTTCACACCCTTTGTGGTGAACACTATACATAGATGACATCCAGACTCTCATCTGACAGCTTGAAGAGAGAGTGAAGAAAATGAGATACATTGCTGCCGACGTCACGATTGCTCCTTCTATTGTTTATCCATAGCCACATGACCAAACTTTTTCCTGGCATAAATGCTCTAGCTCCAATCCATCCCGAGTGCTTCCTCCTATCCCAGTCCATAGTTCGTGTAATCGCCATCTGCACACACAACATAGTCACAAATGAGCAAGGAGAAGTAAACTATAATGTAGTTTATACCTTGCCTTGATATAAAGTGCATTGGTTGGGTTGTGGTTATGGTAGAAACTAGGTTAGAGGTTTATCACAGATAACTACCCAAGGTGTAGGGGTGATACAAGTAGTAGAATGGAAAAATTTGTGACAATGCCCCCATGACTAAGAGCGAACCTCTGGTAACAATAGGGTGGAAAAGTATAGGGAACAAGAAAAATGGGAAAAATAACAATGGTTATGCTAATAAAATGGATGTCATGGATGAAGATGAAATTAGAAATTACTGATTGCAAGAAATGTTTAAAAGAAGAATTTAACAATTGCACCATAAAGGAATGTTAGTGGGTCCTCCCCAAAGTAGGCTCATGTCCTTTATGCCCTAACAAGCCCACAAACCAAAGAGTCCGTAGGCTCTAGGAATGAAATATGGAAACAATGGTTAAAGACTGACCCACAAGAATTTACCAAAGAATAACAATTCATCAACTAGGAGATAGACTAATCATAAAATCAGAAATGAGGTGGAAAATGGGAAGAAATATGGAGAGTAGAAAATGGAATGGAATCCCAAGAGCAAGGTTGTGTAAAGTCCCTTGTGTATTTTATGCTTAAGGTGACTGAGTAAAACTCATTCCAAATTTGGACTCAAACCAACCATATTTAGTGACCTTGCATCAATACACTTGGCCAATCCATCCCCTTGAAGCAACAAGAATGCTTTCCCAAAGAGTCACCACCATTCTAAGGAGAGCAAGATGGAGAAGTAGGAAGCGAGAAAGGGCCTTAGTTAGAGGGAATTGTTAGGCATGGTTAACATGTCTTTCTAGTGCCATAACTAGTGCTTGTAGCCTAGATTTTTTTATTATGTCTAAGGGGTATGCTTTGAATTCTCACCAATTTGTGTTGTTTGTTTTTTTTTTTGTTTATGTGAGAACCACATCATGCAAAGACTTATTTGATTTATTCAACTTCCTAATGTTTGGTCATTGGCAGAATGGCGAAGAACCCATGAAAAGCATCCAAGTGCCCAAGAGAATAGCCAGCACATGTGCATCGAATCCCCTTGAAGTCACACCCTTTTCAACCATTGAATCCTTCCTTGGTTTGAAGAATACAAAGCCACCAATTCATTAATAAGTTTATTTAGAAAAAGGGATAGTATAGTTCCAAAACCAAGGGAGACCATAGAGTTGAACGGAGGAATGGACAGTGTGGTCTCATTACCTAGTTTATTAAAAGAACCATATCATAGTATCAACATTGAAAATCAAAGGTAAAAACCCAACATTAACAATCAACACCATTATAGTACAATCCACCATCATGAGCACTTATTGTATGATGAATGAAAGTAAATCAAATAAAGAAAGAGGAAAAAAAATATGTGAGCAATGGTGTAAAACAAAAATAAATAAAATTAAGAAAAAATGTGTAAAAGAAAAATACAAAAAAAAGGAGCTGAGGGCTTAGAATGGTTAGCATTGGTGGCCATCTTCCCCACAATTGAATTGGAAGGAGGAGATATGAAATAATGAGTAGGGTTGTCCACCAACAGAGGTAGTATTGGTACTGGCTATTCTAAGCTCATGGAAAGGTTTGGTTTGTTGGATGTTGACCAACGATTTCTTATCCAAGCTCTCAAGTTTGTAAATCATCATGGCCCCTGAAGGAAAAGTTGCATAAATAATGTAAGATCCTTCCCATAACGTTTGAAATTTAGTGCATTGTGGCACATGTGTGGGATTCAAATACAGAACCTTATCTCCTAGTTGATATTTAACTTTCCTAATTTTCAGGTCATGATGTCATTTATTGAAGGCCTTGTGCAATTCATTAAATGAAAAGGTGGCTAATCAGTTCTCATCTAGCAAGTTAAGGATTATTAACCATTCTTTTTGTGCTAGATCAAGGTCAAGGTTGAGATCACACGTCATAGATAGTGTACGGAGTTTTGCTTGAATGGGAAGCATTGGAAGTTTCCCGTACACTAACTCATAGGGAGAGTAGCCTATAGGGAGTTTCCATGTGGAGCGGTATGCCTAAAGAGCATTGTTTAGTTTGGTGCTCCAATCTCTCCTATACATGCTAATAGTTCTTATCAATATTTTCATAATCTCCCTATTGGTGACCTTGGCTTGATCGTTTGCTTGAGGGTGGTATAGAGTAGTCAATTTGTGTTCAACCCCTAAGCGTTGCATCAGCTTCTAAAAATTTTCACTTGTAAAATGTGTGTGAGTGTTAGAAATAAGTGCACAAGGCATGCCAAACCTATTTACAATTTTTTGTTGAACAAGTCATGTAGCTGTAGATGATGTACAATCCTTAATAGTGGTTGCTTTTCCCTATTTTGTAAAGTAGTCAATAGAAACAATGATATAAGCTTTTCCATTGGACATTGGTGTAATAGGCCTCATAACATCAATTCCCCATATGTCAAAGGGTTCTAAAGGTTAAATTCATTGTTGCAGATCCTCCATTCTAGCAGTCATTCCCCCATCATGTTGACAACACTCACAAGATTGGATGAAATGATGGGCTTCCTGAAACAGTGTAGGATAATAATATCTTGCAAGTAGGATTTTAATGGTTGTTCATCTCCCGGCATAATGACCCCCACAAGGACCCTCATGAGCATCTTGAAGAACTCACAATTGATTTATATCGAGAACGCACCATCAAACCAAGCCATCGGGACATACTTTATAAAGTTGCCCATTAATCTCCATAAAATACTTAGCTCAATGAAGGAACTGTTGTTTGTTTTTAGTGTCTAACTCTTGTGGTGTTTGTTGTGTAAGAAGATAGGTGAGAATACTACTATACCAATTTGTTTCTATGGTCAATTGATTAGTTACTACACTTGCAAAGAGGAGTTCATTAGGGAAATGATCAAAAATTGGATACTCATCCTCTTTGTTGTCCCATCACAACCGAGATAAATGATTAGCAACTATGTTTTTGGTGCCTTTACGATCAATCATTGTAAGCTTAAACTCTTGTAAGATTATGAGCCATTGTATGATGAAAGGGCTCACTATTGGTTTATTCATTAGGAACCTTATTGCACTATGATCCGTGTGCATGAATACCTTATAGCCCAAGACATAGTGCCTAAATTTTTCTAGTGCAAACACTACAATCATTAATTCTTTCTCTATTGTGGTGTAAGTTGTGCACCAATAATACTCCTACTTGTACAGTGGATGTAATAAGGATGTTTTTGGTCATCTAACTATGTAAGTACGGCTCCTAAAGCATAGTTGGACGTGTCAGTCATTATGTGGAATGGTGTGAACTAGTCAGGAGCTTGTAGAATGGGCGTTTCTATGAGCTTTTGTTTTAAAGTTTGGAAAGTTATTTCTCATTCTTTGCTTCATTTGAAAGATACATCCTTTTTCATTAGTTCAACCAATGGTTTTACAACCTTTGAAAAGTTCTTAATAAACCTTATATAGTAGCTAGTGTGTCCAAGGAATGATCGAATATCTTTACAGTTTCAGGTTGCTGAGTAATTCCTTGGATAACTTTGATCTTTTTTGGGTCTACCTCTATCCCTGTTTGTGAAATCTTATGCCCTAATATGATGCCTTCTTGGACCATTAAATGTCCTTTTTGCCAATTGAGCCTTAAATTGGTTTCTACACATTGCTTTAGTACTTGCTCTAACTAGTCCAAGGCTTGATCAAAGTTTGCTCCATAAGTGGAAAAGTCATCCATGAAGACTTCCACACCATTTCCTATTTGCTGGTGGAATATGCTTAGAACTAATTGTTGAAATGTTGTAGGGGCATCGCATAAGCCAAATGGTATCTATTTGTATGCAAATGTTTCCCAAGGATTGGTGAACGTAGTCTTGGCTTGGTCTTCTAGAGCTATTTGTATTTGGTTGTACCCACTATACCCATCCAAAAAACTATAGTAGTGATGCCCTGCAATGGTGTCTAAGACTTGGACAATGAATGGCAACGGAAAGTGATCTTTGAATGTTGCCATATTTAGTAGCCTAAAATCTATGCACATCCTCCATTTACCTCCTTTTTTGGGCACAATAACTAAGGGACTAACTCATTCACTATCAGCAATGGGGTATACGAACCCAACTTTTAGAAGCTGTTCAATTTCTTCCTTAACCACTTACTTAAGCTTTGGGTTAAGTTACCTCTATGGTTTTCGTCAAGGCTTCATGAAGGGGTCGATATAAATTCTGTGTTGACATATCCTAGGATCTATTCCAGTTAATTCAGGATATGACCAAGCGAAGGATTTCGACCATTTTTTTATCACCTTTAGTAGTCTTGGCTTGGTCTTATGTTTGTATGCAAATGTTTCCCAAGGATGTACTTCATACCGGTGGGCAATCGTTTTAACTCAAGGGGCTCCTACTTAAACTTATCAGGGATTTTCAACTTTCCTCAGTTGATATTTTCAATGTCAAGATTTGGAAGTTGGTGATGTACTTGCTCTAATGTGTCTATGCTATCAATGTAACTGTAAGTCAAACCCTTAGTTGGTTCCATGCATATAGTTGAACTGCTCTCTTGATCAGCTGTTAGCCACTAGGTGCCCTCTTGTTTTGTCGCTTTTGCATATAGGCATCTTTGTATATTAGTCATTTGGGCATACTAATTGCATGTAGGCAATGTTAAATGTTGTACAAATCATAGCTTTTGCATGCAATTACACCATATGTCACTGTATGCAATGCATGAGACTTTCTTCTTCTCGATCTTCCTAAACATATTTTCTTTTGATATTTCCAGGGAAAGATTGTGGATTCCTAGGCACCCATCAATTGTGCTTAGCCATGCTCTTCCCATTATGATTGGGAAGTCCCCCTTACTGTTGTTCACTTGAATCACTAGGAAGTTAGCTGGATATGACCACCCACAAATAGTGGTGACAATGTTCTCCACTAGCCCTAATGGGATAGTGATAGACTGGTCAACCAACTCTAAATGAATGTTACTCTTTTTTAGTGGAGGCAGGTTCCAGGCTTTGTACATTTCTTGAGAGATTAGGTTGACACTGGACCCTGAATCCAAAAGAGCCTTGCACGGTTCATTCCTAGTGATCTGTAGATATATAAGAGGACTCCTAGGATCAGAGAATTTCCTAAGAAGATGGCCAGCCTTAATCCAATCAATGATGGCATGAGTTAACATGACCATATGCATTGGGCGCGGTGGTTGGCCTGAAGGGAGTTTTGAAGTTTTGACTGGTAATGAGGTGTCTAAAGGATTAGCCGCTTGTGGTTGCAACGGCTTAGTTGGATTGTTGGTTCTAAAGAAAGGTCTTTTCTTCATGCGGTTGTTAGAACCAATAGTAGATTGAGAGTTAACAACCCTGGTAGCATTATGTTGCTACGGCTGGGCAGGGAGTTCACCCTACATAGCTGGAGCAGGTGGTAATGGAGATATGGGTGGAAGAGGTGTAGCTGAATGAGAAGGATAGTATGTTTATGGAACATCACCCCTAGGAGAAGGAGTCCTATAGTACTCATAGGCTTGGTAGTAAGGTTGAGGAGTGACATGACCAGTAGAGTCACATGGAGAGATTGGTTGTTGCGCGTAATATCCATACGGGTTAGGTTGATGTTAAGGATACTATTGTTATGGTGGTGGCATTCCCCATGATTGTGGGTGCTACCACTATTGATAATGCTTAGTTGGTTGTGGTGGATTTCCACTTGGATAATTCATTAAGGGTTGGTGGAACTGTTTTGGATTACCTTGGAGATAAGGCAACCTTCGGGGTGTTTGCCTTCTATTCAATTGAGGGTTGAGTGCATACACCCCAGATTCCTGCAGATGTGAGATTACAGGGCAACATCCCTTAGGATGGTCATATTGGCATATCTCGAATCCACTATCATTTTCTATATCCAAATCCACAACCTCTTCGATGATGACAACTTTGTCCTTACTCTTTTTACGTGTGTGTTTTGTTTCTCTCTTTTTCCTCTTTTCCTATTCACTACCTTGCTCTTTAGAATCCTCTACTATTTTGAGAACAGTTTGAAATTTACTATCTAGGGAGTCCCACATTTGGTCTACCTTTGTCGATACTTTAGATGCCAACTTCTGAATAGGCAAAGTTTTCCTATTCACCATCTCTTCAAGTGGTGACTCTTCTTTATCCTCACAAAATCTTACTTCCTTCTTTCAGAGGGAAGGATATATGCTATATTCCTCCATACTTTTTCTTTTCTGTAACTCACCTTCCTCTTTAGCAACTTGCTCTAATAATCTTTGTACTTGATGGATCCGAAGCTTGGATAGTCTTCCTGATGAGACACGATTCGCACAAGTCACGATATCGCGTTGTTCCCTGTGATATCGCCTACGCGATATCGCGGTCTGCCGTCAAATCTATAAATAAGAGGCGACCCTTCCTTCATTTTCCAATCCTGGCTAGAAGTAGTGAGCTTTGGCAGTTTGATCACTCCAGAGTTAGATTAATTTCCCATGTGCCCACAGTAGGAGTCCTAGAGTGAACGACTCTTTATTCGAGCAACTTTGTACTTGAACGCAAGTTGTGTATGGTAATAAAGATGAACTTGATTGGATAAACCTTGCAGTACATGGATAGGTTTTATTAATTTTTATTTATTACCTGTTGTTAGTGCACACGAGTACGACTTGATTACGAGCATCTACGGATGTGTACGGCTAGTCAAGGAATCGGTTGCTCGTTGCAACGCGGTATGAGTACGACTTGATTACGAGCATTGTGACTGCTTGGTAACCCAGTAGCGTATTCCAAGATCTACAATTGGTAATCCCAGTGGTAGTCTAGTGTGTACGGCTAGTCAAGGAATCAGCTACTCATTGCATTAGGCTAGAACGTGGGATAAGTACAACTTGGCTATGAGCACCCACGGGTGTGTACGGCTAGTCAAGGAATCGACTGCTTATCACACTTAGGCTAGTTAGGTGCCTCAGTACAACCACTTCGAGCATGTGCGTTACGTGTGGTGATCCCAGTAATGATTAGCATTTGGTAGCCACAGTTGCACAGTTCAGGGTGTGTACGGTAAGTGGGAACGGATGCTGATGCTAGTTAATTTAGACTTAGGACATTAGTTAGAGTTAGTTAGTGTCTCAACCCTTCACCCTCATAGCATAGGAGATAAACCTGAAAAGACCAAAAATATCATATACCTCGGACTTCCTTAACCATACACCGTAACAACAACAAGTAAGTTTGGGAAGACAACGAATGATTAACCCCAAGTGTTCCATGGGATGTTTAGGCATTTAGTCTGCGGAGTTCGACCGGATCGCACGTGCTATGCTCGTTTCGTATGGTTGAGTGTAGGGGTACCTCGCCACTCATCATTGGTGCCATTGCTAGGGACTAAGTGTTTGTGCACCTAATAGAACATAAGGGACATCACTCACATCGTTGTGAGCCTTAACGAACCTTCGGGTTAATCAAGATAAAAAAAACTTATTATCTAATGGTGAAACTAGCACACCGATAAAAATGCCTTCTTCTCATAAGAGCAACTCACCACCTAAGGATCATACACGAGACAGTCAGCAACAGAAAAAAAATAACCAAAATTAGCTAGTGCCTCAACAATATAAANTGCGGAATACGTTATGGATGACTTTGACACAAGGGATTACCATCCCACAGATGCCCAACATATTCGAGACTTAAGGCAGGAGAGTCAACATACTTTTCTGAAGGGCAAAGCCCCACACGTCCTTAGCGAAATAGGAGATGAGGAACCCCTTATCACGGGTTCTTTAATGATGGTGAGGAGGATAAGTATCAGAACCTATGATCAATGATACATATCCCTGGTTCTGATGCCCGTGAACACTAGTTGTTCACAGAAGGAACAATCACTCATGCTAAGGACGGGCACTTTGATCGTCACCACGATCAGGGCTGTAGCAGCCGAAGAGAAGGCAAGAAACATCGTCATGGCAATGGTTCCCCTTCTTCTTCCCCTTCTTCACATCACTCCCCCTCTCCTTCCACATTTGGGCGCAACCACCATGAACTGAAAGGTGAGGATAAAAGTAAGAAACATGAAAGACCTCGACGGGAAAGTTGAGAAAGAGGATAAGGGCAAGGACGTAGGGAGAGTAGGGAGTCACGCAGACATCATAGGCATCATGAACAAGACGATCATGACGAGCCCCTACTTGCGACCTGAAGTATGCTTAACATAACAGAGGTAGTTAGGATTCCCACAAGGCATTTAAAGGACAATCGGATCAAATGATTAGACATGAACAATATCCAATGATTTGAAGGGGGTTACAATGCTGATCCACAAAATCATTTACAAGCATTCCATGATGCCTGTGCCTTGCAGAATATAGATAGTGAGTGGCAAAAACTTAAGTTGTTCCCAAGGACACTCACCAAAGAAGCAGAGAGCTGGTACCGGTCCTTAGAACCAGAAACCATCAGGAGGTGGAGTACGATGCTAAAACTATTTAACAAAAAGTATCAAATGTACTCCAGAGTGTCCAATTTGCATAAGCAGATCTAAGGCTGGAAGCAAGGTTATCACAAACCCTTGGATGCTGCCATGGCCCGCTACTACACATTGTTACATCGTTGCTCGGGCCATGGGTACGCACAGCGGGATCAACTTCACCACATTGTGGATGGGCTAAGGCATGAAACGAGATGAACCCTTGGAACTTATGCCCAAGGGAGGCTGTCCCAACTTAGAGTCCATGAAGTTCAAAGCTTGTTGGAGCAAGTAGCAAACGAAGAAGGTGAGCTACGCAAAAGGGAAAGTGTGAAGGAGTACAACCATGATCCCTCCCTTCGAAAAAAGGGAGTGAAATTTTGTGATGAAGAGGATGAGTCACCAATCGAAGAGTTGGTGAACCGAAAAACCTTGCTAATCCAAAAATTAACAACAGAAATAGTGGCTAAGGTAGACGATGTATGGAGTTCCTTAGATTCTAAGATTGAAACCATCTTAAAAATTGTAGAGTCTAGGGTAGAGCAAAGTAGTGACAAAGGTAAGAAAAAGAGGAGATATTTAAGCCCTGCACATAACAAGGGTAAGGGAAAAATCACTAACTTTGATGTGGCTGTAAATTCTGACACAGACAATGATGGTGGATGTGAGGTTTGTTACTATGACCATCCTAAGGGATGTTACCCCATCATCTCACATCTACAGGAGTCTGGGGTGTATGCACTAAATCCAAGACTTAACCAATGGCAAACACCCCGAAGGTTACCTTATCCACAAGGTAACCCAAGGCAGTTCCACCAACCACTAACATATTATCCAAGTGGAACTCTGCCTTAGCCCATCGAACATCATCAGCAATGGCAATACCCACAATCATGGGGGATGCCATTGCTAAAACAACAATACCCTTACCGATAGCCTGACCCTTATGGATATTATGTGCAGCAGCCGATTTCTTCAAGTCACTCTATGGGTCACGCAACCTCCAACCGTCACTACCAAGCTTGGGAGTACTTCAAAAGGACTCCTTCTCCTTCAGGAGACACTCCATACCCACACCATCTTCCTAATCCAACTGCACCTCTTCCACCTCAAGTAGTTCCCGTAACACCTCTTGCTCCAACAATGCAAGGGGAACTTCCTCCTCAACCGCAGCAACGTCACGCTGCGAGAGCTGTAAATATCCAACCTACTGCTGGTTCTGACAACTGTAAAAAGAGAAGACCTTCCTTCAGAACCAAAA
>MNCI01005078.1:10008-79191 GCA_015680685.1 Gnetum montanum | reverse complement strand
AATGATTAACCCCAAGTGTTCCATGGGGCGTTTAGGCATTTAGTCTATGAAGTTTGACCGGATCGTGTGTGCTACGCTCGTTTTGTATGGTTGAGTGTAGGGATACCTCACCACTCATCACTTCCTTAGGCATAAGTCCCAAGGCTTCTTCACTTTTCATGCCTAAGCCCATCTATGAGATGGTGTAGGTGATCCCTCTGTGAATAACCATGGCTGGGACAACGATGTAATAGTGCATAATATCAACCCATGGCAACATCCAAGGGTTCATGTCCTCCTTGTTTCTAGCCTTGGATTTGCTTTCGTAGGTTGGACACTTGGGAGTATGTTTGGTACTTATCATCGATCAATTCTAACATGGTACTCCACCTATGAATGGATTCTAGTTCTAAGGATCAGTACCAACTTTCCACTTCTTTGATTAGCATCTGTGGAAACAACTTTAATTTTTTCCATTCATTTTCTATGTTTTGTAAGGCACATGCATCATGAAAAACTTGTAGATGATTTTGAGGATCAGCATTGTATCCCCCTTCAAATTGTGGACTATTGTTCATGTCTAATCTCTTAATCCTATTATCCTTTTGGTGCCTTGTTGGGATCTTTACGGCCTCAGTTTTTTCTAACATAATTCGAGTAGCGAGTAGAGGTTCATCGTGATTGTCTTGTTTGTGGCATATCTAATGCCCATGTTGTTCCCTACTCTCCCTTCTTTCACTGTGTGTTTCTCTAGAGTGCCCTTGTCCCCTTTCTCTACTATTTTGTCTATGAATCCTATTTTGCCTACCCTTATCCTCATGGTCTTTTTCTTTGGGATTGCATCTAGATCTTGAAGGAGAGGGAGAAGGGGATGATGAAGGTGAAGAAGAAGGAGGTCCATCATCATGTTAGTTCTTGCTTCCTTCTCTTTGATGGTCGTGGCCTCGATCATGATTATGATCAGAATGTCCATCTTTGTCATGTATTCATGTTTCTTTTTCAGACCCTTTATGTCTGTTGGTATCAAAATCTAGGTTATGGATAGTTGAGTAAATATTTTGATACACAACCCCTTAACCAAAGTCAACGGGAGGAACATCATTATGTGGGCGACTGCCTGAGGTAGTTCACCACCCTCATTTTCACTTAGGCCATGTGGGACATTCTGTGACAACTTTCCCTTCATGGATTCATGATGTCTCTCTTGTTGTAAATACCTTTGATGATGTGCCTTCATGGGTCGATACTCTCTTGAGTCATGATCATGCACAATGTACTCTGCCTATAAGTGTTGCATGCCAATTCGTGTGAGATCACGGATAAGCATGCCTAGGACTGAGTGATCAGGAGGTAATACTATGTTACCATCTAAATCTCGCAAATGCAGTTATTCATCCTGGTGAAGGATAAAGGTAAAGTTTGATATATACTCATTGGGATGAACATATACCACGTGAAACTGTTGAGGGATTGGCAGATTATCATGTGTACTATGCCTCCAATTGTTCCTTATATCAAACTTAGGCGATGAAACACTTTCGTATGAAGAAGGAGACATGATTGTCTAGTTAGTGTGCAATGTATTATATATTATTATTATATTTTTTCCTTGTAACCAACCCTAAGGATTCGTTCCAACGATGAGAAAGATTTCCTAAGTTTTAATTAGTGCACAAACAACAAAGTCCCTAGCAATGGCACCAATGATGAGTGACAAGGTATCCCCATGCTCAACCATACGAATACGAGTGTACATGCACGATCCAGTCGAATTCCAAGGACTAAGTGCTTACGTGCCTTTGTAGAACAAAGAGGGGTTAGTCAATCATTGTCTTTCCAAGCTTACTTGTATAGCATGATTGTATGATTAAGTAAACTTGAGGTACATGATTTTTTATATTTTTTAAGTTTTTATGTCATAGTGCTATAAAGGGAGGAGAGAGATAACTAAGTAACTAATTTTAATTTAACTACTTAACTATGCTATAACTAGTCCTAACACCAACATCTGTTCTCACTTTCCATACACATCCTGAACTAGTGCAACACTAGTAGGATTACTAAACACTGATCGTTACTAGGTTACCAAGTGTTACACACATGCTCGAAGTGATTGTACTGAGTGTGCTTACTTAGGAGAGTTGCAGCATTAGAGAGAGAGAACATTAAATAACTAAGTAAAGCATTAAGTAATAGTAATTAACATTAATTAATCTATTTTGAATGCTACAAGGTTTATCATAAAGTTTGTCTTTATTACCATACATAAGGTGTGCTTAAGTACATAATGCTCAAATAAAGATCCGTTCACTTTATGACTCCTACTACGAGCACCCAGAAATAATTCTATCTATGTAGAGAAAAAAAGGTAAGAGTTTGGGTAAGGGACTAAGACTAACTATGCAAACCAAGTGCACCTACCTCTTATTTATAGGCAACGAGATAGGCCCCAATATTTCGTATGCAATATTGCTTGGAAGGCTCTAATATTGCATACTTGATATCATGGATGCAATATCGTGTACCTAATATCGCAAACGCAATATCGCAGCTCATCAAAGAGGTAGAAAAATTATTGAAAGTAGGGTTTATCTATCCTATAGTAGATAATGAATGGATCAGTCCCTTAGTCATTTTCCCAAAGAAAGTTGGTAAGTGGAGGCTTTGCATCGACTTTCAATTGTTGAATTCAACAACATTGAAGGACCACTTTTCCTTACCATTTGTTGAATAAGTTCTCAATACTATTGTAGGACATTAGTACTATAATTTCATTGATGGGCACAATGAATGTAACCAAATCTGCATTGCATTAGAAGATGAGGAGAAGACTACATTCACTAGTCCATGGGGAATGTTTGCTTACAAGCAAATAGCTTTTGGCTTGTGTAATGCTTCCGCCACCTTCCAAAGACTTGCATTGAGCATTTTCCAAAAATATATTGGCAATGGAGTGGAAATATTCATGAATGATTTTTCCACATATGAACTAGACTTGAAACAAGCCTTGGATTGACTAGAGTAGGTCCTAAAATGATGTATTGAAATCAATCTAAAGCTCAATTAACAGAAAAGACATTTAATGATCCAAGATGGTATTATTTTAGGATATAGAATATATCCAAAGGTAATAGAGGTAGATTTAGAGAAGCTTAGAGTCATCCAAAATATCATTCATCAACCACAAACCATTAAGGATATCAAATCATTCCTTGGTCATACAAGAGATTACATAACATTTATTGAAAATTTCTCAAAAATTGCAAAACCACTAGCAAAACTTACAAAGAAAGATGCATCATTCTAATGGATAGAATAGTATGAGAAGATATTCAAGACATTAAAATAAAAGTTGATTATAATACCAAACCTTTGAGCTCTAAATTAGTCTAAGCCCTTCCACACTATAATTGATGCTTCAAACTATGCATTGGAAGTAGTACTCACTTAGCTAGATGATCAAAAAAGACCATATTACATACACTACGCCAGTTGGGGGATCACCTAGGCACAACTTAATTACACCACTATAGAAAAGAAGCTTATGGCTTTGGTGTACACACTAGAGAAATTTAGACATTGTGTGCTTGGGTATCCTATATATGTCCACATGGATCATAGTGCAGTTAGATTTTTGATGAATAAACCAATGGTCAGTCCAAGGGTGATAATATGGCTTATGATATTATAAGAATTCAATATCACCATGATAGAAAAAAAGGACACTAAAAATTTTGTAGCTAATCATTTGTCAAGATTAAGATGGGAACCGCAAGAACATGATGAATCATTATTAGACCAATTTCTTAATAAAAATTTGTAAACAAAAAACAACAATGGCTATTAACTCAATAGAAAAATTATGGATTACTAATTACATGACTTACCTCACTAGATAAGAGCTTCTTGTTGAGTTGAACAAGAAACAAAGAACAATTCCTCTTGAGTCAAACAATACATGGAGATTAATGGGAACCTTTACAAGATCTATATTGATGGGCTAGTACAATGGTGTGTTCTTGAAGGAGACTAGAAAAAAACCTTACAAGATGTACATGAAGGATCATGTGGTAGTTACTATGAAAGATCACGAAAACACTTAAATTAATGATGGCAAGCTACTTTTGACCTTCCATATTTTGAGATGCACACTAGTTCGCCCAATCTTGTGCGAGGTGTTAATGTGATAGAGGATTGATGATCAAAAATAAAGGTCCATAGTAGTGGATACAACATTGAAGCCCTTTGACATTTGGGGAATTGATTTCATGGGACCCATCACACTGATTTCAAATGGGAAATCATACATTATAGTAACAATTGATTATTGTACAAAGTGGGTAGAAGTAGCTACAAACAAAGATTACAGAGCCAAAATGTCTATTAAGTTCTTTCAACAACATGTGGTGAATAGATCTAGAGTATCACACATACTCATATCAGAAAATGGAACTCATTTTATAGGAGCTACATTCAAAAAGCTAATACAACAACTTGGCTTAAATCACAAATTAACTACACCATACCACCTCCAAGCAAATAGTCAAGCAGAAGTGACTAACTAGGAAATCACAAGAATATTAACCAGAATAGTTAGTTGATTTAGAAAGGATTGGAGCACTAAGTTGAATTATGCTCTATGGGCATATAGATCCACATGGAAACTTCAAATAGGTTACTCACCCTATGAACTGCTTTATGGAAAGCTCCCTATACTACAAAACCAAGCAAAGCTACAATCTTTAGCCACTACTAGTGAGCTTGAACTAGACTTAGACTTAGCTCAAAAGGAACATCTCATGAATCTTAACCTTTCTAGAAGAAAATAGACTCATAGCTTTTATGTGCAATCAGGTTCATAAGAAGTACTTTAAATATTGGCTTTACACAAAAATAAGACAAGCGTCAATTCAACTAGGTTATAAAGTCCTCTATTACAATGCTAGTCACATTCCATAAAAGGCTAAGTTCCAAACCTTATGGGAAGGACCCTATATTATCCATGCAACATACCAACCTAGCACCATGTAGATCTATCATCCAACCAATCCACAAAAGTTAATTCTTGTCAATATTCAACAACTCAAGCCATATCATAACTTTCCCTACTCTTTTAAGGACTCTACTCTATCTACCAAGAAAATTACCACTTGTTCAATATTCCAAATAACCACTTCCTAGAATAGTCATGGGGATGTCAAACTTGATGCTTAGGCATGAATTTTTCTTCTAACACTTTTCTACTTTTTATCTTTTTTCCATTTCTTACTAATTTTTTTCATTATTTTATATTCTTTTTTTTTTCTTAAATAAATTTTCATTTTTCACTCTAATAATTTCAACCTTATTTTCAACATTTTTTTACAATTTTTCATCATCTTTCTTGTACAAATTTTTGTTCATTTATTCTAATAAAGTGCAAAGGAATAAAACAAGATGCAGTTCCAATAATGTGAATATTGCTCTATGTTATCAAATCATTGGGTGACTGATTTTATATACAGTGAGACCATATCATCCATCCACTCATTTCCAATAATAAGAGGTTCTTACCATGGCCATAATTACATTCTTCCACAATAAAACTAAAATAAACTTGTAAGCATTATGATTGGATAGAAAAGCGAAGAACCAAGTGGGAATGAAAAGGGTGTGACATCAAGGGGATTTGGGGATACTCTATGGCTACTACTATAAGTCTTATCCTGCTATTAAGTTGTATTATTTACTTAAGTTCTAATGAAAAATGAAAGTATGTGTAAAATAAGTGTTGCCTTACCATGTCATTGGAAGGACATGTTACTCATGCTTGAAGGTAGGTGACTTCTCAAAAGTTTCAAGGTTCCTTGAACTTCAATTGGTTAGAAGGCTTGAAAGACATGTTGCCCATGCTTGAAGGCACTCATCTATCCAATGGCTAAGTTTCCATTAAAAAAACTAAAAGTGTGCTACTAATAAACTACTTCCTTAAACTTCATTTCTAAGTGCTAATACTTCTTACAGTAGTAATAATCTTGTGGTTGATAGTTTTGAGATGATACAATGTGATGTCATTGGTAAGTCGTATGGACTTGGTTTGGATCTTGGACGGAAAGGCTAATGGTTACTTTAATCATATAACACAAACAAGAATCCATTATGCCTATGGTAAGACACATCATATTTTAATTCCTATAATCCCTTCTACTTCCATTCCACCTCATCATTATATATAATCATAATTAAATGGTTTTGTATAATATACTATTATTTTCTCATTTAGGAAATACTAACATGTGTATTTTGGAAGATAAGTACATTTTACAATTAACTCCTTAAGTGCCTACTGATACTTGTAGGTGTGGTTATACAAGGGCACTAAGAATTGGAGCCTACTTTGGGAAGGACCACTTGTATAACTATTATGGTTTATAGAATGTCACCATCTAACACCCAAAACCCCCAAAGAGAAAGCTAGTTAAAAGAAGAAAATGCATAGGTGGCTTTCTTTCTACAACAATAAAATTAACATTAACATATAAAATTAAAATGAAATCAACATTGCCAAGATCTAGCTCTAAAACATGTCAATCAATATTAATTTTAAGAATTAAGAGATAATTTTGAAAAGAAATTACCATAGTAAAATATCTACACAAGATTCATCAAATTAAAAAAAAAAAAACCTTTCTATTCAACCTAAAAATAAATATCTAATCAAGATCATTTACACATTTGTAAACCAAAGAAATGATCACACAAAAAATAAATTAATAATCTTATATTTGTTCAATCACATAATAATATTTTATAATTTATAGCAACACATAAAACAAGCACATCTAAATTTAGATCTTGTAACTATTTTACCATTAATTATTTAATCAAGCAATTCATATGTTCAACCATAAATTAACACCCTAGGTTTTCCCCTCACCCCATCAACTTATAGAGAGATATCGAAATTAGACTTGAGAAGGCATAGAAAAAAAAGTATAATTCAATATTTAGATCTAGGATTTATGCATTCAAAGGGGAAGGGTTCATCAACCAAATTCCAACCAAAACCAAAGAATTCAACAATTATAAAACATTCACAATTATCCATGGGCCCAAGGATACTTTCACTTTCTGCTAATAGTACCAATCCTCATATTAGGGATCCTTGGCCCCTATTGGCAATCTTTTGAGAAAAATGCCCCAAATCATTATGGATGTTCCTAAATTGTTACAAAAGCAACTCTCATCCAAGTCATTTAGGTGTGAGAGTACAAAGGATGAGTGGAGAGATCTAGAAAAGCAATAAAGGTTTTAACAATCTAAGCTTACAATAACAATCTTGATAATTTCATACAAACATTGTGAAGGTGGTTGGGCAAGCAAGAAGAGAGAAGTTAAGAAAATCAACCCTTGTTGGCCATTATCAAACATAGCAAAGATAGATCATTTTACCTCCTTTCTTAGATATCTTACTTAGAAGAATTATCAAAATATTATATTTCTATGTAGCACTTTTTTTCTTTCTTCCTGCTATCTCATGTAGAAGCCATAGTCTTCTCTTCCTTCCCAACCACACTCTCTACTAATGTATCCCCTTTTTTTTTGTCCTGCTTAGCTACTTTTGCCTTATGTGTCTTTTCCTCTTCTCTTCTCCCTATTTGTAGGTTGAATAAAAGATAATAGATGGTTTCTTGTAACTAACTCTTTCTTGGAAACTGTTTGTTTTCTTTTCTTTCTTTTTAAACTTCTTTTTTCTCACAACAATGAGTCATGAGTTCAATTCTCTTCATGATCACTCTAAAAAATCAATAAAATATGTATATTTACAAGTTGCAGGTTCAATTCCTAGATCAACAATTTTTGATATTTCAAAATTCACATTTTGCTAGATCTCATGTTTAATTTCTCTTGATAATTACAAAAATTCCAACATAATATCTATCTTTGTATCATTTAGAATTATCATAAGATGCAATGAAAGATTTTGCAAAATAGATTCATAATAAGGGTAGTTTAGGATACATAATCAAATAAGACACCTTCTTTTTCTAGTCATAAGCAATGTGAATTTTTCCATCATCTTATGAGCCTTGAAAGGTCATGACATGACCTTTCTACAGCCATGGAGAGGGTACTTATACTCTACTATTTTAAATAAAAAAGAATAATGCATCACATTTAGATGAAATAATAAAAAAATAAAATATAAAGCTATGGTATTTTCACATAATATCCTTGATGCATGGGTTAGGCTCCTCCAACTTGATTCATAGGTCAAGTTGCTTAGTAATGAACATTCTTTTGCATTTCTTTTTCAAATCATTTACATCTCAACATACCTATTTTTCTACTTAATGATTTTCGAAAAGACAATCATTAATGTAAAAATTTCTCAACAACTCACTTCTCCTTAAGTTTTTACATTAATGATTGTAATAGTCTTTTGCATTCTCCTTAATGATTTTCTTAGGTATGCCATGGAATCTAACTATTTCTTGAATATAAATTTCTACAATCTTTCTAGCATCGTAATCTAATTTCACTTTGATGAAGTGTTGACTTTGTCAACCTATCAACTACCACCATTTTGACATCATATCCTCTAAGAATTTTAGGTAACCCAACAATAAAATTTATTTTAATCTCATCCCACTTCCATTTTGGAATACTGTGTGGTTGTAAAAGACTTTCTGGTACTTGATGTTCAGCCTTAACTTACTGACACATTAAACACCTTGCCACAAACTCAACATCTTTTTTCATTCTAGGCAATCAAAATTATTTTTTGATTCCACGTAGCATTTTTGTTACCCTTGGATGACTTGTATAAACTATTTCATGGTGTTCTTACATTACCAAATTTCTAAGTTCTACATTGGCTAGAACATATAAATGATCTTGGAAATGTAGGAAACCATCAGTAATAATTTTAAATCCATTTTTCAATTGACCTAGGTTCTTCTTTTTAATTTCTCAACAAAGAACTTATCGTTCTCTAGCCCCTTTCTAATCAAATTAGCAATTGTACTTTGAAGTAAAAAGGTTCCTTAACATACCTCCTTTAGCTAAGAGCATCTATCACCTTGTTTCCTTTACCTTTATGATAAAGGAGCTCAAAATCATAATCACATAAGAATTCTAACCAACGTCTTTACCTCATGTTTAAATTAGGCTAGGTGAAAATGTACTTCAAACTTTGATGATTTGACCATACTCTAAATTTCTTTTCATACAAAAAATGTCTCCATATTTGCAAAGCATGGACCACTACTGCAAGTTTCAAATTATGAACTAGGTAAGTGTGTTCATGAGATTTTAATTGTCTTGATCCATAAGCAACTACATGATTTTGTTGCATTAAAACATAGCCTAATCGCTCATTGGAGGAATCTGTATATACATCAAATTAAACATTTTCTGAAGGCATGATTAATATAGGAGATAATGTTAAGAATTATTTTAGCTTTTGGAAAGCCAAAGTACATTTCTTTGACCATTGAAACCAATTAGTTTTCCTTAGCAATGATGTTAAAGGGGCTAAAATTTTTGAAAAATCTCTTACAAACCTACAGTAGTAGCCTGCTAACCCTAGGAAATTTCTGATCTCTGTAACATTCTCAGGCTAAGGTCAACTAATTATTGCATCAATTTTATCTAGATCAACTGCTAATCCTTTGTTTGATAAGGCATGACCAAGAAACCTTCAAATTTCCAAAATGGACACTTGCTCTTCCTTGCATACAACTTATGTATCCTAAGGTTTTATAGGATCGTTCTTAGGTGTTGCTCATGTTCCTCAATTGTCTTAGAATATATTAAAATATTATATATGAACACTAATACAAATTGGTCCAAAATGGCTAAAAAATATTACTCATCATGCTCCTAAAGGCAGCTGGAGCAATAGTTAGACCAAAAGGCATAATAGTGAATTCACAATGTTCATACCTTGTTTGAAAGTTTATTTTTAAAATGTCTTCTTCTTTGATTCTTACTTGAAATGTCCTCACTTTAAATCAAATTTTGAAAATACCTTTGCTTAGTTGAGTTGATCAAAAAGGTCATCAATCTTTGAAAGATGATACTTATTCTTAATAGTTACCTTGTTTAGTTGTCGATAATCAATGCATAGGCATAAGGTTCCATCTTTCTTCTTGATGAATAGAATTGATGCTCCCCATGATGACACACTAGGCCTAATGAATCTCTTCTTCAATAGTTCTTCAAGTTGGATTTTTAATTCATGCATCTTAGCTGGTGACATTCTATATGATGCCTTTGAGGTTGGAGCACTCCCTAAAAGAATTTCAATCCTAAACTCTACCTTTCTTTTTGGTGGCATACTTGCTAACTCATCAGTAAACATCTTTGAATTCATCTACAACTAGATAATTCAATGGTGTTTTCTCCTATTAGTAATCATTATCAATATTGGCTACATACAATTTGACCAAAATTGTTGCTTTTGCTATTTGTATCTTTGACACCATTTGTTTTGCAGAATTAATGTTTCTTAAGAAATCCCAAGGTTGACAGAAAATTTTCTAGTTTATTTCTCCATTGTTAATTTTTATGTAGTTCTGTTCACAATCAATTTTTGCCTTATTTTCACCAACTAGTCCATATCCAAAACCACATCATATGATCCCAAATTCATAACAAGAAAGTTCATAACATAAGGCTGATTCATGATTTTTATCTCACAACTAGGCATAAAGCATTCTAAGGCTTTATGGTAACTTGAATCTTATTCCTCTTTTCCCATATATGGTAAGAGATGAATTTAACTCCCTAATGTTTTAACCAAAGAATTTGATATAAATGAATTTTTTTATCCATTGTCAAAAAGAATGGTAATAGATTGAGAATGAATGATATTTCTTTAACTGATTCTTGATATTGCACTTCTCTTAGAACATTTGTTGTAGCATATAATTGGTGAGATGCTTGCTGGCTAGTGGCTACAGATATTTTTCATTTTCCTTTAAGAGCCTTTGTTTATGGGCATTGAGCCTAAAAATGGACTCCTACACATGTCCAACAACCCTTCCTTGGTCCTCTAAGGGTTGATCCTTTACTTTGTGTCATTCCCATTTGATTTCTCTCATTGAATCATTTTCCATCTAATCCTTGACTTCTTGGTACTTTAAATTGCTGCCTAGATTTTTGAGATACTATGATGGATTTCTCATAATTTTTGCTATTAAAATTGTCCTTCCTTTGTGATTTTCCCATAGCATTAGTTCTATCCTAGTTTTTTGATAACAATTCCTTCTTGCTAATGCATTCAACTTTCACACAAGTTTAGCTTTATTAATAATTGTTGATAAGTTATCCAATTTAAACAAATTAACTTTTTCTTGGGCTAAAGGATGCAAGCCATTGATAAAGTTTTTCATTCTCATGTATTCTAGAATTTCTAGTGTATACATTATTAAATTAACAAACTCATATTCATATTTAGCCACATTCTTTGACCCTTGCTATAGGTGCAAGTATTCCCATCTTTTTTGTTCCACATGTGCTTTTGAAATATATCCTGTTCTCAAAAATTTTACAAATTCATTTCAGTCAACATCTTCATTATGAATTTTTACTTTTTTAGTTCTTCACCAATTGGCAAAATCACTTTTCAAAACATGAGTTTCAATAAGAACTCTTTCTCTAACATTTGTATGTAACAATTTAAATAAATCATTCATCCTAATAGCTAGGATTCAGCTTGCTCTCAACTTGAAACTCCATCAAATGATGGTGGCTTGCACTTCAAAAATTCACTTGATAGCCCTATTATTTACCTCATTTTGATACTATCCTACTTTGTTTTCCTCATGATTCTATATTGTTGGCTGTATATTTTGTTGTATAGCTATAGTAAGCAAAGTGACAGAATACACAAGTGTTGCATAAGCCTCATGCTAATGTTGAGGAGGCTCATTTGCTTGGTTGCTAGAACTGGAACCACACTTATTTCTCATGTAAATCTTCATTGCATTTATTGTTTAAAGGCCTGTACACACTTTGAATGCTATGCTTTAGTTGCCATGATAAAGTATTCCAAATCAACAATGAAGCCATTTCTTCTTAATTTAGGCATATGAAAGAAAAACCAACACCACATCAAATAATGCACAAATTTAGACTTGATAAGAGATTTGAAGGAAAGTAAAAGAAAGCCAAACCTAGCTCTCTAATACCAAAATGTAATACTCATTCATAGGGAGTAAGAGCTAATACCTGAAGCCTTCAAAAAGAAAGCTAGTTGAAAGAAGAAAATGCACATGTGGCTTTCTTTCTATAACAATCAAATTAACATTAACATGTAAAATTAAAATGAAATCAACAGTTCCAAGATCTAGCTTTGAAATAGGTCAATTAATATTAATTTTAAGAATTAAGAGATAATTTTAAAAATAAATTACCATAGTAAAATATTTGTGCAAGATTCATCAAATTATAAAAATGAAAAAAAATTTATTCAACCTAAAAATAAATATCTAATCAGGATCATTTACACATTTATAAACCAACGAAATGATCACAAAAGCATATAAATTAATAATTTTAGATCTTTTCAATCACATAATAATATTTTATAATTTTTAGCAACACATGAAATAAGACCATCTAAATTTAACTCTTGTAACCATTTTACCATTAATCCTTTAATCAAGAAATTCATATGTTCAACAACATAGAATAGATAGATCACAACCATAAATTAAAATCCTACCCCCCACTCTATCAACTTTTAGATAGATATTAAAATCAGATTTGAGAAGGCATAGAAAAAAAAAGTATAATTGAAGATTTAGATCCAAGATTTAATTTAAAGGGGGAGGGTTCATCAATTACATTCTAACCAAAACCACAGAATTCAACAATTCTAAAACATTCACAATTATCCATGGGCCCAAGGATACTCTCATTTTTTGTCAACGGTACCAATCCTCATATCAGGGATCCTTGGTCCCTATTGATAATATTTTGTCAAAAATGCCCCAAATCATTATGGATGTTTCTAAATTATTATAGAAACAACTCTCATCCAAGTCATTTAGGTCTGAGAGGGCTGAGGATAAGTGGAGAGATCCAAAAATGTAATAAAGGTTTCAACAATTCAATCTTACAACAACAATCTTGATAATTTCATACAAGCATTGTGAAGGTGGTTGGGCAAGTAAGAAGAGAAAAGTTGAGAAAATAAACCCTTGCTAGCCATTATCAAACATAACAAAGATGGATCATTTTATCTCCTTGCTTGGATATCTTGCTTCCTAGGAGGAATTATCAGAATATTGCATTGTTATGTAGCACTTGTTTTCTTTCTCCCTTTATCTCATGTAGCAACTACAGTCTTCTCTCCCTTCCCAGCCACACTCTATGTTGCTGTATCACTTTGTTTTTGTCCTGCTCAACTACTTTTTCCTTATGTGTTTTTTTCCTTTCCTCCTGTTCCTTTTTGTAGGTGAAATAAAAGCTAATGAATGATCTCTTGTAATTGATTCTTTCTTGGGAATTGTTTGTTTTCTTTTCTTTCTTTTTAAAGTTATCTTTTTTTCCATAGTAATGATTCATGAGTTTAATTCTTTTCATGATCACTATCAAAAATTAATAAAATATGTATATTCATAGGTTGTAGGTTCAATTTCTAAATAAACAATTTTTGATATTTCAAAATTCAAATTTTGCTAGATCTCAAGTTCAATTTTTCTTGATAATTACAAAACATTCCAACATAATATTTATCTTTGTATCATTTAGAATTATCATAATATGCAAGGAAATAGTTTTTAAAATAGATTCATGATAAGGACAATTTAGGAAACATAATCAAATAAGACACCTTTTTTTTTCAAGTCATCAACAATGTGAATTTTTCCATCGTCTTATGCATCTTGAAAGATCATCATGTAACCTTTCTATAGCCATGAAGATGGTACTTATACTATACTATTTTAAACTACAAAGAATAATGCATCACATGTAGATGGAATAATAAATAAAATAAAATATAAAGCTATGGTATTTGCACACAATATCCCTCACTTATGGGTCAAGTTCCTCCAACTTGATTCCTAGGTCAAGTTCTTTAGCAATGAGAACTCTTTTGCATTTCTTTTTTATAATGTTTCCATTCCCAAATGATGCTGTTGCATAACAAAGATGGCACCTATTCATAACAAGTGTTATTCTTATTGTAACAAGACCCAAAAGGGTAGTTGTAATTGGGAATTGAAAGGATGTTGATGAATAGTCAAGGTACCCCTATGCCCGACCATATGAATCACAAAGTGTTCAAGCGCAATTTGGTCAAATTCTATGGACTCTATAGTTTTTGGTACACTAGTCTTCTAGGAAGTGAATTTTGCCCTAAAGGTTAATCATTGTCTTCCCAATTACACTTGTGATGCACATTGTATGGTTAAGTGTAATCAAGGCATATGATTTTTATTATTTTGTGTTTTATGTTCTTTAGTGCTTAAAGTAGAGAGATAAAGTAATTTAGTAACTATTTGAATTTAACAAACTAACTAATCTCTAACTAGTCCTAACATAAGCATCTAATCCCACTTTCTGTACATGTCCTAAACCCATGTATCCACTGATGGGTTACCAAGCACTATGCTACTGGGTGCACCAAGCAATAATGTTGTTGGGATTATCAAGCGAATATGTGTTTATGCTCAAAGTGGTTGTACTTATGTATTTAGTGTATTTAGCTTATCTTACTTAATCACTTAATTAGCTTAATTAGGAGAAACATTGAACAAATAACTAAAAACATTAAATGTAAGAATGAAACATTTAAACTATCCAGAATGCTACAAGGTTTATCAAGAAGCTCATCTTTATTGTTGTACACATTGGTGTGGTTTAGGTACAACAATGCTCGAATAAAGATTTTTACACTCAATGACTCTTGCTGTGGGCACTTGAGAAAATATTCTAACTTTCAAATGTAAAAAATACAAGATTTTGGCTACTACTATGACTTGAATGCTCATAAACACGACTAAGAATTCGTATTTATAGTTTTTGCTATAGTACTACATCGATGGGGCCCCATAGAAATAGCAAATGCTACATTGACGCAACCCCATTGATGGGGCAACACCATGTAAATGAGGCCCCATTGATGGGGTTCCATTAATGCAACACTTTAATGCTTCATCAAATGCATTGTAATAATGGACCTGTCTTTTGAGGTGACCTTTGGAGGTTTGACCCAAGGAATTTATGCATGGGCTTAGAGGTTGTGCCAAGCATGGTGTGGCAGATCCAATACAAGCAAGTTATGGGAGCTGGGTGAAGTGAGATATGAAGTGGACTAGGCATTCCTTTTGGCTAATGATAGGCCTAACCATGGTGGTAGTGTTGGATTGCCTCTAAGGGGATAGATGCCAAAGGAAAAAAATCCCAAGGAACACTCTTAAAGAATGATCCAGATACACCATTCCATATTAATAAAGCATTCTTTTCTTTCTCTTTCTGCATTTCTCAGATTATTTCCTTAAAGAATAATGTTGAATATAATGTATATTTGACATTTTCCATGACATCTGGGAACAGGATGTCATAATTGGTATTAGAGCAAACCACGACCCAAGGGCCATGTAGAACCATGGATCAAGTACAAGTGAACCAGAGGATGAACCATGAAGCCACGACACACAAGGAAAATCATTGATCACCACTGAATGCACCATATGTTTGAGATGTAAGCCATAAGATACATTTCCATTAATTTCATGAATAATGGATCAAGCATCTACAAAAGACATAGATCCCATCAATCAACAAGGCTCATCAAGATTCATCAATTGTAAGAAATGTTGGTGAGATAAGGATATATCAGTCTGGGTAACTCTTACCCATCTTAATAATATAAATATTAATTAATTAAGGTCATTGTTCAGTCTCTCCTAAAACATTAGTAACCATGACTTGAACTGATCTTGTTTTGTTGAAACTCATTATCCTAAGCAACTTAGAGTCATTTATAAGACATAATGTCTTCCATATATCAACTTGGTAATGTTGTTTTGGTAGCATAAGCTAGTTTGAATCTTTTAAAATATTAAAAAGTTAACTTCATTTTTGAATCCTAAGATTATGTTTAATGCATAGTACTCATTGAGATGATTCCAGTGGTATACATTTTGTCTTGATCGAACTTATGGGTTGAGAGATATTGTTGTTTTAACTTTTTCATTATGTGTGCATTAAAATAATATTAAATTATTAATTTTTTATTTTAAAAAAGGTGGAGGAGTTGAAGGTCATAGGTTTGGCCTCAAGTCCCAACGTTTTAGTTTAAAAATTTAAAAAAATAAAAAGAGATAAAAAATTTCAAGGTGTGCAATCCCTATAGGGGTTGTGTAGCCCTGCGTAGAGTCACACTGGCACTATAAGGGTAATGTAGCCTCTATTTGGAGGTAGCCACCACTTTCCTCTAGGGCCATTACTATCTATTGCCCTCATGCTACCCTATGCTTTCTATGAACCCCTGATATTGCTATGCACTACAAGTGCAAAACCCTCTCTGCCACTACCACCGTTGCGACTCCCATGCTTGTAGTTAGTAGTTCATCTATTGGTTGCACACTTATGCTGCGTTGCAGCACTCATTCTTCTCTTTCCATCACACCTACATAAACTCTTACCTATCATTGAAATCCACATCATGTTTTTTGCTACCTACCACTGAGGCCAATTTCACTATCATCTGTGCCACCATTGCTAAAAAATCTACCACAATTTTTGAACACCCACAGTGTTCGTGAGCACTGATGATGCTACCCATAAAGATACATTCAATGCTTTGTGGGCACCGATGGTGCTAGCCATAAAGGGCACCTTATACACTCCATAGACATTAACAATGCTATCTATAAAAGACACTTGTGGCATCCTTTGATGTTAGAAAAACCCTCATAGCTAGCACATGCGTTGTGTTCGTCTAAGCTACGCAAGCTCTGCTTAGGGTCGTGTTGACCTACTTAGGGTTTCATAGGTCATCATATGGGTTGTGCAAGCCATCATGCAAGCTAGAAAGATGCCTGCATTGCACCCCTAATGCCACCCACCATCACCTTTTGTCTCATTATGTAGCTACCTATCATCGTCATACAAGAACACTACCACCATTAGTGCACCTCCACCATGCGTAGGCTAGTGCCATTTTGGCCATTGCTGTCATCCCTATCCCTACCATTGTCCTTGCCTTGATGGTGATGAAAATATTCTTTGTCAAATGTTAGAAAATTTAAATTTTTTGTTAACTAACAAAAAATTCAAAATTCCTTTTATCAACATTGTTTAAAGTAAAAACATGAAAAAAATTTTCAAAAAAAGAATTTGATGGGTTGGCAGCATATGGGATAAAAACTTCAAAACTAAGTGTGCTTACTCTAGAATAGTAGTAGGATGGGTGACCTCTCAAGAAATCTCATTTTTTGTGCTAAAGGTTCTAGACTTTGAAAGCCATAACTTTTGATTTTGGAAGTGCTTTTTTAGTAAATGAAGAGTCGTTTCCTATAGATTTAAACCTGGTGAACACAATGGTAAAGTCATATCTACTTCTTGAAACCTTAAAAATTAGTTTTTACCCCTTGCCTAATATAGTGCCTAAAGACCCTCAAAAGTTTAATTTTAGCGTAACTTAAGCATACAATGTCATTTTCAACATATAAATAGTCATTTCGAACAGTTTTCATCCTTTTGAACTCAATGGTGAGGTTAGATTTATCATCCAAGTACCTGATAATTCAATGATATTATGGAACTATGCATTAAAAGTCAACAACATAAGGATAACTAATCATGCCTTGTTGGAACTAACAAATTTAATCTTTTGGACCTTGAGATCAAATGCTTAATCTTTGCTTGTAGTCTGAAAGATCATTATGGGATGTCATTAGTTACACTACTAGAGTTAGTGTCCTTAGGGTGGGGGGGATGTCGGGATAGGGTAGAAAGGTCATTAAAGTAGATAATGTAGTAAAATCAATTAATCAGTTAATGAAATAGAATGATCTTCAACAATTAAGAAGGTGCATATCAATTCATCTTGTAATCAAAACATATGATAGGACAACATGGAAACTCAAAATATTGTTTCAACAAGGTGTATAATACCCATGAAGAGAAATGATCCAAGAGAGAATCCAAGAATGAGAATGAAAATTGCAACATATAATGTGCTTTCAAGATCCCTATCAAGTGAAAAACAACATCCGCTATGTCCATCATGGGCCTTGGATTGACATGAGTATCAATACCCACATATTTTAACAAAGTTACAAGAGGTGGATGCTAATGTTTATGCCTACAAAGGGTATTGCGATGGGAATTTCTATACCAATTCCAACCAGACTTGAAGAAGATGGGATACAAATGTATTTATAAGCAAAAAGGTTCTTATGGAAGATTTGATTACACCTCATCAAGATATGATTATGGGTAGTGCCATTGGTGGCTATGGAGTGTCAAAGGTGTACTTTATGGATGATGCTATTGGTGCTTGTGGAGCATTGGAGGTACCCTTTATGGATAGCATCATTGGTGCCTGCAAAGCACCAAAGATAGCCTTTATGGATGATGTTGTCAATGCTCATGGAGAGCTAGAGGTACCCTTTATGAATAGCATCATTGATGACCTTAGAGCATTGATGAGCAACCAAATTTTATGGTGGATTTTCCAATGATAGTAGAGGTGACAACAATGGTAGCATCATAATCAATGGTAATGTCGATGACAATGTAGGTGACAATGAAGACAGCCTATGTGGCAAGCAACAAGAAATGTGTGAGGGGTTTGACAACAATAGAAATTGTGGCAAGCAGCATGATTGAACGTAGTGGGCAACGAATGAGGATGACGATGTAAAGTGAAGCATGCTAGAGTAGGTAGAGTAGTGATGTGGGAGTAGGTAGATAGTGAGTGATAAGCATAGTAGGGCACAAAGGAGTAGAAAGCATTACATGCGGAGGGATGGTGGGCCTGTAGATAGTGGTAGTAGCTCATGTAGTCAAGTGACACATGTAGAGGGGGTAGTGTGAGTGGAGGGTGGTAATGACAAGGGCATGTGTGAAGGCACTGGCACATGAAGGAGGGATATAGCAGCCCATGGAAGTGAGCAGCACATGTAGAGGTGGCAACATGAGCAAAGGGCGGCAACAATGAGGACATGTGTGAAGGCTGTTGTGCATGAAGGAGGGTGGCTCGTGTTGTAGTAGTGACAACAAATGGATGGTAGTGCATCATGTCAAGCCCTATTGCCATCAATCATTAGGATCGGCTGTGATGTGGCATGACCAAACCTACAGGCCTTATTATAGTTAGCAGCAAGGGTTAATCGTGGCCCTAAAAAAGGGATTGTTTTAATTATTATTATTATTATTATTATTATTATTATTAAAATTTGGGGATTGGGGTCAAAACCATGACCTCCTGCTATCCTTTTTTTAAAAAATTAAAAACTAAAATTAAATTAAAAATTAAAAAAAAACATTTAAAAAAATTTTTAAACTACATGCAACCCAAGAAACATCGATCTCCCAAATTGTAAGTTGGATTTTGATGAAATTAGCATCATTGAAATCATTGAAATTAGTATTAATATGAGTAAGAGTTACTTAGACCAATGTATCCTTGTCTTATCAACATCTCTTGCAATTAATGAATCTTGATGAGGCGTAATCAAATCTTCATTGATTGTTTACATCTTAACATATTTGTTTTAGCTTTTGAGGCATACCTTAGAGTATTATCATTTATTTTTCTTTTGTTTTTTAGCATCTTTGTTAAAATAGAACAAAAAATATTTATTTTCCCATATATTTATTATTTTTTTAAAACATTCCCAACATGTATTTTGAAACATATTTCTAATGCATAAAGTACTTAAACATTTAATTATAATACATATAAAAACTAGGTTAAAAAATTTATTACTATTCAAATCAATCATTTTCACCATAGTCCAAGCAAAGCACACACACAACCTAACAACAAAACATACATAGAAAGACTATTGCAATCATTAACATAAGAACTTAAGAAGAAGTTCATTACACTTGTAGGTGTGGTTATACAAGGGCACTAAGGACTGGAGCTTGCTTTGGGGAGGATCCACTTATATAACTCTTGTGATTCATACCTAATAACCAATCCCAAATCATCTTGTGCCTCTAAGACACTTAAACCATCAACTTTTACTTTCCTATATTCTCATAACTGATCATACTTTTGGTAATCCCTACTACCATCTCTCATATATCTCATTTAATTTCTTTGCCATAGATTCCTTCTGTCATAAGTGTTTCATACTAAATTTTCATATTCTGAGCATCATCTATGATTAAGAACCCTTCATACTACCCCTAATCTTTCAAATATCCAAATTCTCTAATTTAGGAAGAAAAATCCAAACCTAGAAATAAGGTAATCATAGTCCTTGGATGTCGGTAGATACTATTCTTGTTGGTACTAATGCCTAGGCCATGGATACTTCCAAAGGGACTAGTTGCATCATATCATAAATGGGCTCAGAACTAAAACAAGAAGAACTCTTGGGATCTATGCCCAAGGAAGACTTTTTGACCTAAGAGCCCATCATATCCAAAGGCTACTTGATTAGGTTGCCAAAAATGAATATGAACTTCAGAAATGGAAAAGTGTAGAAGAATATAGTATGGACCTCTCAATTCACAAAAGAGAGGCTCATTTCTATGACAATGAGGAGGAGGCATTGCTTGATGAAGTGATGCAAAGGAAAACCTTGTGAATACAAAAATCTGTTATCAAAATATTGGCTAAGGTAGATAAGATGTGAGTCTCCTTGGATGAGAAGTTCCAAACCACTCTAAAGATTGTAGAAGAACAAAGAGACCATGGGGGCAGTGGTTGTGAAAGAAGGAAGAAGGGGAAGATGAAATAGGAATATCACAAGAATAAGGATAAAGTTATAATAGTTGAGGAGGTTGTAGATTCTGGAACCAATGATGATGGTTGTGACATATGCTAATACAAAAATTTGAAGGGATGTTGTCTAGTGTTGTCATACTTACAAGAATCTGGGGTGTATACTTTGAATCCTAGATTATCATAATAGCAAGCACCCAAGAGGTTGCCTTATCCATAAGGTAACTACAAGGAACAATTCCACCAACAAGCACATTATCCAAGTGGATTGCCATCTCAAGCTCAAGAGAAATATCAACATTGGCAATACCCATCATCATGGGAGATGCCACCACCAAGGCAATAATTTCCTTATTAACAACTGAATTACTGCGACTACTATGTTCAACAACTAGTATTCCCACATGACTTGTCTAGTCACACTTCCTTCTCATAATACTACCACCCTTCATAATACTATAGAGCACCTTCTCCAAGGGGGAAGTCTCCTTTTTTCTTCTATTCTTCCCAACACTCATCCACTGATATACTACAATTGATAACACCTTTGCCACCTACTCCATATATGCAAGGTGAAATACCTATGTAGACATAACCAAGGAATGCTGTGAGGGTAGTTAATTTATAGTTGGATATCTAGCCAAGTGGTCCTAAATCCAAGCCTTACAAGAGGCCATTCTTTAGAATTAGTAGTCCCATGAAGCCCTCTCAAACACTTGTGATTTCCAACCTTACTATTTCTACCTCTAAAATTTCTATCAAGTAGCCTTTAAACCAAGATACTATCATGTTGACCTATGTGATCATAGATTGGATTAAGGTTGGCCACCTTCCTATGAAGAGATATGATCTTGGGACTTCTCTCATCTACCTATAGATCATTGGAAATAAATCGTGCAAGGCACTTTTAGATTCAGGTTCTTGAGTTAACTTAATTTCTCAAGAGATGTACAAGGCATGAGCCTACCTCCTTTGAAAAAGAGCATCATATTTGAGTCGATAGATCAGTCCACCACTATCCCTTTAGGTTTAGTAAAGGAAATATTAACCACCATTTGTGGGTGGTCTTGTTTTGCTAATTTCCTAGTGATCCATGTGGAGAACCACAAGGAGGACTTCCCTATCATCATGTGAAGGGCATGGTTGAGTACAATTGATGCAAGAATGAGGATTTGAAATATTTCCTTGAATATTTTCAAAGAAAATGAATTTGGAAAAATAGAGAAGAAGAGAGTTTCATGCATCATGTATAGTGACACAAGATGTCATTGTGTGTAAAGGTTGTGGACCACTAAAGACATCACTTCAAGCATGTAATTAGCATGCATAAATTGGAGTAGTTCAAAGGTGCCTATATGTAATAGACATAAAACAAGAAGGATCCTAGTGGCTAGTAACAGATAATGAAGCTAAATCAATACTATGCATGGAATTAGCTAAGAGCCTTACTAGCTCCTATGTTGATAACATGTTTAAATTGGAGCAACTCCATTGCCGACTTTCCAATGCACAAAGTGAAATAGATTGGGGAGAGTTAGTGATTCTTGACAGTTTTAAGTAAGACTCCCTTGAGTTAAAGGCTCTACCAACAAGAATGAAATATGTGTTTCTCAATAATGAAAAGCTAGTGATTATCAATGCCACACCTGCTCTAGAGCAAAAATAGAGATTTTTGAAAGTTGTGAATAAATGGCCAATAGCCTTTGCTTGGTCATATCATGAGCTTACAGGAATAGATCCTTGAATATGTCAACACTGAATCTACACAGACTCTATCAAACCAAAGAGGCAACTTCAACAACAAGTGTACCAAACGCTCAACTAGATCATTAAGGAGTAGATTGAGCAACTCCTCAAAGTTGGGTTCATCTACCTAGTTGCAGATAGCGAGTGGATTAGCCCACTCATTATTGTTCCAAAGAAGAAAGAAAAATGGAGAGCCTCTATAGACTTTTGGCTATTGAATATGTTAATATACAAGGATCATTTTCCATTGCTACTTGTAGACCAAGTGTTGGATACTATTACATGGCATTGTTACTATAGCTTTTTGGATAGTTATAGTGGCTATAACCAAATCGAGATTGCACTAGAGGACTAGGCTAAGACTACATTCACAAGTCTCTAGGAGAATTTTTCATACAAAAAGATGTATTTTAGCCTATGCAATGTTCTACCATCTTTTAATGATTGATCCTTAGCATCTTTCAATAGATTGGTAGGGGGATAGAAGTCTTCATGGATGACCTCTCTACCTAAGGGAATACATTTGAGCAAGCCTTGGACCACCTTGGGCAAGTTATTCAAAAGTGTGTGGAGACCAATTTGAGGCTCAATTAGTAAAAGAGCCACTTGATGATCCAACAGGGCATTGTCTTAGGGCATATAATTTCTCACAAAGGGATCGAGGTAAACTCAGAGAAAGTACAAGTTATCCAAAGAATAACTAGACAACAAGAAATAATGAAAGATGTAAGGTTATTCCTTGGCCATAGAGGTTATTACAAGCGATTCATTTAAAATTTCTCAAAACTCATCAAGACATTGGTAGAACTCATAAGAAGGATGCACTGTTCATTGGGACCAAGGAATGTGAGTATACATTCCAATAATTAAAGCAAAAATTCATTAAAACCCTAATTATATGGGTACTAGACTACTCTAGGCCATTTTACATCATGACCAATGCATCTAATTATGCTATGGGGGTTGTACTTAGATAATTGGACAATTAGAAACATCCATAATATACCCATTGTGCAAGTAGGAGCATTGTGGGTGCACAAATAAACTACACTACCACTAAAAGGGAGCTCATTGTCATGGTTTATGCCTTAAAAAATTTCAAGCACTATGTGCTTGGATACCAACTTTTTGTGTACACTGACCATAGTATTATATGGTTCCTCATGAAAAAAGAAATGGTAAGCCCCCATGTTATACAGTGATACTGATTCTTCAAGAGTTTAATTTGACAATGATTGATAAAAAGGGAATCGAGCATGTGGTTGATAATTACTTGTCTTAGTTGAGATGGAACAACAAAGAGGATAAAGGACCATTGTCTGATCAGTTCCCAGATAAACTTTTCTTTGTTAGTATTGTTGACACTAAAAATCCCAAGGATTCAAATTGGTATGATTACATCCTCTCTTATCTACTCACTCAGGAGATGCCATAGGAATGGAACACTAGGAAGAACCAATAGTTTTTTCATCAAGCCAAACATTATATGGAAATCAAGGGTAGTCTCTACAAGAGTTGCAAAGATAGCATTATTCGATGGTGTGTTCCTAGTTTAAATCAACTTTGAGTCCTCCAGGATGCTCATGAAGGTCCTTGTGGGGGCCACTTTTCTAGGAGGAGAACAACCATTAAAATCCTCATGGTAGGGTATTATTGGCCAAAGATCATCAAGGATGTCCATTACTTTTGTTCATATGATATATGTCAATGAGATGGGGGGATGACTGCATGAATGCAAGAGTCCCAATAGTGGATCCAACCACAAGAGCCTTTTAATCTTTTGGAAATTGACTTCATGGGGTCCATCAACCCCATGTCAAATGAAAAGGTGTACATAATCATGGTTGTTAACTATTGTACCATGTGGGCTAAAGCCGTTGTTGTCACTGATTGTTCATCTGCCATCATCACTATTTGTTCATCTACTACAATGATAGATTTGTATAACAAAATGTTATAAAAAGGTTTGGTATACCATGGGCACTAATTTTTGATAATGAAACACACTTTATTGGTTCCACTTTTTAAAAACTCATGCAACGCTTAGGGGTTAAACATAAACTCACAACTTCATATCATCCCCAAGCCAATGGTCAAGAGGAGATCACAAATAGGGAAATAACAAAAGTACTAACACACATAGTTAGTAAGTATAGGAAGGACTAGAGTAGCAAACTCAAAAATGCTCTTTGGGCTTATTGTTCAACATGGAAGCTTCCTATCAAATATTCTCCCTATGAGTTAGTGTATGAAAAACTTCCAACTCTTCCTATCCAAACTAAGCTCCGTACACTTTCAATGACCTATGACCTTGATCTAGATTTTTAAGTTTAGCCCAAATAGAAAGATTAATCAATCTAAACATGCTATATGAGAACTGATTAGCAGCCCTATTCTTGAATGAAGTATACTAGGCACACAACAAGCAATGCCATGGCCTCAAGATAAGAAAATTCAAATTTCAACCAAGAGATAACTTGCCCTACTAACGTACCTTAATGTACAAAATTCCAAATGCTATTGGAGGGCCCTCACACTATCCATGAAAATTTTCCATTTAGGGCCATGATGATCTATCATCTTGCTAGCTCATACAAATGGTTATTGATCAACATGCACCAAGTTAAATCTTTCTTGGAGACAAAAATAATCCATGGCAACAACAACACTTCAACCAAAGACTGAGCTCAGTCTATTTTTTAAATCTCTCCCTTCCAACTTAGTCATGAGGAATATGGTCATCCATGCTAACATTTTGTAATGGCTCCTCAATTTTTCAACCTTTTTTTTACATCATTTTTATATGTTTTTCATTTTCTTGAGTACTTTGCAATTTCTTTTATATTTTTCCTTGAATTTTCTTACATGAGTTTTTCTTCTTTATTGTCAACGGGACTTGGTGTTTAATACAACTACTAATTGTTGGGAGATTACTCTATAGTATGAATTGATTACTTAATAACTGAATTTAATCTTTGAATTATCACAGCAATTAATGGAACATTTATTTTCTTATGGTATTAGGTAATGAGTTCATGTCATCCACCCATTTTACTCAACTTCATGATGTTCTCTTTTCTTGGAAGCATGATGTCCTTTCTTAATAATGACTTATCAAGAATCTATGACCTTGGTACTTAATGGACTTGGAATAAATCAAGTGGAATTGATAAGGGTGTGGTTTCAAGGAAACTTATCACTTTTTGCACCTACCTACTTTCTTTAGTTTTATGGGTAGTCTAATCGATTCCTCACCATTCCTAACATTAACCACTAACATAAAGCAATAACTTTGTATGGTTCAACATGGGAATTCAAAGTACATCCCTTAGATGAAATAATGGATTGCAAGCATCGATTATAGAGTTGGAAAGACATATTACCCCTAAAGACACTCCTATGAGGCTCTTTCTCACTTCCTTCTTCTCTTTTCTTCTTTAACTAAAATGATGGGTGATCTTTAGGACTGTTCATGAACTCTAGGGGTTGAATAGTCTAAATGTGCCAATGCCAAGTTACTAGAAGTGGATGGACTTGATTTTGACTAAGGAAGAGATAATATCGAGTCACATGAATTACACACTCCACAAAGGACTTCATGTGACTAGGATGCGAGACTTCATTATCAGACACTCTCTCTCATCATCCACTCTTACCATCTACCACCTCACTATCTCTTATCATGATTATTCAATTTCTTTGTTTTGTTATATCATGATTCTTTAATGATTTCTTATGTGGATTTGGTTTTTAACAATCCATGACCATTAATCATCCTAAATGCCTATGAACTCTTAGGTATGAGGGCATGCAAGGGCATTAAGGACATGAACCTGTTATGGGGAGGACCCACTTACACACTCCTTGATCTAGATGATTAAACTTTCTATTCTTTAATTATTTTTCACTCAATTCCATTGTTTTAGGTAGATGTTCCTAATAATGTCTTGCCTGTTGGACATCCTCATACAAGCTCACATCGGCAAAGCTGCATGGACTGGTTATGATCCATGGAGTAAAGAGGATAAATTGAAAGCATTGCTGGATACTTTTTGACTCTTACTTGATGTAGTAGCCATAGCAAGATAGCCTCAATCATAGCCACCACCATGAGTGCTAGATCTTGGTGAAGGTCTTTTAGCACTTCAGAGGCCCTCACCTCCTAACATTGTTTGATCTTCACATCATCTTCAATAATTAGAGAATTTCTACTACCAAGTTATAAAGGTGCCCAATTATTTTGTCAAGGCTATCAATTTTTGTAATCTTTGTAATTCTATACAATTCAACACTCAAAGTTAGTTAGTTAGTTAGATTTAGTTAATTAATAATTCCACACCTTTCTAATTTTGTAAGAAGCTCCAACCTACTTTTTTTCACTTGAGGATGAGTTTTCACTCAATTGTGAGGATATGATGAGTCATCAACTGGTTGTGTTCAGAAACATACATCAGCACAACCTCATCAACATAGCCCCATTGATGCATGGAGAGATGCATCATTGCAAATGCATCAATGTAGTGTCATGTCACACCTATGTAAATGCACATATCTTTATGGCGGATTATGTATTAGTGTAGCCAAGTTCTTGTAGTTTTATTTTCTTAGAGTTAAAATATTAATAGAGTGCTCATAGTAAGAATCCATGTAATTTTATAGATCTTTATTTAAACATCTTATACCTAAACACGTTGATGTAACCAATAATAAAGATGAGATTCTTGATAATCCTTGTATCACTTGGGATAGTTTAATATTTCTTATATGCACTTTACCATTAATACACTTTATGTTCTTATTTTAATTAATTAATGCCTTTAATAATGAACACATAAGTATGTCCACCTTGAGCATACCATTTAATGTTTGGTAATCCTAGTAGTGGTGATTTGGTATGACACTTGGTAACCTAGTGGCATTGATACGAGTTTAAGATGTGTACAAAAAGTGGCCCTAATACTTATGTTAGGCTAGTTAGTCTTAGAATCATTAGATAGCTAGATCAATTGATTCTCAACCAACTACCTTTCCAATGCTTAGGATTAAAAGTACAAAAATATAAAATATAAATAAATATTAGATGCCTTAGGTCATAGTTAATCATACATACAAGCATACATAAATGGGAGCTAAGAAGACAACGATCATATTTTCCTTAGTCACCATCTTTGTCTATAGGCACATTTAGGATCTAAGTCCATGGAATTTGATTAGATTACTAGTGCAATGCTTGTGATTCATATGGTTGGGCATAGGTACTACCTACTACTCATCAATCATAAAAGCCAATTCACACACACACATCTTTTGAGGGCACTTAACATTCATACACATCTTCAATAAATGCATACAAGCATTACATACTAGACCATCCAAGTTAAATCAATTTCAATTAGCACCTAAATAAAGCCAAATGTATTGCTTTTTTATGCTTTCACTTGTTCATCCTTGACATCTACATCAAGACTTACACTCTTAGCGGGGCCATTATTTTCTTGGAATCTTAATATTTGTTTGTTAAAACCTGAAATCACTTACTTGACACCCATGTGCCTACTAGATTACCCCAATTCACTAGCCATTTTTATTTTGACTTTTCATTTTTTGTTTATTTAAAACTAGCTTGACAACAAAGCCTTTTCCCTTCTATGGGCTAACAAATTAGTTGTTTCTGCCATTAAATGTTCTAACCTTAAGTAATAGCATTTTTTGGCCACTTTTGTTTTTTAGAATTTAAGCATTTAAGTACATTGGATCTTCAAGGAAAGGAAATCTTTTCTTTAACTTATTTTCCATAGAACTCAACCCACTTTTACCCCTTGCAAAAATATTTTGTATTTTGAGTTTCCACCATTGCTTTATATATCCCATTATGTAGGCATCCCCTTTAATAGAATTAATTATTTTTTAGCTTTTATGTTTACATGTTGCTTTCTAGAATTTTAGTTTTGTACGACTATTAAATTTCATGTTCAATGCCAATATATCATATCATATTTTAAAAGTAACATAAGGAGTTCTCTTGTCTAAGTCTTGTTAAGTCACTTCATTGAATCAAATATTTAAGTTTCATCAACTCAACATGATAAAAAATCCAATTTCAACTTTAGTTTAGTCTTGTACCTATAATTCAGCAAATATGAGCTTAAATTGTACAACTTATAGCATGTTTAGTGCAAAAAAATCTCCCTTGAAAGGGCTATACATCCTTTTTTTTCCCAACCCCTTACCACCCCAACATCACTTTATTTGCACAATTCAAATAGTCAAGAAATTGATTTCTTCACCTGTAATTAATCCAGGCTCTATTCCAACAAAGGATTTGGAATCGAAACCACTATTTACTATGTGAATGATTTTACAAGATTTATCAAAAAAATCATGTTCATGTTAATTTTTAGTTAATGTGAAAAATCAAGAATTGTCAACTATTAGTTAATGTGAAGAAAACTCTTCCTCTATTGTTTTATCAATTTAAGTTATGTATTTCATAATTTCTAGCTTTGTAATCTCTTCTTGAGATATTATTAATAGTTTCTAAAATTATCTAAAGTTTGTAATAGTAAAAAGATTGGTGTTTTCTCCTATAAATTAAGGGTGGAAATATGTGTTAAGTACCACTACTAAAATAATAACAAAGTGTGAAAGGAAGGGCTAAGAGTGTTGTGACAACAACAAGCTATGAGAGCTATCAAGGATGGCTTGTGTCCTTGAAATATTTTCTCCAAATAAAGGAAGAGCTTTGCATTAGTTCCCATGGATTTTTTCCTACTTTGGGATTTTCCATGTAAATTTCTATGTGTGTTTTTCTTGTTCTCTTTGTTGTTTCAATTTACAAATTTAATTAGTTTCATAACAAGTGGTATCGAAGCAGGTTGATGAAGTGGTTACAAATAATAGACACGATTGTTGGTTAGAATTGGAATAAAAGGAATGTGTTAGAAAAATATATCTTGGCACAAAAGAAGTGCAATGAGGTCCTTCAACCTTCAAAACTTGCAAAGATGTTAGATAATAATTGGAAAAATTTCCAAGCAAAAGCACTAATGCTGATTCATTCCTATTTGAGCAAAGGAATGTTGGCATCTCTTTCTAACAAAACAGATCCCATGTTCTTTGGGTAAAGTTGAAAAATAGATTTGACAATGCATCAAGTTTGAATCAATTTCATATTTATCAAAAGGTTGTTAATGAAAAAATGAAAGAAGGTATATCTTTGCAATATGATATGATGGTCGCTTTTGTTAAATTTGAAGAATATAAAATGATAATTCTAAAGCCAATGAAGTGTTATGATATTTTGAATTCTTTACTTGAATATTGGAAACCAATTATTACAATTATTATTACTACTTCTATGAGCATCGGTAATATTTCTTTTGAGGTGTAGTTTCTACTTTTTAGGATGCAAAAAAAAGATTTCTTCAAGGACAAGGTCAATCATTAGGTAATGTTTTTACAGTATCAAATAGAGGTAGATCTAATAAACATGATCAAACAAAGGAACCTAATCAAAGCAAGGAAAGAAGTAAAAGTAGAGAAACTTCCAAAAGTAGGATTGAATGTTGGTTTTGCCACAAAATTGATCACATGAAGAGGGACTATTTTGGTTACAAAGCTTGGAAAGCATCACTACAATAGAAGGAAAAAATAGAGTTAGAAAAATTTAAAAGTAATGCAAGTCTATAAATAAATCATACATAGGTTGAGGTTGCTTTTGATTTTATTGTATATAAATCATCTAGAGTATTTTCTTTAAACACAACAAAAGATGTTTGGATTGTAGAAATAGGAGCCTCATTACATAATTACCCTTATCAATCTATTTCTACTTCATATCAACCAATTTCATTAGGTGTTGTTTATGCTACTAATGGTGTTCCTTTACAAATTTCTTGTATGGGAAGTGTTGTTTTATAGTAGCTTGGTTTGCCTAAAATCACTCTTAATAATGTTCAGCTTATTTATAATTCTTAACTTTATGATTTGGGTTCAAATTTTTCATGTAAAAATAATCAATGGAAAATTACCAAGGGCATTGAAACAATTTTGAAAGGTAAAAAGATAGACACAATGTATAGTTTAGAAGCTTATATATGTTTGCAGAATGATTCTGTAGCTATAGTTGCTATAAGGAAGGATATTGATTTATGGCATAAACATTTGGATCATATCAGTTATTATAATTTGAAGATATTTCAATCTCATTCTTGCATTTCCACATTTGTAGTAAGCTCCACAGAATTTTACAAAGATTGTATTATTGGTAAATCAAAAAGGATGAATTTTCTTAGAAATATGGAACATAGATGAGCTAATAAATAGAGCTTATTTATTCTAATGTTTTTGGTATAATAAATCTAGCATCATTAGGTGGTTTCCCATATTTGTTTACTTTCATTGATGATCATACATGAAAAGTATGGGTATTTCCAATAAAGTCCAAGGATGCTATTTTAAATATTTTTAAGTACATTGTTGATAAAGTACAAATACTAACAAGTTTAAAGTCGAAATGTTTACTTACTAATAATGGTGGTGAATATACTTCAAATGCATTCAATGATTTTTGTAGAGAAAAAAAATGTCAGCATATTCGTCCTCCTCCTAGAACTACATAAGAAAATGGAGTAGCAAAAATATGCAATAACACATTGGTTGAATATGTAAGATTTATAATTGTTGGTATAGTTTTGCCTAAAATTTTTTGGTCTAAGTCTATTATTACTACTACTTATTTAATTAATAAATCATTACATTCCTTTTAAATAATAAAGTACTAAAGTCTTTGTGGAGTGGGAGCCATTTTTCTTATAGTCATTGATAAATCCATTTTTCCCATTGATGTGGTATCATATCAATGATATTGTAGATCATGCTATGTCATCGTTGATACAATGTTTCAAGAGCTTTGTAGCCCTATAAATACTAACACTTGGGCACACAAGCAACAACAATTTCATTCCACCCTTACCCAAACTCTTACAATTTCATTTCGTAGTTTTAGTGATAGTGTGAATACCTACAATATGGTGTTAAGTAGTTTACTAGAGTCTTTATTTCAGTAAATTGTACTTTGGCATAGTTTATGATGGACAATAAAGATTGAGACTATTTTACATCATTATAACATTCCTTAGTTCTTATATTCTATTAATTACTTAGCATAATTTTCTTTCTTTCTTAACTTAATCATTTATATTCCAATGTACTTTACTTTTATACTCATTAGTTAAGTGAAATGGGTACAACTAGTTTCAAGCACTAAGTGTGATTATTTGGTAACCCAGTAGTGGTCTTACTTTATTCACATAGTAGTAACTCCACTTGGTAATCCTAGTGATAATCACGTAAGCCCAAGGAAAGTACAATAAACTAGGACCAAATATTCATCACTCTAGGCTAGGATAGAGTTGTATTTTCATTGTTATTTAGACTTAGACGCTTATCTCATTTTCAATCATGTTTACCACTATGAGCATTAAGAGCCTTACAACATCATCTATCATATGTCTCACTAAGAGTTAAACCACATGTTTGAACTTCACTAACTCAAAGTGGAAAGACAATGATCACAAACTTAACATGAACTCCTAGCATAATTCATTGTCTATCCATGGATTACAATCTAGTCATGTGTAGACACTAATGACTTGTATGGTAGAGTACTGGGATACATCACTGCTCATCATTGATGTTATTGCCAAGGATGTGTCAATGTGTGTTGAGTAGTTGATCTTATAGAGTTTGTTGTATCAAAAACCACAAAGTCTATCTTTTACATCTTTAATCATTTCAATAATATGCACATAACTAATTGTCAAATATAGAATATGGCTTCAACACTTATAGAGAAGTTATCACCTACCAAAGAGTTACAAAAGGGTAGTGATAGAATACATGATGAGGAAGACTGAAGTGTGCCTATGCAAACAATGATTTCATATGCTCATAATGATCCCTATTATCCCAATTTTACATTAATATTTCACTAGGATGAGCATCTAAAGTGGAAAGACTTGTAGGACAACATCATTTTTCCTTCAGAACATTCAACACCATCCATGCTTCAAGAAACCTTAATGGGGATGAACTTGAGCCACACACAAGAAGGATATCATGTGACCAAACACATGACCAAGTTGTATCAACTCGTAGAGGTGCAAGTACAAAGAGATGCTGCTATGAAGACAAGGCACAAAAATAGCAAAGGAAAGAAATTAGTCAAAATGTTTTCTTGAAGGAAATTGATGATGCTGCATTCTTAATAGAGAAACTCCACCACAATCATGAATCCCACTCACAAACACCTATTATTTATTTGGAAGAACCTGTCAAGGTACAATTGCATTTGACCCTTGCAAAGACACCAAGAAGAGAGGTAGAAGACTCTAAACCAGTGGTGAAGATCAAGGCCTAAAGCTTTTGCAAAATTACAAAGGGATGAATTATAGAGTTACCAAAGGAGAACCAACCAGCATCATTCTTCAAATGCTTCTTCTTCCTCCTCATGATCATCATTGAACTCTAATAGAATGGAATGAAAATTTAGAGATTATGACAGGGAAATGTGTAGGGCTCATGATAGGCATGAATATCGTCAAGGGAATCCTAATGAAGAAGAGGATGAGCATGAACCAAGAAGAGATAGAGTTTAGCATGAAGGGAGAGAACATTATGAGCACCAAACCCAATAAGCACCCTTGTTGACCACTTACAACATGATCAATATTAGAGAAGCAATATATATTCCAACCAAGCACATAAGGGATAGTTGCATCAAGTGACTAGACATGAATAACATTCCTAAATTTGAAGGTGGATATAATGCAGCTCTATAGCATTACCCTCAAGCATTTCATGATGCCTTTGCCCTTCAAAATATTCAAAGTGATTGATGGAAGCTCAAGTTGTTTCCTTGGACACACATCAAGAAGGTAGAGAATTGGTACAAATCATTGGAACCATAATCAATTAGAAGATGGAGTACCATGCTTGAACTCTTTAACAACAAATACCAAACTTATTCAAGAGTGTCTAACCTCAAAAAGTAAATCCATGGATGAAAACAAGGAACACATGAATCCCTTGATGTAGCAATAGGCAAATATTACTCTCTTTTGCATGGATGCCTAGGTCATGGATTCTCATAAAGGGAACACCTTAGACATATTGCTAATGGGTTAAGGAATAAAACAAGAGAAACCCTTAGGGTTTATGCCTAAGGAAGGTTATTAGAGATGCTCATCCATCAAATCCAAAAGTTAATAGACCAAATGGTAAAAGAGGAAGAAGAGTTAGAGAAGAGAGAATTAACTAAATTATATAACTAAGATCCATCAATCAAAAAACAAAATGTTCAAATGTGGAACAAGCAGGAAGAAGAAACCTTGGAAGATGTGACTCATAAGAAAACTTTACCAATTTAGAAATTTATCAATGATATAGTAACAAAGGTAAGAAGATATGGGACTTGGTGGATGAGAATTTTGCTATAGCTCTTAAGATAGTAGAAGAAAGGACTAAACAAGCACTCAAAAAGGGCAAAGATAAGAAGAAGAGAAGAGATCATGGACAAAAAGATGATACGCAAAAAGGAAAAGTTACTATAGTTGAGAAGTGTACTGACTCTAGTTTAGAAGACAAGGAAGGATCTAAGGTGTGTGAGTATGAACATCCTAAGGGATGTTGCCCTATTATAGTCTACTTACAATAGTCTAAGGCATGCACAGTCAATCCAAGATTTGTCAAAAAGCATATGCCAAGATCATTGCCTTGTCCTCAAGATAGTCTCAAACAACCCTTCTAGCCAACCTACTACCCAAGAGGAGCTTACTCTCAACCACAAGAGAAATACCAGCAGTAGTGGTAACAATCACAAGCATGGGTAATGCCACCTCCAAGGCAACAATATCCATATAGACAACTGGTTCCTTATGGATATTATGTATAACATCAAATATCTCTATGGAATGCTTTAATTCACACTTCTTCTCATTATTATCCACCCAAGTATTATAGACCTACCACTCCAAGGATGGATCCCAATCTCTATGCACATCAACCAACAATTGGTTCATCAAACCAAACTTTATATTCTATACCACCAGTGCCACCACTAGTTATGCAAAGAGTGTTGTTGTTACAACCATATCAGAAGAATGTAGCAAGGGTAGTAAACATGCAGGAGAAGGTAATAATAAATGAACCTCAATCTAGGAAACGTCCATTCTTCTGAATAAGTCTAGAAAGGGTTCAAAGGATGGGGATTCCATGTACCTCAACCCCATTTACACATACTCCTCTAGGGAATACTAGGCTTTCATCTTTTGCTAATTCAAATCTAACCACTGTAAACTATCACACATTGGATAAAGGTAGGAGCACTTCCCCAAAAAGAACAGATCTAGGAAGTCCCTTGATATATCTCCATATAGTAGGTTACAAACCATGCAATGCTCTACTCGATTCTAGGTCAAGAGTGAACTTAATTTCACAAGATATGTAGAAGGCCTAGAATCTTTCACCACTAAGGAAAAGTAATATTCAATTAGAGCTTGCAGATTAGTCAATCACTATCCCACTTAAATAGATAGATGGCATCATCACCACTATCAGTGGTTGGTCCTATCCTACCAATTTGCTAATAATACACATGGAAAAAAAATAAGAAAGAGATTCCTATATTAATGGGAAGGACATGGCTTAGCACTGTGAATGCTAAGATTAGAATTAGAGATTTGTCCTTGAAAATATCCAAGGATGATGAAACTAACATTATACAAAGATGTTGAGTTCCATGTATCACATACAATGATAATGGATGCAACTACATGTAGAGAATTTGAGCTATTAAATAAATGAAGAGTATAACCTACAATCAGTGTCTAGAAGAAATGTGTGTGCAACAATGTTTGTATGCAATAGTCACTAAAGAGGAAGGTACCTGATGAGTGGCGAGGTACCCCTACACTCAACCATATGAATATGAGCATCTCATGCACGATCTGATTGAACTCCAAGGACTAAGTGCTTACGCATCCTAATGGAACACTTAACATTAATCAATCATTGTCCTCCCAAACTTACTTGTCTTGTCATGGTTGTATGGTTAAGTAAGTTTGAGGCATGTGATTTTTATATCTTTTATCTTTTTAACACCTATGCTAGTAGGGAAAGGTGAAGAGAACTAAATAACTAATTTTCATTAACTATTCACTAACTAAGTTCTAAGTGTCCTAGCATCAGTATTCATTCCCACTTGCCATTCACACCCTAAACCAGTGTAATGCACCAAATGCTACTCATCACTGGGTTACCAAGCATTACACATGTGCTCGATGCAGTTGTACTAAATGTACTTAACTAGGAGAGTCAAGGGTTGAGAGAGATTAATTATTTACAAAAGAAATTAAACATTTAACAGTAATTAAATCCTATTTAGCTTAGTCCATATGCTGTAAGGTTTATCAGAAAGTTCGTCTTTATTTCCATACACAAATGTGTGCTCAAGTACAATTTTCTCGAATAAAGATCTGTTCACTTTGAGACTCCTACTACTAGCACATGGAAATTATTCACATGAAATTATTCTAACTCTGGAATGGTAAAACTACTATAGTTTGGCTAAGGGACTAACTCTGGATCCCTGAACAAGGGAAAGTTGCCTCTTATTTATAGACCTGGCGGTGGGATGAGATATCGCTTACGTGATATCGCAGGGTCAGATGCAATATCGCAGCTATGATATCGCATACACGATATCGCAACTCATCATACCCCCATGACTAAATGAAAACTTGTCCTCGAGTTCCTTACAAAATATTGGGAAGGTATGGGATTATTGAGTTGAATGATACTAATGGTGAATGGGGTGACATGTGAATGGATCATCATTATAATACATGATAACATTAGTGTTCATGACAATAAGAATGAACACTAAACACTATTAACATCCAGCCTTATTTAGTAGCTGGGAGAGAAGAAAGAAGAGAGAAAAATTTTGTTGCTGATGATGCCAAGATCACGCTTTTCTTTGTCCATCCATAAGCGCATCATCAATCTTGTTCCTTGCATAACTACTCCAACACCAATCCATTCCAAGTGTTTCCTCCAGATCCAATCCATTGGTGTATGATTGCCATCTACACACACAACACAATCTTAAATTATCAAGGGTAAATAAATCATAATGTAGTTGATACCTTGCCTTCGTGTAAGGCCCATTATTGTGATATGGCTAATGTGGATATGGAGATATAATACTAGTGACTACCTGAGGTGTAGGGGTGAAGAGAAAATCAAAAAAATTGGACCAGGACCCCCATGACTAAGAGTGAACCTTTGGTAGTGAGAGAATGGAGAAAAAGAATAAGGAACAAGGAAGATGGAGAAAAAGAAACAATGGTAATGTTGATAAAATGGATGTCAAGGATGGAAATGAACAAAATAAAGGTTGATTGCAAAAATGTTTAAGGGAAAGAAATTAACTGATGCCCAAATAGGAATGTTAGTGGGTCCTCCCCAAAGCAGGCTCATGCCCTTAATGCCCTAACAATCCTACATTCAAAGAGTCCAGAGGATCTAGGAATGCCATTTGGAAACAAGAGTTAAAGTCTTAACCACAAGACTTTACCAACAAGAAAGTAATGCATCAACCAACATATGGACTATTGATACAACCAACAATGAGGTGAAGAATGGAGAAAGAAGGGTGGAAAGAAGAGAATGAAATGGAGTCTCAAGAACAAGGTGGTGTACAGCCCCTTATGTATTAATGGTTAATATGACTTAGTAGATCTCATTCCAAATCCAGCCTCAAACCAACCACATCTAGCAACTTCACATTAATACATGCAGCCAATCCATCTACTTGAAGTGATAAGAATGCCTCCCCCAAGAGTCACCACCATTCCGATGAAATAAAGAGGAGATAGTAGGAAGCGAGGAAGGGCCTCAGTTAGAGGGAACATATTTGTTTAGTTCCATAACCAATGCTTGTAGCCCAGATGATTATTTTATCTAAGGGGTGTGCTTTGAATTCCTTATTTTCTTCTCTTTCCTTTTTTTTTATGTATGAGAACCACACCATGCAAAGACTTATTATTTTTATTGGCTCAACTTCCCAATAATGGAGTAGCATCACAATGTTAAGGAAGACTGAAGAAGAAAACATCCAAGCACCCAGGGGAATGGCCAACACAAATGCATCAAATCCCTTTGAGGTCACATCTTTTTCAATCCTTTGAGTCTTTCCATAGTTTGAGAAATGCCCAGTCACCAATTCATTGACAATTCTTATTGTTTAAGGAAGGGACTGTACATTTCCAAGCCAAGAGAGACCACAGAAATTTATGAATGCATGGATGAAGTGGACTCATTGCCTGTTATATCAAAAGAACCATACCTTAGTATCAACATTATAACTCAAAGGTAAAAACCAAACATTAGCAACCAATAGAATATAGTTCATACCACCATCAAGAGCACTTATTAGGTGATGAACCTAATGAAACAACAAGCATACAAAGAAATGAACAACTATGAACAATGTTGCAAAACAAAAATGGGAAAAGTTAAAGAAATTTGTAAAACAAAAATGTGTAAAAAAAACATGTAAAACAAAAATATGTAAAAAAATGTGTAGAAAAAAAATGCAAAAAGGAATTGAGGGGCTCAAATGATCAGCATAGGTGGCCATCTCCCCCCATGACTAAGTTCAAAGGAGGAGATCCAAAATAAGGAGTGAGATCATCTTATCTCTAATCTGTCAGGTGCATTGACCGTTCTAGATTCATAGTAAGGTTTGGTCAGTTGCACATTAACTAGTAACCTCTTATCGGAGTACTTGCTTGAAGTTGTTAGGAATTTCCAACTTCCTCCTATCGATGTTTTCAGGTTAAGGGCTGGAAGTTTGCAACACTCATGCTCCAGTGTATCTATGCATTCTACGTGGGCACAAGTTGGTCCCCCCGTTAGTTCCATGCATGTTGGCGAGTTGCTCTCTTGATTAGTTGTCAACCACTGGGTGTCTTCTTGTTGTGTGGTTGCTACATATAGGCACTTATGTATGTTCATTTCTTGGGCACACCGGTTGCATGCAGGCGATGCTGAAAGTTCCTGCACGTAATCACCCCTTGTGTCACTGTATGTGATGCATGGAACCTTCTTCTTCTTGATCTTCCCAAAAGTGTTTTTCTTAGATATTTCTAGGAAAAGATCATGGATTCCTAGGCATCTATTTATGGTACTTATCCATGCCCTTTCCAATATTATTGGGAATTCCCCTTTGTTATTGTTTACTTGTATTACCAGGAAATTAGCTGGATATGACCAACCACATATAGTGGTAACAATGTCCTCCACAAGTCCCAAGGGAACAATGATGGACTAGTTAACCAGCTCTAAGAGAATATTGCTCTTCTTTAGTGGAGGCAAGTTCCAAGCTTTATACATCGCTTGTGATATTAAGTTGACTCTGGAACCTAAGTCTAGAAGAGATTTACATGGTTCATTCCTAGCAACTTGGAGATAGATTAAAGGACTTCTGGGGTCTGTGAATTTCCTGGGAAGGTGGCCCTCCTTAATCCAGACAATGATGGTATGTGTTAACATAACCGTGTGAATTGAGCTCTATTCTTGGTTTGAAGGGAGCTCTGAAGCCTTATCTGATGAAGAAGTATTTAGAGGTTCAACCGCTTGTGGTTGTGAGAACTTGTTTGGATTGCTGGTTCTGAAGAAAGATCTTCTCTTGGTATGGGTGTCAGAACCAGCAGTGAGTTGAAGATTTACAGCTCTCATAGCATTGCATTATTTTGGTTGAGTGGGGAGTTCCCCTTGCATTGCTGGAGCTGGTGGTAATGGAGCTATCGATGTGAAAGTTGCAGATGGATTCAGAGGATGGTATGTTTGTGGGTTGTCTCGCCCAGGAGAAGGAGTCCTATAATACTCTTGAGCTTGGTAGTGATGTTGTAGGGCCACGTGACCAATAGAGTCACATGAAGAGATAGGCTACTGCACATACTAGCCATATGGATCTAGTTGCCAGTAAGGATATTGTTGCCTGGGCAGTGGCATCTCCCATGACTGTGGGTATTACCACTACTGGTGTTGCTTAATAGGTTGTGGCAGAGTTCCACTTGGATGATAAGTTAGAGGTTGGTGAAACTACCTTGGGTTACCTTGGGGATAAGGTAACCATCGGGGTGCTTGCCATTTGTTAAGTCGTGGGTTAAGTGCATACACCCCAGACTCTTGCATATGTGAGATTATTGGGCAACATCCCTTAGGATGGTCATACTAACATATCTCACATCCACCATCATTGTCCATATCAGAATTCACAACCTCTTTAGTGATGGCCATTTTACCCTTACCTTTGTTACATGCATGGTCCAAATCCCTCTTTTTCTTTTTATCATAGTCACTACTTCACTCCTTAGACTCCTCTACGATTTTGAGAACGGTTTCAAATATATTATCTAAGAAATCCCACATTTGATCTACCTTTTTGACACTTTTGTTGTTAGTTTTTGGAGTAGCAAGGTTTTCCTACTCACCATCTCTTTGAGTGGTGACTCTACCTCCTCCTCACAGAATCTCACTCCCCTTTTTTAAAGGGAAGGATCACAGTTGTACTCTTCCACACTTTCTCTCTTACGTAGCTCTTCTTCTTCCTTAGCTACTTGCTCCAAAAATCTATGAACCTAATGGAACCTAAGCTTCGATAGTCTTCCTTGGGCATACGTTCCAAGGGTTTTCTTGGTTTCATGCCTAAGTCCATCTACGAGATGACGTAGTTGATCCTACTGTGAGTAACCATGGCCTGGGCAACGATGTAACGGTGCATAATAATGGCCCTTGGTAGTGTCCAAGGATTCATGATTTCCCTACTTCCATCCTTGGATTTGCTTCCACAGGTTAGACACTCGAGAGTACATTTGGTATTTATCATTAAATAGTTCTAACATCGTATTTGACCTCCTAATGGTCTCCGGCTCTAAAGATCGGTACTGACTTTCTGCTTCTTTTACTAGTATCCTTGGAAACAACTTTAGTTTTTGTCATTCATTCTCGATATTCTACAAGGCACATGCATTGTGAAATGTTTGTAAGTGATTTTGAGGATCAGTGTTGCATTCCCCCTCAAATCATGGGATATTATTCATGTCTAGCCTCTTGATCCTGCTATCTTTTTGGTGCCTTGTAGGAATTCTCACAAACTTTGTGATGTCTAACATGCTTTGGGTTGCAAGTAGGGGTTATTTGCGATCATTTCTTTTGTAGCATCTATGATTTCTACGTGGTTCCCTACTTTTCCTTCTTCCATGCTGTGATTCTCTAGAATTCCCTTGTCCTCTCTCTTGACTCTCTAGTCGGTGTTTCTCACTCTCCTTACCCTTATCCTCACGGTTAGGTTCCTTATGACTGTGTCCTGATACTGAAGGAGAGGGTGAATGTGATGATGAAGGTGAAGAAGAAGGAGAACCATCATCATGATGATGTGTCCTACCATCTCTTTGGTGGTCTCAGCCCCAATCGTCATGACAGTCAAAATGCTCACCCTTATCATGTGTTCGTGTTCTCTCGTTGAACACTTGGTGTTCCTGGGGATCAGAACTAGGATTGTGAATAGTGGAGTGAAGGTTCTGATACACCACCTCCTTACCATCGTTAGGAGGGGGATTGTGAATCGTGGAGTGCAAGTTCTGATTCACCACCCTCAATTTCGCTTAAGACAGGTGGAGCGTTATGGGGCCCTTTTCCCTTCAAAGATGTATAATATCTCTCCTGTTGAAAGTCCTATTGACATTATGCATCTGTGGAATGGTAGTTGCTTACTTGGTGCTTGCATGCAATGTACTCTGCATATAACTGTGACATGCCTATTCATGAAAGAGCATGAAGGAGCATGTTGGGGACTACTCTGTCTGGAGGCAACACTATGTTACCCTCCAAGTCTCTCCAACATAGTTGTTCATATTAATGGAGAATAAAGGTAAAGTCGAGTACATATTCATCGTGATGAATATATACCACATGAAATTGTTGAGGAACTTGAGCATTTTGATTATGTGTGTTGTGCCGCTAACTGTCTCTAGTGTTGTTCCTAGGTGGTGAAGTGCTTTTGTATGAAGAAGAAGATATTTTCTCTTATTTGGTGTGCTATTTACCATTATCTTCCAGATCTGGTCTATTGTTGCATGATTGCCATCTACACACACAACGCAACCTTATATTAGTAAGGATAAATGAATCATCATGTAATTGATATGTTTCTTCGGTGTAAGTCCATTGGTTGAGTTGTGGTATGGCTGCTTGCGGATCTAGAGATATAATAATGATGACTACCGAAGGTGTAGGGGTTAGAAGAAAATCGAAAAAATTGGGCCCCATACCCCCATGACTAAACGTGAACCTCCAATAGCGATAGAATGGAGAAAGAAAAGGAATAAGAAGGATGGATAAAAAGAGATAGCTAAGACATCTATGAAATGGATGTCAAGATGGAAATGAACAAAATAAAGTTAATTGCAAAAATGTTAGGGGAAAGAATTTAATGGATGCACCAAATAGGAATGCTAGTGGGTCCTCCCCAAAGCAGGCTCATGCCCTTAATGCCCTAACAAACCCACATTCAAAGAGTCCGTAGGCTCTGGGAATGTCATTTGGAACAAGAGTTAAAGTCTTAACCATGAGAATTTACCTAAAAGAAAAAAATGAGTCAATCAAAATATACACTAATGATATAGCCAACAATGAGGTGAACAATGGAGAGAAGGGTGGAGAGAAGAGAATGGAATGGAATCCCAAGAACAAGGTGGTGTACAGCCCCTTGTAGATTTTATGATTAATGTGACTTGGTAAATCTCATTCCAACTCCAACCTCAAACAATCCACATCCAGTGACTTTGCATCAATGCACTCGGCCAAACCATCCACTTGAATAACAAGAATGCCTCCTCCAAGAGCCACCACCATTCCGACAAAACAAATGAGGAGAGAATGGGAAGCAAGAAGGGCCTTAGTTAGAGGGAACCTTTTTTAGTTCCATAACTAGTGCTTGTAGCCCAAGGGATTATTTTTTCTAAGGGGTGTGCTTTGAATTCTCACATTTTTCTTTTCTTTCTTCTTCTTTTTTTTCTTCTTTTTTTTTGTTTTTTGTGTTTTATGTTTTTATGCGTGAGAACCACACCATGCAAAGACTTCTTATTTTTATTGACTCAGCTTTCGATAGTTGGGTAACATCGGAATGGTAAGAAAACTCAAGGAGAAAACATCCAAGCACCCAAGAGAATGGCCAACAAAAATGCATCAAGTTCCCTTTAAGTCACACCCTTTTCAATCCTTGAGTCCTTCCTCAGTTTGATAGATACCCAATCACCAGTTCATTAAAGTTTTTATTAGAAAGGGATTGTACATTTCCAAGCCAAGAGAGGCCATAGACTTTGTGGATGGATGGATGAAGTGAACTCATTGCCTAACATGTCAAAAGAACATACCTTAGTTTCAACATCATAAATTTAAGGTAAAAACCACACATTAGAAACCAATAAGAAAATAGTTCATACCATCGTGAAGAACACTTATTGGATGACGAACTTACAGGATGGGTAATGCACACACAAACACACATAACAAATGGAAAAGTATAACGATGTTGTAAAACAAAAACAAGAAAAGTTAAAGAAATTTGTAAAACAAAAACGTGCTAAACACAAATGTGTAAAACAAAAACTAAAAAGAATGGAGGGCCTCCAATGATCAGCATAGGTGGCCATCTTCCCCATGACTGAATTGTAGGGAAGAGATTTGAAATAGAGAGCGAGGTTGCCCGCTAGCGGAGGTGTAATTTGCACTGGCTGTTTTTGGTTCACAAAAAGGTTTTGTTTGTTGTACATTAACCAACAACCTTTTATCCATGTTGTTAGGCTTGTATATCATTATGGCTCCAGAGGGGAAGGTTGTATGAATAATATAGGGTCCTTCCCACAATGTTTGAAATTTTGTACGTTGTGCTACATGCATGGGGTTCTAGTAAAGAACCTTGTCCCCTGGTTGGTATCTAAACCTTAGAATTATTAAGTTATGACGTTGTTTACTATGTGCCTTGTGCAACTCATTTAATGATAACGCAACCAATCTATTCTCGTCTAGCACGTTCAAAGTTTCCAACCATTGTTTTTGTGCTAGGTTGAGGTCCAGGTGAAGGTCGCAAGCCATGGATAGTGTACGGAGCTCATTCTGTATGGGGAGCTTTGGTAGTTTCCCATACACTAATTCATAGGGAGAATAGCCTGTAGGGAGCTTCCAAGTGGAGTGGTACGCCTAAAGAGTGTCGTTCAGTTTCATGCTCCAATCTCACCTAAATTTGCTAATTGTTCTTGTTAATATTTTTGTGATCTCCCGGTTAGTAACCTCGGCTTGGCCATTAGCTTGGGGGTGGTAAGGTGTGATCAATTTATGCTAAGCGTTACATTAATTTGTGAAAGGTTACACTCGTAAAATGCGTTCCATTATCAGAGATGAGTGCACGCGGCACACCAAACTTGTTTACGATTTGTTGTTGTACAAATCATTCAGCCGTAGATGATGTGTAGTCCATTACTGCGGTTGCTTCAGCCCATTTGGTTAAGTAATCAACAACAACGATGATATATGCTTTTCCATTGGACATCGATGTAATAGGCCCCATAAAATCTATTCTCCAAATATCAAAGGGTTCCAAAGGTTGAATCCATTGTTGCGGACCCTCCATTCTAGTAGTCATTCCACCATCAAGATGGCAGCGTTCACAGGATTGGGCAAAATGATGGGCATCCCAAAATAGTGTTGGCCAATAATATCCTGCAAGCAGGACCTTGGTAGCCGTTCGTCTCCCAGCATAATGATCCCCACAGGGGCCCTCATGAGAATCCTGGAGAACTTATAATTGATCCTTATCAGGTACGCACCATTGAACCAAGCTATCAAGATAGACTTTATAAAGTTGTCCCTTGATTTCCATGAAGTACTTGGTTTTGTGAAGAAACTGTTGTTTCTTCCTAAAGTCTAACCCCTGTGGTGTTTGTTGGGAAATGAGATAAGTAAGAATGCTACTATACCAATTTATTTCCAAGGGTTGATCATTTACTACACCGGAAAAGAGGGTTTCATTAGGAAAATGATCAAATACATCATATTCATCCTCTTTGTTGTCCCAACACAATCGAGATAGGTGATCTGCGACTACATTCTTGATGCCTTTGCGATCTACTATTGTTAAATCGAACTCTTGAAGAATTACCAACCAACGTATGATACGTGGGCTAACCATTGGCTTATTCATAAGCGATCGAATTGCACTATGAACTGTATGGATGTATACTTTGTAACCCAATACATAGTGCCTAAATTTATCCAGTGCAAACACTACGGTCATTAATTCCTTTTCCATAGTCGTGTAGTTGAGTTATGCACCAATGATACTTTTATTAGCACAGTAGATGTAATAAGGTCATTTTTGTTCATCTAATTGTGTCAGTACATCTCCTAAGGCGTAATTAGATGCGTCGGTCATGATATGGAACGTCCTGGACCAGTCAGGGGCTTGTAGAATGGGAGTTTCTACAAGCCTCTATTTAAGAGTTTGAAATGCTCGTTCACATTCCCTGGTCCATTCGAATGGTGCATCTTTTTTCGTTAATTCCACCAACGGCTTGGAAATTTTGGAGAAGTTCTTGATAAATCTTCTGTAGTAGCTAGTGTATCCAAGGAATGACCGAATGTCTTTGACAATCTCTGGTTGTCGGGTAATTCCTTGGATAACTTTAATTTTTTCTGTGTCCACCTCTATTCTTGATTGTGAAATTTTATGCCTCAATACTACACCCTCTTGAACCATCAAATGGATTTTTTGCCAGTTGAGCTTTAGGTTGGTTTCAACACATCGTTTTAATACTTGCTCCAACCAGTCGAGGGCTTGATCAAAGCTCGTCCCATAAGTAGAGAAGTCGTCCATAAAGACTTCTACTCCATTACCTATTTGCTATTGAAATATGCTTAAAACTAATCGTTGGAATGTGGCAGGGGCATTGCACAAGCCAAAAGGCATTTGTTTATATGCAAACGTTCCCCAAGGACTGGTGAACATTGTTTTGGCTTGGTCTTCTGGTGCGATTCGTATTTGGTTGTACCCACTATACCCATCCAGAAAACTGTAGTAGCGATGCCCTGCTATAGTGTCTAAGACTTGGTCAAAAAATGGCAATGGGAAGTGATCTTTGAAGGTTGCCATATTCAATAGCCTAAAGTCTATACAATCCCTCCATTTACCTCCTTTCTTTGGTACGATTACAAGAGGGCTAACCCATTCGCTATCAGCAATGGGGTAAATGAACCCAGCCTTAAGAAGTTGCTCTATCTCCTCTTTTACTATTTGTTTTAACTTCAGGTTCAATCTCCTCTGTGGTTGTATGCAAGGTTTCATGTAGGGGTCCATGTAGATCTTATGCTGGCATATCCTAGGGTCTATTCTAGTTAGTTTAGGGTATGACCAGGAAAAGGTTGTTGACCACCTATTTATTACCTTCAGCAAACTCTCTTTTTGTTTGGGGGCAAGCTTTGCGTTGATGATTACCGGTTTTTCATTTTTAAGGGTCATGTATTCCAAACCAGTGGGCAACAATTTTAAATCTAAGGGCTCTTGTTTAAACTTCTCAGGAATCTCCAACTTTCCCCAATTAATGTTTTCAGGGTTAAGGGTTGGAAGTTGGCCACGGACCTACTCGAGTGCATCCATGCTTTCAACATAAGTACTTGTTATCCCCTCAGTCAGTCCCATGCATGTCATTGCATTGTTCTCTTGGTCAGCCATCAGCCAATGGGTATTTTATTGTTGTGTGGCTGCTGCATATAGGCACTTTTGTATGTCGATGTCTTGTGCACACCGATTGCATGCAAGCAAGGTTAAACTTTGCATTACCCATGATTTTTGCATGCAATGGCACCCTGTGTCACTATATGTGATGCATGGAACTTTCTTCTTCTCAATATTTCCAAAGGTATTTTTCTTGGATATTTCTAGGGAAAGATTGCGAATTCCTAACAATGCATCTACTATGCTCAACCATGCCCTTCCCATTATTATTGGGAAGTCCCCTTTGTCATTGTTTATTTGGATCACCAGGAAATCAGTCAAGTATGACAAACCACCTACGATGGTGACAATGTCCTCAACCTATCCCAAAGGAACAGTGATAGATTGGTCAGCCAGCTCTAAGTGAATATTGCTCTTCTTGAGTGGAGCCAGGTTCTAGGTTTTATACAATTCTTGTGAAATTAAGTTGACCCTGGAGCCTGAGCCAAGAAGGGCCTTATGAGGTTCTTTCCAAGCGACTTGGAGATAAATCAGGGGGCTTCCTAGATCAGAGAATTTCTTGGGAAGGTAGCCTTCCTTAATCCAGTTGGTAACGGTATGTGTTAACATAACTGTGTGCATTGGCCTTAATTTCTCGGTTCAAGGATTTCTCGAAACCTTATTTGGTATGGAGGTATTTAGATGTTCAACCTCTTGTGAAGGCGAGGGCTTGGTTGGATTGTTGATCCTAAAGAAAGGTCTTTTTTGCATATGATTGTTAGGACCAACTGAGAATTGAGGGTTGGGAGCCCTCGTGATATTAGGTTGTTGTAGTTGAGTGAGAATTACTCTGAGCCTTGTTGGAGTGGTTGGTGGTGGAGCTACCAACGTAAGAGATGAGGAGGGATTTGGAGGATAGTATGGGTATGGAGCGTTTCCCGGAGGAGCAAGAGTCCTAAAATACTCCTGAACTCAATGGTAACGTGGAGGGTTTATGTGACCCATAGAGTCACCTAGAGAAATCAGCTGTTGCACATAATATTCATATGGGTCTAGCTACCGGTAAGGGTACTGTTGTGTTGATGATGACATCCCCCATGACTATGGGTGTTGCCACTGTTGATGCTGTCCGATGGGTTGTGGTGAAGTTCCACTTGAATAGTACGTTAGTGGTTAGTGGAACTACCTTGGGTTACCTTGAGGATAAGGTAACCTTCAGGGTGTTTTCTGTTGGTTGAGTCTTGGATTAAGTGCATACACCCCAGACTCCTGTAGATGTGAGATGATTAGACAACATCCCTTAGGATGGTCATATTGGCAGATCTCACATCCACCTTCATCGTCTATGTCAGAATCCACAACTTCATTGGAGATAGTATTTTCCCCTTATCCTTGTTATGTGTAGGGCCTGAATTTCTCCACTTTCTCTTACCTTTGTCACTACTTCATTCCTCCATAGACTCTTCTACGACTTTCAAGATAGTCTCAAGTCTAGAGTCTAAGGAATCCCACAACTAATCTACCTTAGCCGATACTTCTATTGTTAATTTTTGAATTAGCAAGGTTTTTCTGTTTACCAACTCTTCGAGTGATGACTCATCTTCCTCATCACAAAATCTCACTCCCTTCTTTCAAAGGGAGGGATCGCAGTTGTATTCTTCCACACTCTCTCATTTTTGTAGCTCACCTTCTTCTTTTGCTACTTGTTCCAACAAGCGATGTACTTCATGGGTTCTAAGTTCTGATAGTCTCCCTTAGGTATAAGTCCCAAGGGTTCTTCTAGTTTCATGCCTTAGCCCATCCATGATGTGGCAAAGTTTATCCCATTGGGTGTATCCATGGCCCAGGCAACGATGTAACAATGTGTAGTAGCAGGCCATGGTAGCATCCAAGGGTTCATAAGTACCTTGCTTCCATCCTTGGATCTACTTACGCAAATTAGACACTCTGGAGTACGTTTGATACTTATCGTTGAAGAGTTCTAACATCGTACTCCACCTCCTGATGATTTCCGACTTTAAGGACCGATACCAACTCTCTGCTTCCTTAATGAGTATCCTAGGAAACAACTTAAGTTTTTGCCACTCGTTTTCTACATTCTTCAAGGCACAGGCATCGTGGAATGCCTGTAAATGATGTTGTGGATTTGAGTTGTATCCCCCTTCAAAGCATGGGATATTGTTCATGTCTAAGCATTTGATCTGACTATCCTTTTGATGCCTTGTTGGAATTCTAACTGCCTCCGTTATGTCAAGCATACTTCAGGTTGCAAGTAGGAGCTCATCACGATCATCTCTTTCATGACACCTGTGATGTCTTCATTGTTCCCTACTTTCCCTTTGTCCATGCCCTTGTCCTCTCTCTCAACTTTCCTGTCGAGGTCTCTCATCTTTCCTACCTCTATCCTCACTGTTATGTTCATGATGGCTACACCCAGATGTGGAAGAAGAGGATGAGTGGTGAGATGAAGGGGAAGAATAAGGGGAATCATCACCATGATGATGTTTCTTGCCTTCTCTTTGGCTACTTCGGCCCCGATCATGATGATGATCCAAGTGCCCATCCTTATTATGAGTTATTGTTCCCTCTATGAATAGTTGGCATTCATGGGGATCAGAACCAATGTTATGTATCATTGATCGTAGGTTCTGATACCCAACCTCCTCACCATCGTTAGGAAGGGAAACATCATTTGCTAGAGAACCTATTATAATGGGTTCCTCATCTCCTATTTTGCTAAGGATGTGTAGACCCTTGCCCTTTAACAGTGTATGTTGGCTCTACTACCTTGAGTCCCTGATACGTTGTGCTTCTATGGGATGATAATCCCTTATGTCAAAGTCTTTCGCAATGTATTCAACATGTAATTCTATCATTCTAATCTATGCCAAAGTATGGAAGAGCATGTTAGGGATTGATCAATATGGGGATAACACAAAGTTACCTTACAAATCTCTTCATCGCAGCTATTTGTCTTGATGGAGGATAAAGGTAAAGTCTAGAATATACTCATCGAATTGAGTATAGACTATCTGGTATTGTTGAGGACTTGGCAGATTTTGGTTATGTGTTTTTGACTGCCGCCTGTTTTTTGTATTATCCCTAGGTAGTGAATTGCTTTTGTTAGAAGAAGACATTGTTATTTATCGGTGTGCTATTTTACCGTTTATAAATTTTCCTTTTAATTAACCTGAAGGTTTGTTTAGGCTCCCAATGATGTGAGTGATATCCTATGTTCTATTTGACGCACAAACACTTAGCCCCCAGCAACAGCGCCAATGATGAGTCATGTAATACCCCTACACTCAACCATACAAATACGAGTGTAGCACGCACGATCTGGTGAAACTTCGCAGACTAAATGCCTACACGCCTCTTGGAACACTTAGGGTTAATCATTTGTTGTCTTCCCAGACTTACTTGTAGTTGTCATGGTGTATGGTTAAGTAAGTGTGAGGTATATGATTTTTATAGTTTTTTATGTTTTTGTCTCCTATGCTAACAAGGTGAAGGGTTGAGAAACTAATTACTAACTCTAACTAATGAACTAAGTCTAAATTAACCTAGTGTTAGCATCCGTTCCCACTTATCATACACACCCTGTACCAATGCAACCATGGTTACCAAACGCTAATCATTGCTGGGATCACCACGTGTAACACACATGCTCAAAGTGGTTGTACTGAGGCACTTAACTAGGAGAGAAGGGTTGAGAAGGAAAATAGTAAATAACTAATAAATAAATAAATAATAAATAATAAATAACAATAAATAAAATCCTACTTAGCCTATTCCATGCGCTGCAAGGTTTATCCGAAAAGCTTGTCTTTATTGCCCTACACAAACTTGTGTTTAGGTACAATGTTTGCTCGAATAAAGATCCGTTCACTTTGGGACTCCTACTGCAGGCACATGGAAAATATTTTATCTCTGGAGTGATCAATCTACCAAAGTTTCCCTAATGTCTAGCCTAGGATAAGAAAATAAGGGAGAGCCGCCTCTTATTATAGATATGACGGCGCACTACGATATCGCGTACGCGATATTGTAGGGGAAGATGTGATATTGTGGCCCATGCGATATCGCGTCCCATCAAACATATTACCCATTCCTGAAGGTAGGCCTCTAGTAAGACCAACATAGTAAAAAAATAAAATAAAAGCATAGAATAAAATTTCTAGGGGTCTTACTAGAAAGAAAGATTACCCATGCCTAAAGGTAGGTAACTTCTTAAAAATCTAAAATATAAAAAGTGTGTTATTAATAAACTCCTTCCTTGAACTACTTTGCCAAGTGGTAATACTTCTTGCAATAGTGGTTGTCTTATGGTTGTTCATCTTGGGGATGATACAATGCAATGTCACTGGAAAGTGGTTTGAACTTGGTTTGAATCTTGGATAGAAATTTTAATGATTATTTTAACCACATATCACACACAAGGATTCATTATGCTTATGGTAAGACACCTCACGCCCCAATTTCTGTAATCCATTCTACATTCTATTCCACCTCATTGGTATATCTAATCATAATTCTATGGTTTTGTATAATATAGTGTTATTTTCCCATTCTAGCAATACTAACATGTGTGTTTTGTGACTCAAGTATGTTCTACATTTAACTTCTTAAGTGCCTATGAAAACTTGTAGGTGTGGTTGTACAAAGGCACTAAGTGCTAAAGCCTACTTTGGTAGGGACCCACTTGTATAACTCTTGTACCTCATACCTAACAAGTAATTCCACATCATCTTGTGCCTCCCAAATACTTTAGTGCTTAACAAGCACTTCCTACAAAGTTTAATACTATATCCATGTACTAAGAATATTCAATTCATCTCATATACACTCAATAAACTTTTGCTGCCCGAGATTCCTTTCTTATGACCTTAGAACACCAAAATTTTGAATTTCAAGGATAATCTATGATTCCTAACCCTTTAGATAGTTTCTATGTCTTCTAAATTATCCAATTGACTTAATTATTTCTTGAAAAATCCTAAAAAATCCAAAATTTTTCCAAGGTGATGGTGTATGCCCTACAATGTCATAGCCACAATGTCGTATGCCCTACAACATCATAGCTATGATGTCACATCCATAAAAATAGTATATATGCACATGGGAGTCACAAAATTTTTCATTCTACAATTTCGTAGCAAGAGGAGATTTTGTAGTTTTTTGGAGCTTTGACAATCAAATTTCTCAACACCATAACTTCTTCACTACGACTCCAATTTATGAAATTATTGAACCTTATTGATCCCAAATTGTTCAACTTAGTCAGTGAGAGGGAGGGGTGTCTATTTTGTGCACATCAAGATAATTGAGCTAACGCATGAACGATAATATAAAGGGTAAGTATAGAAATACAATAAGAATATTATAACTAACTAATCAAATTTGAGCCAAAGAACTTAAGTAATTTCCCTAAATAATCATACCAACCATTTAAGAGCACAATAAATGAGAAAAAAAATTGTGAAAGGTCATAATAATTAAAGATATAACAATTAGGGGCTTCTTTTTGAAATTTCTCTAACTCTATAATCATGATAAAGACCATAATTGATAAAAAAGATAAAAACTTGATTAAACTAAGAATATGAAAAAGGACTATGAACCATTAGGAACCAATTTGAACACCTTGGTAACCTTGAGTTCTTAATGATTGCAAATGGCCCCAAAGAGACTCAGAGCAGAAGGACCTTCATAGTTAGGTAGCAAAATACCAAGAGGTCATGGAAGAGGCTAAGCATGAGAACAAACTCCACAAGCTAAACACACTGAGCAGGAGGCTTAATCATTCAATATTTACTAACAGACTCTTGCCACTAACCATTCAACACAAGTAGAAGCAAAGGCACTTCTAGTACCTAAATAGGGACAACGTCTTACACTATCCAATGAGTGCCTCTGGGCCATCCAAGAGAAGTATATAATGTCCACAATCATCATGGAACTAAAATTTGGCCCATTTATGAAGTTTTCTCCAAAAGTGATTAGAACACAAATCCATGCATCTCCCTTATGACCAAAACTATATAGCAATGTTGAATGGTACTTCAGAGAAGTCTACCAATTCTGGCAGAATAAACAAGATGATGCCACAATGAAGATAAAAGGGTCTTTGTCCCATACTTTGTTGAGGCAATTACCAAAGCCTTAAACATTTCAAATGTTAGATCCAATGTTGCATAGATTTCCACAATGTTCAACACTAATGCCAAACATTTGTGGCTAAAGAGAGTTTATGATAAAGAAGACAAGGACTATAGTGAGCTCATAACCAAAGAGAAGATTTATTTTAAGATTGGTACCTACCATATATTCCAAACCAAAAGGCTCAATAGGATCTCTATGTACATAGCCATAGGAAGCATCATTTTGATGGGAAAGTTCAATGCAAATATCTCCCATTTCATCTTCTTAAAGGTCCAAAGGATATTTAAGGAGAAAAAAAGCAAGAAAACCAACACTACCATTATCTTGCCTAATAAGAAATCTTTCCAAACAAGTAGGAATTCTAGGTTATACTAATGATGTTCCAAAAAAGCCCAAAACAAATCCTATGCAAAAATGTCTAAGCTAGTGCCACCAAAGAAAGATTAACTATAGAAGCTAGTAGGCATTGAGGAAGTTACTAGTTCAACACCTTTTGATAACATTCCAACTACTAGTCAACAACAATAGGTAGAACCCAGTAGGTCAACGCTTGCTAGAGATAGACAAGATCAACAAGCTCCACCTCCACCATAGGCTTATCGTCCCTCTATGATCTAGCTGTGCTAAATCATAGACATAATTTGCTAGGAAGTAAGGGATGGATCTAATCTCTACAGAGTGAGGGAAAGCTCGATAAGGCCTACAATTTCAATAAGACTTGCTAGTGGGTAGGTATCATTACAAATAGGAGGAGAGGAAGACTAGGTACAACAAATATCAAGGAACACTACATCATTGCAAGTAATGTTAGAAATTAGTGAAGGTACCACAATCATGGTCATGTAGCATCAAGATGTCGCAAAAGTAGCATAGGTCATAATAGATCACATCAAAGAAATCTTTAATGTTTCTATTGTGGCGCTCGTCAATATTTCTGGAGCCAGAGATGCTCAAATGCTAGCTAGTACCTTAATGAATCTAGCTAAGCATGAAGATGTTCTTGACACACTATTGTAGATGGACTAGGTCATGCAAAATCTTTTTGATATCCCCAATGATATTACTACAATATAATATGATCTAATAGCCACCAAATAGAAGCTAGTAATGGTATAAACTAGGGCTAAACATGTGTAAAGTGAAGTGTAGAGGGTACAAGATGAATTGGTAGCTCTAAGAGCAAAACTAAGGGACCCCGCACAATTTTTTATCCTTGACCAGCTTAAGCAATACAAAATTGACCAAGTGAGATAGTTGATTACCTGTAACATATAGGTCAAGATGAAAAGAGAGAAGGTTGTGTAGAATGCTTCCATAACAAAATCCCAAACATACACACATGCCAAAGCTCTCACTACCTTAGAGGAAAATAAGAAGTTCACTACAAACAACACCTGGTTGACTAATGTTAAAAAGAAAAATAATGTTCTCAAGGAGAGCATCCATCAATTGTAAGAAAAATTTGTTCAACTTAACCAAAATATGAGTAGATTAGCCTATAAGAATAGATTGCTATCAATGGAGGAAGTACATGCTATTACACAAAAATTAGCAATTAAGATAAGTGCGTGGCAAAATGAGGTTAAGAGATATGAAAAGCTCAAAGAGCACTTTAGGGAAAATTATAAGAAAATAAATGAGAAGGAAATCTAGATGGTAAAGGCCAAGATCAATTCCATCACTAAAATAGTAGACTAGCAGCCCATCTTGGATAGCCTAGTCCATGTCCATCAAGTCAAGATAAAAAAACAAAGACCTGCAGATTAAAGATCTAATAGCGTACATGAGGTTAGTAAATATTTTATATGCTAACTTAGTCATGTTGATAGCGAGACAACCTTGTAATGAACTTGAGCAATAGGTAGCAACTATGTACACAATGTATAAGAAAGAGTTTACTAATAGAAAAGATGCCTTGTAGAAATTACACCTGACAAACTTAGATGTTGAGATTGTAAAAGTTAGCTACTAAGGACAAAAGGGTGTTGTAGCAAACCTAGCATGCCAATTGATAGATTATTAAGAATTATGAAAGGTGGCTAGGGCATTTGAAGAAGCGAGAAGACAATTCGCAATGTGATACATCAAAGCAAACAAAATGTTCTTGCAATTACCATGACCATGGAATGTACCGACTCCATTCAACATTGCACAATCAGCATGGATGGTACATGACCCTAAGATGAAAGAAGAGAAACTTTAGATGCTTCTCAATAGGTACCAATTTTGGAAACCTAGCAACAAGACAAAGAAGTTGATGGAATAGCCTCCACTACCTAAAACCTAGAAGCTACATTGAGCTACTTCAGTTTTTCTTTTGTTTTGTTTGTCAAATTATCAACTATGTCTAATTCTTATTTAAATACCAATGCATCATTCAAAGTCATGTAAATAGTTAATCATGTCAACTCAAGTCTACCTTCCAATTTTATAAGGAATTCTATCTTCATTTTGTTTTAACTCAAGGATAAGTTTCTAGTTAGTTATGGGGGTATGATAAATCCATTTTTTCCATTGAAGTAATATCATACCCATCATATCATATCAATGATATTGTAGCTCATGCTACTCATCATTGATATGATGTTTGAAAAATGATATCGTAGTTATGATATTGTAGCTCATGCTACATCATCGTTCATATGATGTCTTGGGAGCTATGTAACCTGATAAATATTGACACTTGGGCATACAAACAACAACAATTTCATTCAACCCTTACCCAAACTCTTACAGTTTCATTTCGTAGTCTTAGCAATAGTGTGAATGCATGCACTATGGTGTTAAGTAGTTGACTAGAGTTTTTATTCAAGTAAATTGTACTTAGGCATAATTTATGATAGGCAATAAAGATTGAGAATATTTTACATCATTGCAGCATTCCTTAGTTCTTTTATTCTATTTTTTACTTAGCATAATTTTCCTACTCTCTTAGCTTAATCATTTACATTCCAACGTACTTTACTTTTATGCTCATTAGTTAAGCAGAATGGGTACAACTGGTTTTGAGCGCTAAGTGTGATTGTTTGGTAACCCAATAGTGGTCTTACTTGATTCACTTAGTAGTAATTTCACTTGGTAATCCTAGTGATAATAACATAAGCCCAAGGCGTGTATGGTCTTAGGACTAGATATCCATCGCTCTAGGCTAGAATAGAGCTATATTTTCATTGTTATTTAGACTTAGACTCTTATCTCATTTTTAATCATGTTTACGAGTAGGAGCATTAAGAGGATTACAACATCATCTATCATATGCCTCATTGAGAGTTAAACTATACATTTAAACTTCACTAAATTAAAGTGGGAAGATAATGATCATAAACTTAACATCAACTCCTAGCATAATTACATTGTTCATCCACAAATTATGATTTGGTCATGCACAGACACTCGTGACTTATATGGTAGAGTGTTGAGATACACCATTGTGCATCAGTCATTTAAAAGTTTTTGGATGTGTTTCTCACATGCATATACAAAAGGAAAATAGATCTAAATTTGATGATAAATCAAAAATATGTATTTTTATAGGTTAAGGTAGTGATGGATTGGGTTTCAAATTATGGGATCCTGAGGTAAAGAAATTTGTAAGATACAAGATGTAAAATTTCAAGAAAATGTTATGTTTTATGATTTTTAAAAATGAAAGGTTTCTGATATCATTACATAGCAAGTTCCTAGATTTTTTTTGTAGCTTAAAGAAGATATAATACAAGAGCAAGTGGCAAATCAAAACACCCCAAAATTTCTAGATGAAGATGAGTAGAAAGAAACTAATGATAAGGAAAATCTTGCAAAAAATACATCACATGAGATAAGACATTCAAGTAGAATAATACATCCTCTTGCTAGACTTAAAGTTATATTCTTTATATAGATTGTGATGAACCTAAAATGGTGAAAGAAGCTCTTGCAAGTCTTGATGCAGTAAAATGGAAGAAAGCTATGAAAAGGGAATTGAATCACTCCAATAGAACAAAACTTGGAATTAGTGAAATTACCCCAAGGGATGTAAAACACTTCAAAATAAATTGATTTTCACTTTAAAGAATGAGGTAAATGGGGGGAATATTTTTAAAGCTAGGCTAGTAGCTAAAGGTTACGTTCAAAAACTAGGAATTGATTTTATAGAAATATTTTATCCCATTGTTAAGCATTATTCTATACAGATTGTTCTTTCATTGGTTGCTTGTTTAGATTTGGAGTTAAAATAGTTAGATGTTAAAACAACTTTTCTACATGGTGATTTAAATGAAAAAATTTATATGTATAAACCAAAAGGATTTGTTTATAATAATAAACCTCATTATGTGTGTCACTTGAGGAAAAGCATATATGGTTTAAAGCAGGCTCCTAAGCAATGGTACAAAAAATTTGATTCGTTTATGCACAAAATGGGTTATTGTAGGAGTGATCTTGATCATTTTTTTTACTTCTCAATTGATAAAAAGAAATTTGTAATTTTACTGTTGTATGTAGATGATATGTTGATTGCAAGGAATGATATATCAAAAATAAAACATCTTAAAATAAAGATGAGTAATGGTTTGCTATGAATAATTTAGGATAGGCTAAACGAATTCTTGGAATGCATATTTATAGAGATAGAAAGTAGAAAAAATTGTAGCTTAGTTAAAGTGATTGTATTGGAAAAGTGTTGAAACATTTTAATATTTCAGAATCAGAACCTATAAGTACCTATAAGTACTCCTTTGGCTTCTCATTTTCAATTATCTAAAAAAGATTATCCCAATACAAAAAAAGAAATTGCCAAAGTAAAAGATATTCCATATATTTCCATTTGATGAATTGTGATTTGCCAGGCCCCAATATCAAATCCTCAATATCAAGTCCTTGATATCAGGTATGCAATATTGTAGCCTAAGCAACTATATTGTATACACGATATCGTGGTTCCTGTGTGGACCTATAAATACCACACTCGAGTGCACAGGAATAGGGGAGTCAGTAGGTATAAGTGTAGAGTCTTTTTGTTCATTTTTAGTTCATTTCAATTTTTTCCCTAGTACAAGCCCACAGTGTGATGATTGTAATTGTACATAACCTTTATTCAAGTGTGACGTACTTGGACATGCACATGACTGACAATAAAGATCGAGATTACTCCATCATTGCAAAATTCATGTAGCTTTTAATTATTCAATTACTATTGATATTTATTGGTTTTATTAATTAATATTTCTTTACCTTCATTTACTATCCCTATTATTAAATGTGGAATGAGTATGACTTAATCACGAGCATTTAAGTGTGAATGCTTAGTATCCCAGTAGCATATCTAGGAGTGCTTAAGTAACATGCACTTGGTAATCCCAAAAGTAGTACACAAAGTCTAAGATGTGTACAGATGATTAAGGACAAATGCTCATCACACTTAGGCTAGCTTAGATTTTCTTCTTGTATTGCTCATTAGCTTAATTAAAGTTATTCTCTATTGTCCTTAGGAGTAGCATAGTGATAGGAACCACATCATACGCCTCACTCTAGACTAAATCATACATGACAAAGAAAATACTAGTCGAGGTGGGAAGACAACGAACTGCGATCAATGTATAACTATCTAAATACCACAACTAGTCTATCTGCAAAGTTCGACCAGATCATGCATACACACTCGTATTCGTATGGTTGAGTGTAGGGGTACCTCTCCACTCATCATTGGTGTCATTGCCGGGGACGATGCTAGTTATTTAGATTAGTTACATCATCCAAGATCGTTGTAACGAAGCTTTGATGATATATCTTTTAGAAGAAGTGATTGCAAATAATTCACACACAAAATCACAACAATGTCTCCCTCACAAGACTATGATAATGCAATAACTAGTAAGGTAATTCATTGGAGAACCAACAAATTATATGATGATGAAGACGAAGTTGGAAGTACTCAATCTTATGCAGGGGTCTCCTATGTACATAAATGAAGACAACATCATCTCAACTCATAAATTCATAACCTACCTAGTGACAATGAACCTCTGCTAGCCATTAAGAGCCTAATGCATATACAAGAGGTTGTTCAAATATCCCACAGGCATTGCAGGGAAAGCCATCTACCCAAGCTTGATTTAAACAACTTTTCCAAGTTTTTAGGAGGCTATGATTTAGATCCACAACATCATTTACAAGCCTTCCATGATGCCTATGTATGGAACAATATCAATAATGGGTGGCAAAAACTTAAGCTATTTCCTACAACCCTCATTGGCCAAGCAAAAGTATGGTATAGGTCCTTAAAACCAAAATCAATCCAACATTGGCCAAAAATGGTAGGACTCTTCAATGAACAACATCAAACCTATATAATAGTGTTAGCCTTGAGGAGGAAAATCCAAGAGTGGAAACAACACAACATGAACCTTTGGACATGGCCTTAGAAAGATATCATGCATTATTAAAAAATTTCCCAAGCCATGGATTCTCCAAGGAAAGGCTAATGCATCACATCATGGATGGGCTCCGTAATGAAACAAGGGAGACCCTAGGGATGTATGCCTGAGGTCAACTATACGAGCTATGAACCCACCAATTCCAAGAGCTTATCAAGCAGGTAGCAAAAGAAGAAGGAGAAATGGCTAAATGAGATAATGTTGAAAGCCTCAGTGGGACCAAAATCTTGAATTAGCAAAGGTCCATAATCATGAAGAGGAGAAATCAACTCACCTCAAGGAGGAGGAGTCATCTTTTCCAATACTACAATCACTAGATGAAATTAAGGCAAAGATTAATAAGATTATGGAATGGATACATAAAAAATGTGGAGAATATGCCAACACTATTAGAGGTAGAACCATGATGAACTAAGAAGTAGGACAGAACACCCTTAGGCAATTGGAAAGAAGGGTTGAAGAGAATAAGAACTCAACTTCTAATCATATGTATCAATGTAACCTTTTCCTGTACGATCACCCCAAAGGTTAATGCCCAATCTTGTCACATTTACATGAGCATTGGGAATGAATGTTACATCCAAAGTTCGTACAAAAATACTGTGTTCAATCACAGTGGCCAAAATTCTAGTCATGGAAGAGGCCACCCTCAAACTAGTCACACCCTTCATACCATTTGAACCTAAGCACTTATCAAGTTTAGCATCTTATTTTTCCAACCAAGTCAACATCCTCTATCTCACCACATTGTTATCATTCTCCTAAGTACTATCAACCCATATCCTCTCCAACAAGATCACCACCTCATGTGCCTTTCACTTCTTCTCACCCTCAATGTTCTCATCCTTCACCACTTTCTACATTGCCACCAGTTGTGCTAGAAGGATTCACACCACAACATCGACCCACAAACGTGACTTGTGCTGCTACTATCAATCATAGTGGGAATCCTCCACAACATCGAAGGCATCTCTTCTTTAGACATGACCGTAGAAAGGGACAACACAGTTCTGAGACCACTACATCCTCCAACTCAACACAAGTTCAACACTATGGTGCATCTTTCTCCTCGAACCAAACACCTTGTGTTATCTTGTCAGGGCCACTAATCAATACTCCAACTACCATGTGGCCCAATGAATACAACCACATAGGGAGACATATTGATCCTTGCATACCATCTTATGGTCAAGGGTGCCATAGTGGATCAACTCCTTATCAATTAACCACATCTTATAACTTGCCCCACTATGTCAACTTTAATCAAGTGTGTGAACCCCAATTTGGAAACATTCCAAACACTGCATCAAAAGACACCCAATGGATTAGATATGATCGGGTCCCAATATTTCCAACATGCATCGATCCCAACCTTCCATTTATTAATTCCCACCATGATCAAAAGTTTAGTTATGGGGGATATCCCCCATTCTAACAAGTAGAATTAATAAATGTTTTTTCTTTTCTTTAATTTTACAATTTGTTATTTTCCAATATTTCATCTTTCAATTTGTTGTTTTATCTTTTTATTGGTTGGTTCATATTTTTATTTATTGTTTTATCTTTTTATCTTTTTATTGGTAATCTCATCTATGAATAAAACACTCATGTGACTCATTGGTTGAGGTGTTGTTCTATGCTATCAAGTCTCACGTGACTAATTACTTGGATAGTGAGCCAATCACATCCACCCAACCATTCTATTAATAAGAGGTTCTACTCTAGATATAATGATATTCTTGTCATCATGAAAACTTAAAAGTAATTGTGTGCTCATTATGCCTAGAGTGAAAAATGATGGACTAAGTGAGAATGGCTAGGGTGTGACATCAAGGGGATTTGTGGATTCTCTTTGGTGACATCTGTAGGAGTTATCATGTAGCCTGGTTGCACTAAGATCCTTGTAGATCTAACAAAAAATGGGAGTAAGAGTAATAAAGGCACTCAATAAAGAAACTCGATGCTATTCTGGGGGATCCCACTAGAAAGACATGCATCCATGCTTGAAGGTAGGCAACTTCTCTAGATTATGCATTAAAAAAAAAGAGTGTGCTAAAGTGGCCAAACAAAAAGAAACAAAAAGATCAAGACAAATGTGCAGCAAAGAAATTCCAAATCACTCCTCCCTTAAACAAAACACCAAGTGATCATATGCCTTGTTGTCATGATGCTCTTATGGTTGTCCATCATTGGATGAAACAATGTGATGTCACTGATTGAAGGAATGGACTTGGTCTTGATTTTGGAGCAACAAGATAATGACACATTAATCACATCCTACACTTAGGATTCATTATGCCTTGGGTTAGTTACCTCATGTCCCAATCTTTGCAATACCTTCTACAATTCACCTCATCTCGTTGTTCATGTATTTGTGACTCATGTCTTGTGTATCATTAAATTTATACCTCGTTACGGTGGTACCTACATGTGTGTGTTTTGTGGAACTGATGTGGATTACATTTACCCCTTTTAGTGCCTATAGACAGGTGTGGTTACGTAAGGGCATCATAGGTAGGAACCTGCTCTAGGGAGGATCCACTTTCGTAACTTTTGTAATTTGCACTTTTTTCACATCACCACATCATTTTATACCCTCCAAGCATTGCATTGCTACAATAATCTTTCACTTTATCATTATTTTAAATACCAACGTTCATGTGCACCATAATATGTCCTTTTTCCTCATCCTATTCATGTATTTCATTGCCAAATTCCATTGCATTACACTTCTGGTGCCATTAGGTCTCTTCAATGTTACCCTTGACCTTTCGAATTAACCTTAAATCCTTTGTTTATGGACTTGGAAATTCAAAAATTCATCAATTTTTCCAAGTACTTTATTTTCAAAAGGACACGATATTATATACCTGATATCGAGTCCGATGCAATATTAGGTCTACGATGTCATGTTCATAAAAACTATATATATGGACCCCCCCCCCCCCCCCCCCCCCCCCCCCAATGCATGTCAATGTCATTTTGCACTATTCATGCCAGGGGGTGGTTGTTCAAATTTTCTTCCACGAATTTGCTAACTTGTGCACCTATCCTTCAAACATCCATATCTTGCTCATTAACGCTCCAATTCCCGTTTTGATTGAACCTATCTAAACTCGGAGTGTTTAACTTAGTCATGGGGGAAGGGTATGCTCCAAGTTGCACATAATTTTTTAAAAATTTATCATTGCTTGAAGGATATCATAAAGGGTAAATGACCTTAAAAATGTTAAACACGTTTGTCAAATTAATTTTATCTCTTCACCACACCATGAAAATTAATTTTTGGGGCCACCTAATCAAATTGGGCTTAATATCAAAACTTTTAGGGGACATTTTCATAAAATTTTCTAACTCTAGATCACACTAAACAAGAAAAAAATTCATTAAAGGCAAGAAGTAAGGTATAAATCAAATTTTGTAAATAACCTTACTAATAGTCGGCCCTGTGTGATTGCAAATGGCCCCTAAAAGAGGACAACAAGGAGGACCCTCTCAAGGTGCATCCAAATGACCAAGGAGAGGCAGAGGCTAGGCATCTCTTGAGGAATGTATAGAGTAGGAGGCACAATCATTCAACACCCATCAAGAGCTTCCTATTACTATGCAATCGGGACATGCTGAAGGAGGAGACGGTAGAGCACCAGAACATGGACAACATCTCACGTTGTCTCCAGAATGTGTTCAGGAAATTCATGAAAGGTCCACATTAGTGACTATGATTGTGGAACTTGACTTTGGACCTTTCACTGAGTTTTCTCCTGAAGCAGTTAGGGACCAACTTAAAGGGTCCCCACTGTGGTCTATTCTCTCTAAAAGTGGTGATTGGTACCTAGGAGAGACGTACCAATTTTGGCATAACAAAGAAGAATGCACCATAGTTGATATTGGTGGTGTTTCTATGGATTTCTTTGCCAAAGCCATTTCAGAGGTGTTGAATCTTCCGAATACAAGGCCAAAAGTTGCTCACTTGTCCACTCATTCCAATGCTGATGCACGAAAGATATGGTTGAAAAGGACATACAGTAAGGAAGAAAAAGCATATGGAGAGTTGACACTTGAAGAAAAAATTTACTTCAAAATTAGCACATATCACATCTTTCCCACAAAAGGTTTAAACAGAATCTCCACATATGCAGCTAGAGGAAGTGCTATCTTGATGGGCAAGGTTCATGCCAACCTATGCCATCTATATCTTACAGAAATTTTGACGTGGTTCGAAGAACGCAAGATAGGGAAGTTCACATTGTCCTTTCCTTGTCTCATCAGGAAGCTATGCCGATGTGCTGGAATTCTGGGGTGCACCAATGATGTCCCCAAAAAGGCCCAAAATGCTTCATTTTCCAAATTACTGAAGCCACCAATCCCAAGGAAAAGTGCTGGTAAGACACTAGAGCCTAAACAAGAATAGACGGTGGGGGCCACTGCACCTCAGACTACAGGGCCTAGCTAACTTCCAAGCACAAGGCCCAGTCAACAATAGGAATTGGGGCCCAGCACAGTCTAGCAAGACCAACTGCCACCACCATCTTAGGACTATCGACCATTAATGAGCCATCTTAGGGCCATCGCTAAAATGATCAATTAGGGAAGCCATGATGAGGTTAATCTCTTCAGGGTCATCGATGATGATGTATGATCCATGATCTCAATTGATCGCACACAAGGAGAGATATCTATCTAAACAGAATAAGGGGAATCACATTGGTCACAACAGATCTCAAGAAACACTGCATCTTTTCAGGTGCAATTAGAAACTGGTAAAGGCACCATAGTAGTGGTCATGCAGCACTAAGATGTAATAGGAGCAGCAAAAGTGGTCACAAACCACATAAAAGAATCATTCAATGTCCCTATTGTGCCACTGGTAAATTTTATGGAAGCACATGATGCTCAAACATTGGCCAGTCCCTCGATGACTTCTACAGAGCATGAGGATGTACTAGATCAGTTTTTGCAGACAGGACAAGTGATGACATCCTTGTTTGACATCCCTCAAGATGTCATAGCAACTTAATTAGACCTCATCTCCACAAAAGTGAAGCTGGTCATGGTAGAGATCAAGGCTGAGCATGCAGAGGCAGAGTTGGAAAGACTCCAAGAAAAGCTCATCACCCTACAAGCTGCACAATAGGACTGTCTCAATTCATCCCTGTAGACCAACTAGAGTCCTTCCAGACATAGCAACTCAATAAATTGTTAGAAGAGAATAAAAGAGTGGCAGAGGAGAAAGAGAAGGCCGATTTGGATGCTTCTAAGGCACAAGCTCAAACATATGTACATGCCAAAGCACTCAAGGCCTTACAAGAGGAAAATAAACAACTTGCTGTAGACAATCTCCGGTTGACCACTGTAGAAAAACAAAGGAATGTTCTAAAGAAAATTTTCAGCAATTATGAGAAAAATTAGTCAAGGTCAACCAGGATATGAATTGGTTGGCCAGAGAAAATCGAACCCTCTCAATGAAGGAGGTACGCGCAATCCATCAAAAGACGGTAATTGAAATAAGCACATGATAAAACGAGGCCAAGTGACATGAGAAGCTCAAGAAACACTTTAGGAATCAGGTGGGGATGTACAAACAGGTGATAGAAAAAGAAATCCATTTGGCCAAGACCCATATCACTGCTCTCAATGCTCAAAATACTGATTGGTGGACCATATTGGATACCTATGCATTTGCCCACCAAGCAAAATTCAAAAGTCGAGACCTACAGATACAAGATCTTATAGAATACATGGAGTTGGCATAGCCATGTTAACAGTAGGATGCCCAAGAACAGAGTTAGAGAAGTAGGTAGCAACCACCTATGCAAAGTATGAAATAGAATTTGCTAAGCATAAGAAGATGTTTCAAAAATTAGAAGTGGCAAATTCTGAGTTAGAAGTGGTCAAAACTAGCTACTAGGGACAAAAGGATGTCGCGGTAGATTTGGCTCGATAGCTCACAGACTACCAGAAATACAAGCACAAAGCCAGAGCCTATGAAGAGGAACAACAGCTATTTGTAGCTTGGTATGTCAAGGCCAACTAGATGTTTCCATAACTACCATGCTCATGGGAGGTGTCGACTCCATCAAACATTGGAGCATCAGCATGGACAACACAGGATTCCCGAACTAAGGAAAAACAAAGCTCCAAGAACTTCTTTAGAAACATCCATTTTCAAAACCTAGAGCACAAGACAAGGGGAAGAGACCCAGGAGGAGCCACCACTGCCAGGAACCACATGAGTTTCAAAAAATTTTGTTTTTGTAAATTCTGTGTCTATGTCCCAATTTTGTTTTGCTCAATCCCACACTGTGACATGGTCAATAATCCCATACCTATCCACTACGTAATCAATTGGACTCATTCTCATTTTGTTTAACTCAAGGACGAGTTGTTATTTAGTCGTGGGCGTATTATGAATTATGATTTGCTAGGCCCCGATATTGGATCCTCGATATCAGGTACGCGATATCGCAGCCTGAGCAACAATATCGTATACACAATATCATGATTCCTATGTGGACATATAAATACCACACTCGAGCACACAGGAAAATGGGAGTCAATAGGCGTAAGTGTAGGGTCTTTTTGTTCACTTTTAGTTCATTTCAATTCTTTCCCCAGTGCATGCCCACAGTGTGATGATTGTAATTGTACGGAACCTTTATTCAAGTGTGACGTACTTGGACACACACATGATCGACAATAAAGATTGAGATTACTCCATCATTGCAGCATTCACTTAGCTTTTAATGGCTCAATTACTATTGATATTTATTATTTTCTTAATTAATATTTTTTTACCTTCATTTACTATCTCTAATATTAAATGTGGAACGAGTACAACTTAATCACAAGCATTTAAGTGTGACTACTTGGTATCCCAGTAGCGTATCTAGGAGTGCTTAAGTAACATGCGCTTGGTAATCCCAGAAGTAGTACACGAAGTCCAAGATGTGTACAGATGATTAAGGATGGATGCTCATCACACTTCGGCTAGCTTAGATTTTCTTCTTGTATTTCTCATTAGCTTAATCAAAGTTATTATCTATTGTTCTTAGGAGCAGCATGGTGATAGGAAACACATCATACATCTCACTCTAGACTAAACCATACGTGACAAAGCAAATACTAGTCCAGGTGGAAAGACAGTAAACCGTAATCAACGTGTAACTATCTAAATACCACAACTAGTTCGTCTGTGGAGTTCAATCGGATCGTGTGTACATGCTCGTATTCGTATGGTTGAGTGTAGTGGTACCTCACCGCTCATCACCATTGTTGGCTCTTTAATGCATGTTATGGTATGCACTTGTCCAAATATGACATATGCAGTTAGTGTTGTTAATATATATATGAATAATTATGGTTGGAACCATTAGCTTACTATGAAATACATTCTTGGATACTTAAAGGGAACTCAATCTACTTGTTTATGTTTTGAAAATAATAATTTGAATATTTGTGCTTATGTGGATGCAAACTTTGGATGTTCAATTACAAGTTATTTTAGAAGGTGCTACAATAAGTTGGATTTCAAAACTTCAATATCTGATAACTTTGTACATTTAGAATTTGAATATGTGGCATTAACAGAAGCATGTAAGAAGATGTTATGGTTACAAGGATTTTTTTAGTTTTTTGGTGTAAAGCAAGACAGTTATCAAATTTTCTGCAATAGTCAAAGTGCCTTACATCTAGCAAGAAATTCAACTTATCATGATAGAACAAAACATATTGATATTAAATACCATATTATTAAAGATATTGTTGAAAAGGCTTTAAATTAACACACAAAAATATTGATGACACATTAACTAAAGCGTTAGCAAGGGATGTGCATGTTTGTTTCACAAAATAGCTTGGAATAGTGGAGATGTAAGAATGTAGCTTGGAACCAGTGCATCTCTAACTTGAAGATTTGTTAGATTTTTCTTCCAAGTGGAAGAATTATTAATTGTTATAAGAAAACTCTTCCTTTGTTTTTTATTAATTTAAGTTATGTCTTCTTGAGATTTGATAAATTAAAATTATTTAAAGTTTGTAATTGACCAAAGACTGTTGTTTTCTACTATAAATCAAGGGTGTGAAGATGTGTCAAGTACCACCACCACAATAACAACAAAGCATCAAAGGAAGGCCTTAAGAGTGTTGTGACAGCAACAAGGATGGTTTGTGTCCTTGTGATATTTTCTCCAAATAAAAAAAGAGTTTTGTACTAGTTGCTGGTTTTTTTCCCCACTTTGAGATTTTCCACATAAATTTCTATGTTCTCTTTACGATTTCAATCTACAAATTTAATTAATTTCATAATAGTTTAATACCAATACCAACATCCTAGAGTTAAAACCAAAAGATATTGCATTTCAAAATGATAATATAATTCAAAAATTGTGCACGTTGTGAGGCATGTCAGGTTGTGACTGATTTTCTCACACCCAAGCACGACCATTACCACCCCCACTTTGACTGGAAAAAGAAAAAGTTAAGCGCCAGGGTTCGTACCGATTTCCTCGCACGTTCATTGGTGCTAACTCTATCTGTCTAACAGATCGCAACCTAGTACCTCACTAAGCTCCCAAATACAATTGTATTTTATTTATAACTTAGCGTTTCTTATTAAAATGGGAATCAAGAGTGTTAGGAGGCGATGAGCATTATGGGGTTGGAATCAAAAATCTCAGGAGAAATCTTTCACCACTGATACTAATTTTCTTGCTTTGAGATAAATTTTGGTATTAAGCTATAACTATTTTTCTGTCTCCACTCTTTTTTGCTATTTAAGTATAACCATGAATGTTGAAAAATGATATGAAAAATGATATTAATCTTGTTGGGACTGGAATCTTCCTTCCAATTCTCACTAACAATTAATTTTTTTCTTGTTTTTTTTCAAAATATTGGCAAGTTTTAACACTTCAATAAACATCTAAAAGATTTTATTTTTGTCTTTTTTTCTTGTTATAATGATTACTTAGTATAAAGCTTGTGATATACTCGGAATCTTAAAAATGAAGGATAAATAAGAGGCGAATAGAGTAGCAGTGATGGCGTGAGATTAGAGCAATCGCATAAACGCATGTGTGTCTACTCACAATTTCTTGTTTGGACGTTGCTGAAGGTGAAGATTGAGCGCTGCTGAAGATTTTGCTGATGCATGCGCCGAGAGATCGCGAGTTTTTGATCTTTCGACTTAACTCAACTGTGTCATCTGATGGAAATAAAATGCAATATCGGCCACTCAAGACCTAAAATCAATGCAAATCTCTGCGCTCGGGCAGGACTGTGACGAAGGGCAGAACAGAGTGCTGAGCACTTGAATGGGGTTTTGCTGCATTTCCTGTGTCAATAAGCATCGGGTGAGTTTGTTCCATTGTGTTTTGTTTCTTTCTTTAAAAAAAATTTTCTCTATTTGATTTTCTGAATTGGCTAGGGTTAGGCCTAACGGGTCTGCATGACCCAATGTGTTTTGTCTTCTTGCTTGGATGTTGGAGGAAAAAAACGTAAATTAATGGAATCCTCCAACATTGACCCACCGCCTATTGATAGCTCCACCAACATGGATGCTAATGATTCTATATTACGTTTTGATTTTCCTGAAGATATCTTTGATCAAACCGTGCAAACATTCACTCACCTTTACACAATTGCTTTCTTCACTAGTAGGATTCCTCCTGCCTTGGTGTTCCAGGATTGGGTTAAAAAATTTTGGGAACCCCATAATATTAGAATAACCCTAGCTTCTAATCTTACGAGAGACTTTTTTCTGTTCGCTTTTGAAACTAAGGCGATGGCAGAGTTTGTGAAACAACAGTCAATTTGGAATGTTTATGGATCCTTCTTAGTCCTTCAACCTTGGAAAGAGGATTTCGACCTGAAAAAGAAAGCAAAAGTATTTTGCCAGTCTGGATTAAATTTCTAGGTCTCCCTCCTCATTTTTGTCCCCATGTTGATATCCTTGCTGCACAGGTTGGGGAAGTCATCGGTATGGAAGCTTTTTCAGGTTTCCGTCCACGACCAACTCGACGAGTGTGCGTTAAAATAGATATGCAAAAGCCATGTCCTAATTCACTGGAAGTTAATGTGAAAGGAAATACTTTTGTTCAAAAAATTTCATATCTTACACTTCCTAACCGTTGTTACTA
>MNCI01005077.1:145294-189616 GCA_015680685.1 Gnetum montanum | reverse complement strand
GCCCTGATGCCTAACCTCTTCACTATTGTGAGGAGGAGGAACATCATTTTCTAAGAAACCCATCATGAGGGGTTCTTCATCTCCTATTTCACTAATGACATGGGGAACCTTGCCCTTCAATAGTGAATGTTGGCTCTTCTGCCTTGCATCCCGAATACGTTGGGCATTTGTGGGATGATAATCCCTTGTGTCATAATCATCGAGAATGTATTTAGCAAGCAGCTCTTGCATGCCAATCTGTGCTAAGGCATGGAAAAGCATATTAGGAGCACAATGATCTGGGGGTAACACAATGTTACCTTGCATGTCTCTCCACCACAGTTGCTCAACTTGATGGAAAACAAAGGTAAAATCCGGCACATACTCATTGGGATGAGTAGATGTGACTTTAGACTGTTGAGGACATGGTTGATTTCGGTTATGCGTATAATTATGAATTTCTCCTGTATTGTCCTTAGGTGAGTTGATTGCATGAGAAGAAGCCATTTCTAATGGTGTGCTAATTTTCACTGTTATTTATGTTCTTAAGTAACTGATTAACCCTAAGGTTCGTTAAGCTCACAACGATGTGAGTGATATCCCTTATGTTCAATTGGCATAAAAAAACACTTAGTCCTCAGTAATGGCACCAATGATGAGTGGCGAGGTACCCCTACACTCAACCATATGAATACGAGTGTGTACGGGCGATCCGGTCGAACTCCACAGACTAAATGCCTTAACGCCACAAGAAACACTTGGGGTTAATCGTTCGTTGTCTTCCCAGGCTTACTTGTATGTGTCACGGTGTATGGTTAAGCAAGTCTGAGGTATGTGATTTTTTTGGTATTTTTCAGTTTTATCTTCTAAGCTATGAGAGGAAAGGGTTGAGAAACTAAGCTAACTCTAACTAATTTCCTAAGTCTAAATTAACTAGCGTCAGCATCCGTTCCCACTTACTGGACACACCCTGAACTATGCAACTGTGGCTACCAAATGCTAATCGTTACTGGGATCACCACACGTAACGCAAGTGCTTGAAGTGGTCATACTGAGGCACCTATTTAGCTTAAGTGTGATAAGCATCCAATTCCTTAGCTAGCCGTACAAACCCGTGGATGCTCGTAACTAAGTCGTACTTATCACACGTTCTAGCCTAGCGATGAGCAGCCGATTCCTTGACTAGCCGTACACACTGAACTACCATTGGGATTACCAAGTGTAGATCCTGGAATACGCTACTGGGTTACCAAGCAGTCCAATGCTCATAATCAAGTCGTACTCACGCATTGCGACAAGCAGCCGATTCCTTGATTAGCTGTACACATCCATAGATGCTCGTAATCAAGTCATACTTGTGCGCACTAGGAAAGTAGTAAATAATTAACAATAAATAAAACAACGTGCTGCAAGGTTTATCCAATCAAGTTTGTCTTTATTACCATACACAACTTGGGTTCAGGTTACAAGTTGCTCAAATAAAGAACCATTCACTCTAGGACTCCTACTGCAGGCACATGGGAAAAATTCTAACTCTGGAGTGATCAATCTGCCAGAGCTTCGCTACTTCTAGCTAGGATTGAGAAATGAGGGGAGTGCCACCTCTTATTTATAGATATGATGGTAGGGAAAGACGAGATATCGCGGCGCATGCATGTCGCATCTCATCAGTTGCAAATGAGTCACACATAATTCACAACAGTGTCTTTCTCACAAGACAATGATAATGCAACAACTAGCAAGGCAATTCATTGGAGAACCAACACAATTTATGATGAAGAAGAAGTTTGGAGCACTCAACCCTATGTAGGAGTCTCATATGTTCATGAACACCCCAATGATACTGAAGGACTCTGGTCATCCAACTCAGACACCTTTAGTGAGGATGGAGCATCCCATAGAATGAGGGGGCCCCTAAGTCCTAGGACCTTCTCAATGATGATTGGGATACTTACAAAAGTCATGATGAGTCTTCCATTTCTCTCCCTTCCTCTGCTCCTTCAACCTCAGGTTGTGACCTAGATGACCATTCCTCAAGGGGTCGATGTAGAAATAAAAATCAAACCCATGAGCAAAGTCAGGAATGCCAACATGAACATAGACAACATCGTCCCAGCTCGCAAACTCATGACTTACTTAGTGACAATGAACCCTTGCTGGCCACTAAGAGCCTAATGCATATACAAGAGGCTATTCAAATATCCTGCAGGCATCGTAAGGAAAGCTATCTACCCAGGCTTGACTTAAAAAACTTTCCTAAGTTTTCAGGAAGCTATGATTTAGATCCACAATATCATTTACAAGACTTCTATGATGCCTGTGCATGGAACAATATTGATAATGGGTGGCAAAAACTTAAGCTCTTTTCTATGACACTCAGTGGCCAAGCAAAAGTATGGTACAAGTCTTTAAAGCCAAAATCAATTCGTTGTTAGCCAATAATGGTAGAACTCTTTAATGAAAGATATTAAACCTGTGTAAGAGTGTTAGCCTTGAGGAGACAAATCCAAGAATGGAAACAAGGGAAACATGAACCCTTGGACATGGCCTTAGAAAGATATTATTCATGGTTAAACCAATGCCCAGGTCATGGGTTCTCCAAGGAAAGGCTAATGTACCACATCATGGATGGGCTTCGTAATGAAACAAAGGAAACCCTAGAGATGTATGCCCTAGGTCAACTATATGAGCTACGAACCCACCAATTCCAAGAGCTTATTAAGTGGGTAGAAAAAGAAGAAGGAGAAATAGCCAAATGGAAGAATGTTGAAAGTTCTCAACAAGACCAAAATCTCAAAATAGCAAAGGTCCATAATCATGAAGAGGAGAAATCAACTCACCTCAAGGAGGTGGAATCTCCATCTTTGCTAATACTACAATCATTAGATGAAATTGAGAAAAAGATCAATAAGATGATAGAATGGGTACATGAAAAATTTGGAGAATATGCAAACATTATTAGAGGTGGAACCATGCATGACCACTCTGATAAACAGGAAAAACAGAGGATGCCAAACTGAGAAACAGGATAGAACACCACTCGAAAATTGGGAAGAAGAGTTGAAGAAAATAAGGATAGGAACTCAATTGCAAATCATATGTATCCATGTGACGTTTGCCTATATGATCACCCCAAAGGCCAATGTCCAATCTTGTCACATTTACATAAGCATTAGGAAGGGATGCTACATCCAGATTTCATACAGAAATACTATGTTCAACCACAGTGGAAAAATCCCTAGTTGTGGGGGGCGCCACTATCAAATGAGCCATACCCTTCATACTATTCGAAACCAAGCACTTATTATGTTCAACACCCTATTTCTCCAACTGGATCAACATCCTCTACTTCACCTCATCATTATCATTCTCCTGAGTATTATCAACCTATGTCCTCTCCCAAGGGATCACCACCTCATGTTCCTTACACTTCTCCTTGCCCTCAATATTCTAATTCTTCACCTCCTTCTACATCACCACCAATTGTACCAGAAGGTTCTGCACCATAGTACCAACCCACGAACATTACTTGTGTTGCTATTGTCAACAACAATGGAAATCCTCCACAACATCGAAAGCATTCTTTCTTTAGACATGATCGTAGAAAGAGACAACATGGTTCTAAACCCACTACGTCCACCAACTCAGCACAAGCCCAACACTCTGATGCATCTTATTCCTCAAACTCAATGCCTCCTGTTACCTTATCCGGGCCACCAATTAACACTCCAATAACCATGTGGCCCAATGAATATGACAACGTGGGCAGACATATCGATCCTTGCATATCATCTTATGGTCATGGGTGTCATAGTGGGTTAGCCTCTTATCACATGACCACATCTTATAATCTATCCTACTATGCCTACTATAATCAAGTGTGTGAGCCTCAATTTTGATACATTCCTGCCACCACATCAAAAGACACCTAGTGGTTTGGATATGACCAGACCCTAATATTTCCAACATGCATGGATCCAAATTTTCCATTTATTAATTCTTGCCATGATCAAAGGTTTAGTTATGGGGAATACCCCCCATTCTACTAAGCAGAATTAGTAAATGTTTTTTCTTTTCTTTGGTTTTACAATTTTTTGTTTTCAAATTTTTACCTTTCCTAATTTTTTCATTTTTCAATTTGTTATTTTATCTTTTTGAGGGTAATCTCATATGTGAATAAAATACTCATGTGACTTGATGGTTGAGGTGTTGTTCTATGTTATCAAGTCACAAGGGACTAATTATTTGGATAGTGAGCCCACAATATCGACCTCACCACCTAACCATTCTATTAATAAGAGGTTCTACTCTGGGTACGATGATATTCTTGTCATCATTAAAATTTAAAGTAACCTTGTACTCATTATGCCTAGAGTGAAACATGATAAAATAAGAGGAAATGGCCAATGTGTAACATCAAGGGGACTTGTGGATTCTCTTTGGTGACATCTATAGGTGCTATCATGCAGCTTGGTTGTATTAAGATCCTTGTAGATCTAATGAAAAAATGGGAGTAAGAGTTATGATAAAGGCACTGAAGAAAGGAACATAATGTTGTTCTAGGGGTTTCACTAGAAATACATGCACCCATGCTTGAAGGTTGGTGGCTTCTCCAAATTAATTTTGGAAAAAAACAAAGTGCCAAAGCAGTCAGAAGAAGAAAGAAAAAGACAAAGAAAAGATCAAGAAAAACATGCCACTACCAAAATCAAATCACTCCTCCCTTGTGCAAACACCAAGTGATTGTACGCTTTACTGTCATGATGCTCCTATGGTTGTCTATCATTGGGATGAAACAATGCGATGTCACTGATTAGAGGTATAGACTTGGTTTTGATCTTGGAGTGAAAGGCTAATGGTACTTTAATCATGCACAACACTCAAGATTCATTATACCCAGGGTAAGTTACCTCATGCCATAATTTCTACAATCCCCTCTATGATTCGCCTCATCTTGTTATCCAAGTATTTCTAACTTGCGTCCTATGTGGCATAGAACTCATACCTCATCATGATAGTGTTCAACATGTGTGTGTTTTGTTGCACCAGTGTGGATTGCATTCAACCCTTCTAGTGCCTATGGACATTTTAAGGTGTGGTTACGTAAGGGCATGATAGGTAGGAACCTGCTTTGGGGAGGACCCACTTGTGTAACTTTTGTAATTTGCACTTATTGCACATCACCACATCATCTTATGCCCTCCGAGTACTGCATTGCTAAATTTATCCTTTCCTTTATCATCATTTCAACCAAAACATTCCTATGCACCAAATGTGCTTTTTCCTTATACTATTTATGAACTTCATTGCATAATTCCACCTCATTCCACTTTTGGTGCCTTTAGGTCTACTCAACACTATTTACCTTAAATCCTTTATTTTTGGCCTTGGAAATTTGAAAATTTATCAATTTATCAATTTTACCAAGTACCCTATTTAAGAAGGGATGCGATATTGGGCACCTAGTATCGGATCTGACACAATATCAGGTATGTACTAGCGCATATGCGATATCATGTCTATAAAATCTATATATATGGACAACATCCCCCCCCCCCCCCCCCCCACACACACACACATGCATGTGTCAATGTCATTTTCCACTATTCACTTGAGGAGAGTTCTTGCAATTTTCTTTCACGAATTTTTAAGCTTGAGCACCTCTCATTCAAACATCAATATCTTGCTTATTAATGCTTTGATTCTCGTTCTGATTGAACCTACTTAAACCCAGAGTGTTTAACTTAGTCATGGGGAGAAGGGTACGCTCTAAGTTGCGTGTAATTTTTTTTAATTTCACCATTGCCTGAAGGATATCATAAAGGGTAAGTAACCTTAAAAATGCTAAAAAAATATGCCAAATTAATTTTATTTCTTCACCCAAACCATGGAAATCATTTTTGGAGTCACTTAATCAAATGGGGCCCAATATTAAAACTTTTAGGGGGGATTTTCTTGGAAATTTCTAACTTTGAATCACACTAAGTAAGAATTGAATTCATTAAAGGCAATGAGTAAAGGTATAAATTAAATTTTGTTAGATGGCCTTACTAATAGTTTATCCTATGTGATTTTAGATGGCCCCTAAACGAGGACAACAGGGAGGACCCTCTCAAGGTGCATCCAAACAACCAAGGAGAGGCATAGGCTAGGCGCTTCCTGAAGAACATGTAGAGTAGGAGGCACAATCATTTAGCATTCATCAAGAACCTCCTGTTACTGCATAATCTAGGAATGCTGAGGGTGGAGAAGGCAGGGCACCTGAATAGGAACAACATCTTACGTTGTCCTTGGAATGTGTTCAAGTAATTCGGGAAAGGTCCACCGCTAGCTACAATGATTGTGGAACTCAACTTTGGACCTTTTACCGAGTTTGCCCCTAAGGCAATCAGAGATCAACTCAAAGGGTCTCCATTATGGTCTGCTCTCTCATAGAGTGGCAATTGGTACTTGGGGGAGATGTACAAATTTTGGCATAACAAGGAAAAAGGCACCACCGTTGATATTAGTTGAATTTCAGTTGATTTCTCTGCCAAGGCTATTTTGGAAGTTCTGAGCCTTTCAAATACAAGGCCTAATGTTGTTCACCTATCCACTCGCTCTAATGTTGATGCATGGAATATATGGTTAAAACAAATGTACGACAAGGAGGATAAAACATATGGAGAACTCACACTTGAAGAGAGGATCTATTTCAAAATTGGCACATATCATCTCTTCCCAACAAAAGGATTGAACAAGATTTTCTACCTATGTGGCTAGAGGAAGTGCAATTCTGATGGGCAAGGTTAATGTCAACCTACCCCATCTATATCTCATAGAAATTTTAAGGCAGTTTGAAGAACGTAAGACAAGGAAGTTTGTATTTCCTTTGTCTTGCCTAATCAGGAAGCTGTGCCAACATGCTGGAATTCTAGGGCACACCAATGACATTCCCAAAAATGCCCAAAATGCCTCATTTGCTGAATTACTAAAGGTACCAGCACAAAGAAAAGATGCTGGTAGGACATTGAAGCCTGAGTAAGAGCAGACAATTGAGTCCACTACATCTCAAACCGTAGGGCCTACCCAACTTTCAGACATAAGGCCTAGTCAAAAATAGGAAGCAAGGCCCAGCACATGATCCATAGGCTAGTAAGACCAAGTGCCATCGCTACCGTAGGATTATTGATCATCGATGAGCCATCTCCGGGCCATCACTGAATCGGTCAGTTGGGGAAGTCATGACGAGGTAAACCTGTTCAAGATCATTGATGATGTTTTATAGCCTACAGTCTTAATTAATCACTCACATTGCGAGGTTTCCATCCAAATAGAAGAAGGGGAATCACATTGGTCACTGATGAATCATGATATCGCATCTGTGATATCGGATCAACCATGCGATGTCGAATACCCAATATCGCAGTCTGCCTCCTTGCCTATAAATAAGAGGTAGTGCCATTGGTTTCCACATTAGAAGTTAGTCCCTTAGCCAAACTCTTGTCAATTCTTCCCTCTAGAGTTAGAATTATTTCTGCATGCCCACAGTAGGAGTCATAGAGTGAACAGATCTTTATTCGAGAATTGTGTACCTGAGCACACTTTGTGTACGACAATAAAGATGAACTTTATGATAAACCTTGCAGCATACAAAATAGATTAATTAGTGTTAATTATTATTTAATGCTTTCCTAGTTAATTAATGATTTCTTTCACCCTACAACTCGCTTAGTTAAATACACTTAGTACGAATACTTCAAGCATGCGTGTAGCGCTTGGTAACCCAGTAAAGATTAGCGTTTGGTAATCCCAGCAGCATTGCACTGGTTCAAGATGTGTACGACAAGTGGGAACAGATACTAGTGTTAGGAGTAATTAGAACTTAGTTAATGAATAGTTAAATTAGATTAGTTACTTAGTTATCTCTCTCCCCCTCCTTACTAGTGCAGGATATAAAACACATAAAAACCATAAAAATCACATGACTCAAGCTTACTTAACCATACAACCATGACATACAAGTAAGTTTGGAAAGACAATTATTAACCAACCCATTATCATTCCACAAAGGCACATAGGCATTTAGTCCTTGCAATTTGACCGGATCATGTGTGAAACGCTCATATTCATATGGTTAAGCATAGGGGTACCTTGCTGCTCATCATTGGCACTGTTGCCAAGGACTTAGTTGTTTGTGTGCTAAGTAGAACTTAGGAAATAATTTACATCATTGGAATGAGCCCTTAGGGTTTCTTAAGAAAAATATAATAGTACATTGCACACTGAAAAAGACAAGATGTCTTCTTCTTTGCACAAAAGCACTTCACCACCTAGAACTAACACAAAAAGCAATCAGCGGCAGGATATACATGATGTTGATCTGTCAATCCCTCAACAGTTTCATGTGGTATATATTCATCCCAATGTATATGTACCCAACTTCACCTTTATTCTCGACCAAGATGAGTAGTTGAGTTCAAGTGACTTGGAAGGTAACGTAGTGTTACCTCCCAACCATTCAGTCCCAAGTATGCTTCTTTGTGCTCTCACACGAATAGGCATGCAACACTTACACATAGAGTACATTTCGCAGGACTATGATTCGAGAGACTATTGTCCCACAGAAGCACAAAATAAAAGGGATTCACAATAGAAGAGACACCATAAGTCCTTGAAGGAAAAATGGTCTAAGGATGCCCCCCACATTTTAAGCGAAATTGAGGGTGATGAACCTGCCTCAGGTAGTCACCCACATAACAATGTTCCTCCCCTTGACTTTGGCCAAGGGGGCATATATCAGAACCTTTATTCTACTATTCACAACCCAAGTGCTGATACCAATGGACACAAAGTGTTCAAAAAAGGAACAAGGACACATGACAAAGGTGGGCATTTTGATCGCAACCGCGATCGAGGCAGAGGCCATTGAAGAGAAGGTAGTAGACACCAACATAGTGGCGGTTCTCCTTCTTCTTCACCTTCATCGTCTCCTTCACCCTCTCCTTCTGTGTCCAGATGTAGCCATAGAGAAATCGATCGTGAGGATAAGGGAGAAAAAGTGGAAGTCACAGACAAGAAAACTAAGATAGAGGATAAGGGAACTCTAGGGAATCATGCCATAGAAGAAGGAAGAGTAGGGAACCGCGTAGGCACCATAGACGCTATGAACAAGACGATCATGATGAACCCCTACTCGCCACATGACGCATGCTAGATATAACTGAGGCTGTGAGAGTTCCAACAAGGCACCAAAAAGATAGTAGGATCAAAAGGTTAGACATGAATAACATCCCATGATTTGAATGGGGATAAAACGCTGATCCTTAAAATCACTTACAAGCATTTCATGATGTGTGTGCCTTGCAAAACATAGAAAATGAGTGGCAAAAACTTAAGTTGTTCCTATGAACATTAATAAAAGAAGCTAAAAGTTGGTACTGATCCTTAAAACTGAAATCCATTCATAGGTGGAGTACTATGTTAGAGTTATTCAATGATAAGTACCAAATGTACTCCCGGGTGTCTAACATGCGAAAGAAAATCCAAGGATGGAAACAAGGAAGTCATGAACCCTTGGATGTTGCCATGGGCCGCTATTATGCACTATTACATTGTTGTCTTGGCCATGGTTATTTGCAGCAAGATCAACTACATTATCTCATAGATGGGCTTAAGCATGAAATGAGAAGAACCCTTGAGACTTATGCCCAAGGAAGGTTATCTAAGCTTAGGTCCCATTAAATTCATAGGCTACTGGAGCAAGTTGCTAAGGAACAAGGTGGGCTACAAAAGAGAGAGAGTGCAGAAGAATATAACTAAGATCCTTCCCTCCAAAATAAGGGAGTAAGATTTTGTTAGGATGAGGAAGAGTCACCACTCAAAGAGATGGTGAATAGGAAAACCTTGCCTATCCAAAATTAGCATCAGAAGTATTAGCAAAGGTAGACCAAATGTGGGACTCCCTAGATAGTAGGTTTCAAAATGTTCTCAAAGTAGTTGAAGAGTCTAGAGAGCAAGGTAGTGATCATGACAAATGAAAAAGAGAGAAGTAGAAAATGCACGTAACAAGGGTAAGGGTAAAGTTACTATTATTGAAGAGGTTGTGGACTTAGATACAGAAAATGATAGTGGATGTGAGATATGTCAATATGACCATCCTAAGGGATGTTTCCCTGTGATCTCACATCTGCAGGAGTCTGGGGTGTATGCACTTAACCCACGTTTAAAAAAATAGCAAACATCCCAACAATTACCTTATCCCCATGGTAACCCAAGGAAGTTCCTCCAACCTTTAACGTATTATCCAAGTGGAGCTCCACAACAACCAGTTGAGCAACATCAATAGTGACAACATCCACAATAATGGGGAATGCCACCACCAAGGCAATAATATCCTTACTAGCAACCTAACCCATATGGATATTACATGCAGCATCCAATCTCTCCACATGATTCTGTTGGACACATTACTCCCCAACATGACTACCAAGCCAGCGAGTACTATAGGACTCCCTCTCCTAGGGGTGACATTCCACAAGTGTACTACCTTACGAAGAAAAGATCTTTCTTCAGAATCAACAGTCCAACCAAGCCTTTGCAACCCCAAGTGGCTGAGCCTTTGGACGTCTCTGTATCAAGTAAAGCTTCAGAACCCCATTCGAACTTAACACCACATTCAACACATATGGTCATGTGAACACATGACATTACTGATTGGATCAAAGTTGGCCACCTTCCCAAGAAATTATCTGATCCTTGGAGTCCCCTAATATATTTACAAATTGTTGGGAATGAACCATGCAAAGCTCTTTTGGATTTAGGTTTCGGTGTCAACCTAATATCCCAAGAAATATATAAGGTCTAAAACCTACCTCCATTAAAAAAGAGCAATGTTCATTTAGAGTTGGCCAGCTAGTCCATCATTGTTCCCTTGGGATTAGTGGAGGACATTGTTACCACTTTTTGTGGGTGGTCATATCCAGCTGACTTCCTAGTGATTCAAGTAAATAACAGTAAGGGGGACTTCAAAATCATAATGGGAAAGGCATGACTAAGCACTATCGATGTGCACCTAGGTATTCATGATCTTTCCATAGAAATATCTAAGGAAAATACTTTCAGAAAGATCAAGAAGAAGAATGTTCCATGAATTGCATATAGTGACACAGGGTGCAATTGCATGCAGAGATCATGGGTTGTGCAAAGTTTAACATTGCCTGCATGCAATTAGTGTGCACAAATGATCAACATACAAAGGTGCCTATATGCAGCAACCACATGACAAGAAGACACCCAGTGGTTGATAGCTGATCAAAAAAGTAGCTCACTTATATGCATGGAACTAACTGAGAATTTGACTTGCGCTTACATAAATAGCATAGATGCATTAGAGCAAGTACACCACCAAGTTCCCAGTCCTAACTTAGAAAACATCAATTGGGGGAAGTTGGAAATTCCTAAGAAATTTAAACAAGATCCCCTAGAGCTAAAACCATTACCCACGAGTATGGAATACACATTCCTTAAGAATAGAAAGCTGGTAATCATCAACGCAAGACTTGCTCCACAACAAAAAGAGAGTATGCTAAAGGTAATAAATAAGAAGTCAAAAGCCTTCTCCTGGTCATATCTGGAATTAACTAGAATAGATCCTAGGATATTCCAACATAGGATTTACACTAACTTCTCCATAAAGCCTCGAAAACAACCACAAAGGCGATTGAACCCAAATTTGAAGCAAGTAGTAAAAGAAGAAATTGAACAGCTTCTAAAGGCTGGGTTCATATACCCCATTGCTGATAGCGAATGGGTTAGCCCCTTAGTAATCGTGCCTAAAAGAGGAGGCAAATGGAGGGTGTGCATAAATTTTAGGCTACTAAACATGGCAACATTCAAGGATCACTTTCCATTGCCATTTGTTGACCAAGTCTTACACACAATCGTAGGGCATCACTATTATAGTTTTTTGGATGGCTATAGTGGATACAACCAAATACAAATAGCCCTAGAAGACCAAGCCAAAACTACGTTCACCAATTCTTGGAGAATGTTTGCATACAAACAAATGTCGTTTGGCTTGTGCAATGCCCTTACAACATTTCAACGCTTAGTTCTAAGAATATTCCAGCAGTAGATAAGAAATAGTGTGGAAGTCTTTATGGATGACTTCTCCACTTATGGAGCAAGTTTTGATCAAGCCTTGGACCAATTACAGCAAGTTCTGAATAGATGTGTAGAAACTAATTTGAGGCTCAACAGGAAAAAAATCCATTTGATGGTCCAAGAAGGCATAGTATTTAGGCAAAAACATTCACATGTAGGGATAGAGGTAGACCCTGAGAAAATCAAAGTCATCCAAGAAATTACCCATCAACTGGAAACTGTCAAAGACATTCGATCATTCCTTAGACACACTAGCTACTATAGGAGATTCATAGAGAACTTTTTGAAGATTGCAAAACCATTGGTAGAGTTAACAAAAAAGGACATACCCTTTGAGTGGACCAAGAAATGCAAACTAGCTTTGCAAACTCTAAAACAAAAGCTAGTAGAAACACCCATTCTACAAGCTCCTGGCTGGTCGAAACCATTCCATGTCATGACTGATGCATCCAACTATGGCTTAGAAGTTGTACTTACATAGTTAGATGACCAGAAACATCCTTATTACATCCACTGTGCAAGTAAAAGTATAGTTGGTGCACAACTTAACTACACTACTACAAAAAAAAGAATCAATGGTTGTAGTGTTTACACTAGAAAAATTTAGGCACTATGTATTGGGGTACAAAGTATTCATACACATAGATCATAGTGCAATCTGGTTCCTCATGAATAACCCAATGGTAAGCCCCTGTATTATATGATGGATGGTAATCCTACAAGAGTTCGATCTAATGATGATCAATTGTAAAGGCACTGAGAATGCAGTTGCCGATCATTTATCTTGGTTGCACTAGGACAACAAAGAGGATGAGTATTTAGTTTCAGATCATTTCCCTAATGAGTTCCTCTTTGCCGGTGTAGTGAATAACCAATCACCCATGGAGACAAACTGGTACAGTAGCATTCTTACCTATCTCCTTACCCAACAAACACCACAAGAGCTGGACCTTAAGAAGAAACAATAGTTTCTTCACAGAGCCAAGTACTTTATGGAGATTAATTGACAACTTTACAAAGTCTGTCCTGATGGCTTGGTTCGATGGTGCGTTCCCGATAGAGATTAATTAAAAGTTCTCCAAGACACTCATGAGGGCCCTTGTGGGGGTCATTATGCGGGGAGATGAATGGCCACCAAGATCCTACTTGCAGGGTATTATTGGCCTACATTGTTCTGGGACACCCATCACTTTGTCCAATCTTGTGAATGCTGTCAATGTGATGGGGGAATGACTGCTAGAATGGAGGATCCGCAACAATGGATTTAACCATTAGAACCCTTCAACATTTTGGAAATTGATTTCATGGGGCCCATTACACCAATCTTACATCATATTTTTCGTAGAATAATTAACAAAATGAGATAAAGCAACTATCGTTAAGGATTACACATTGTCTACAACTGCATGATTTGTTCAACAACAAGTCATCAATAGGTTTGGTGTGCCACGTGCACTTATCTAAGACAATGGAACACGCTCTACAGGTGTAAATTTTTGGAAGTTAATGCAACGCTTAGGGGTTGAGCATAAATTAACTACACTGTACCACCCCAAAGTAAACGGTCAAGCCGAGGTCACCAACAGGGCGATTACTAAGATACTGACTAGAACCATTAGCAAGTATAGGTGAGATTGGAGCACTAAACTGAATGATGCTCTTTGGGAATACTACTCTACATGGAAACTCCATATAGGCTACTCTCCCTACAAGTTAGTGTATGGAAAACTTCCAACGCTCCCTATCCAAACTGAACTCTGTACATTAGCCATGACATGTGACCTCAACCTTGACCTTGATCTAGCACAAAAACAAAGGTTCATGACTCTTACCTTACTAGATGAGAACCGACTAGCTACCCTGTCATCTAATGAGTTGCACAATGCATTTAATAAACAACGTCATGACATGAAAATTAGGAAAGTTAAGAATCAACCAGGTTATAAGGTTCTCTACTAGAACCCCACACATGTGTCACAACGTACCCAACTTCAAACACTGTGGGAAGGACCTTACATTATCTATGCAAATTTTCCTTCAAGAGACATGACCATATATAAACCTGAGAGCCTAGATAAAAGACTATTAGTCAATGTGCAACAAAAGAACCCTCTCCATGAGTTTAGGATAGCCAGAACATATGCTACCTCTATAGGTGGGTAACCTTGCTCATTATTTTGGATCTCCTCCTTCCAACTCAGTCATGGGGGAGATGGCCACCTCTGCTAATCATTAAAGGCCCTCATCTCTTTATAATTTTTTTTTCACATTTCTTTAATCTTTATTATTTTTTTTACATCATCGTTCATATTTTTACCATTTTTTTTGTGTAATTTTATTTTTTCGTCACCCAATAAGTGTTCATGATAGTGGCATGAATAATATCATATTGATTGCTAATGTTTGGATTTTACCTTTGAAGTATGATATTGATATTAAGGTATGGTTCTTTTGATTAAACATGTAATGAGTCCACATCATTCATACATCCATAAAATTCTATGGTCTTCCTTGGCTTCGAACTGTACAGTCCCTTTCTCTAATAAAACTATTAATGAATTGGTGGCTAAGTATTTCTCAACCTAAGGAAGGACTCAAGGGATGAAAAGGGTGTGACTTCAAGAGGATTCAATGCATTTGTGCTGGCTATTCTCTTGAGTGCTTGGATGCTTTTTCTTTAGGTTTTCTACCATTCTAACCATTCATCAATTCACCGGAAGTTGAGTACATAAAAAATAATTCTTTGTATGGTGTGGTTCTCACTCGAAAAACACAGAAAAAATAGTGAGAATTCAAAGCACACCCCTTATACACAATAATGAAATTTGGCTACACACACTGGTTATGGCACTGGAAAGACATGTTACCCATGCCTGAAGGTTCCCTCTAACTAAGGCCCTTTCTCGCTTCCTAGTTCTCCATCTTGCTCTCCTTGAAATGGTGGTAACTTTTTGTAGAGGCATTCTTGTTGCTTCAAGAGGATGGATCGGTCAAATGTGTTGATGTGAGGTCATTGAATGTGGTTTTTTGAGCCTAGATTTGGAATGAGTTCTACTCGGTCACATTAACCATGAAACACACAAGGGACTTTACACAAATTTGTCCTTGGTTTTCCATTTCCATTCTCTCCTCTCCACCCTTCTTTTCCATTTTTCACCTATTGCCAGTTTTATCATTAGTCTGTATCTTGGTTGATGCATTATTTTTCCTTGGTAATTTCTTATGGGTAAGTTTTCAACTCTTACTTCCAATTGACATTCCTAGAGCCTACGAACTCTTTGGTTTGTGGATCTGTCAGGGCACTAAAGGCATGAGCCTACTTTGGGGAGGATCCACTGGCATTCCTTTTTGGTGCATTTGTTAATTTCTTTCCCTTAAAAATTTCCTGTAATTAACAATTTTTGTTTCATCCCCATCCATGACATCCATGTTATTGGCGTTGTCGTTGTTACTTTTTCTCCACCTTTCTTATTCCTTATCTTTTTTCACCCTATTGCTACCAAAGGTTTGCTCTTAGTCATGGGAGCCTAGGCACAAAATTTATCAATTTTTCCTAACCCCTACACCTTAGGTAGTCACCAGTGTTAAAATTCCAAAATCAGTATCTGCCATAACCACAACTCAGCCAATGCACTTTACATCAAGGCAAGGTATCAACTACATTATGATTTATCTACCCTCACTCATTTGTGACTGTGTTGTATGTGTGCAGATGGCGATCATACAACAATGGACTGGGCCTATAGGAAACACTCAGGATGGACTGGAACTAGAACGTTTACAAAAGGAACAAGACTGGTGGCGTGGCTATGGATAAACAATGGAAGGTACAATCTTGGCATCGGCAGCAACATGTCTTCTTCTTTCTCTCTCTTCTTCTCTTCCAAGTGCCAAATAAGGTTGGATGTCATTTATGTATAATGTTCACTTTTGTGGTCATGAACACTAATGCGATAATGTATTGTACTGTTGATTTGTTCACCAAGAACATTGAGTCTGTCACCCCATTCCATTGTCAATGGTCATTCAGTTAATAAACCCATACCTTCCCAATATTTTGTAAGGAACTCAAGGATGAGTTTTCATTCAGTCATGGGGGTATGATGAACCGTGATATCGTGTCCATGATATTGCATCCACGATATCGCATCCGCGATATCAGATCAACCATGCAATGTCGGATACCTGATATTGCAGCATGCCTCCTTACCTATAAATAAGAGGTAGCACCCTTGGTTTCCACATTAGAAGTTAGTTCCTTAGCCAAAATCTTGCCAATTCTTCCCTCTAGAGTTAGAATTATTTCTGTGTGCCCGCAATAGGAGTCATAGAGTGAACGGATCTTTATTTGAGCATTGTGTACCTGAGCACACTTTGTGTACAACAATAAAGATGAACTTTATGATAAACCTTGCAGCATACAAAATAGATTAATTAGTGTTAATTATTATTTAATTCTTTCCTAGTTAAATACAACTCTCTTAGTTAAATACACTCAGTACAAACGCTTCGAGCATGTGTGTAGTGCTTGGTAACCCAGTAACGATTAGCGTTTGGTAATCCCAACAGAGTTGCACTGGTTCAGGATGTGTATGGCAAGTGGGAATAGATACCAGTGTTAGAAGTAATTAGAACTTAGTTAATGAATAGTTAAATTAGATTAGTTACTTAGTTATCTCTCTCCCCCTCCTTACTAGTGCAGAATATAAAACACATGAAAACCATAAAAATCACATGCCTCAAGCTTACTTAACCATACAACCGTGACATACAAGTAAGTTTGGGAAGACAATGATTAACCAACCCATTATCATTCCATAAAGGTGCATAGGCACTTAGTCCTTGAAATTAGACTGGATTGTGCGTGAAACCCTCGTATTCGTATGGTTGAGTGTAAGGGTACCTCAACGCTCATTAGTCACAACAGATCTCTGGAAATGCTGCATCTTTTCAAGTGCAATTAGAAACTAGTGAAGGCACCATAGTAGTGGTTATGCAACACCAAGATGTAGTAGGAGTAGTAAACGTGGTCATAGACCACATCAAAGAATTATTTAATGTCCCTATTTTGCCACCTGTAGATTTCACAGAAGCACGCAACACTCAAACCTTAGCCAGTCCCTTGATGACTCCTACAAATCATGAGGATGTTTTGGATTGGTTGCTATAAACAAGACAAGTGATGACGTCCCTATTTGACATCCCTCAAGATGTCATAGAAACATAATCAGACCTCATCTCCAAAAAAGAAAAGCTAGTCATGGTGGAGGTTAGGGCCGAACATGCAAAGGAGGATTTGAAAAGAGTCTAAGAGAAGTTTGTTGCCCTACAAACTGCATAACAAGATCCATCCCAATTCATCCCAGTAGACTAGCTAGAGTCATTTTAGATGAAGTAGTTAAATAAATTGTTAGAAGAGAATAAAATCATGGTACGGGAAAAAGAGAAGGTTGATTGGGATGCTTCAAAGGCACAAGTTCAAATGTATGCACATGCCAAAGCACTCAAGGCCTTACAAGAAGAAAATAAACACCTTTCCACCAAAAATCTCTAGTTGACCACAATAGAAAAAATGAAGAATGTTCTTAAGGAGAATTTTTAGCAAATGCGAGAACAATTAATAAGGGTCAATCAAGACATGAATCACTTAGCCAGAGAAAATCAAACCCTCTCAATGGAGGAGGTACATGTGATCCATCAAAAATGGCTATTAAAATAAGCACGCAGAAGAATGAGGCCAAGAGACATGAGAAGCTGAAGGAGCATTTCAAAGATTAGGTGGGGATGTACAAGTAGATTATTGAGAAGGAAATTCATATGGCTAAAGCCTATATCAACACTCTTAGTTCCCAGAATGCTGACTAGCAGGCCATATTGGATACTTATCCTTTCGCCCACCAAGAAAAATAAAAAAGATGAGACCTGCAGATAAAAGATCTCACTGAGTACATGGAGTTCGCAAACCTATAGTATGCCAACTTGGCCATGTTGACAACAAGACACCCAAGGATAGAATTGGAGAAGTAGGTAGTAACCACCTATGCCTAGTATGAAACAAAATTTGCAGAATACAAAAAGAAACTACAGAGATTAGAGGTAGAAAATTTTGAATTAGAGGTGGTCAAGACTAGCTACCAAGGATAAAAATATGTCATGGTAGATTTGGCTCGACGGCTCACGGATTACCAAGAATGCAAAGATAAAGTTAGATCCTATGAAGAGGAATGAAGATTGTTTGTGGTTTGGTACGTCAAGGCCAATCAGATGTTTCCACAACTACAGTGTCCATGGGAGGTGTCGACTCCTTCAAACATTGGAACATTAGCATGGAGGGCATATGATCATTGAACTAAAGAAGAAAAGCTTCAGGTGCTCCTTCAAAGATATCCATTTCCAAAGCCTGGAGCATAAGAGAAGGACAAGAGGCCCATGGAGGAGCCACCACTACCAAGAACCACATGAGTTCCAACAATTTTGTCTTTTGTATCCCATGTCTGTGTCCCAATTTTGTGTTGGTTAATTCCACACTGCAACATGATAATTCATAGTTAGTCAATAATATCATACCTATCCACTATGTAATCAAATGAACTCATTCTCATTTTGATTGTTTATCATGTGTTTATCTCTCCACCATGATCCTTACAATTTAAAATGAAGTTCTTTCTCTCTAAAATTTAAAAATTTAAAAATAAAATATTTTAAAAATATATATCCTATACATTCATCCCTCCATCCCTACGTTGATGTTTAAACATTAGTAAATTAAAATATTTATCATCTACTCAAAGTTAAATTATAACATAAAGTAATATTTAGTCCATGTAAAAAAAAATCCTAAGTGTGATTTTAGTTTTTGTTTATGTGTCCTTATATTTAGTCATTAATTTTAGTTTCTAGAGGTAAGAGAGTTTGCCTCTCTCACCCCACCATCTCCAAATTTGAAAAATTTGTTACTCATAGTTTTCAATTTTTCATGTCTTAGAAAATTTTTGAATTCTGGTTTTACCTTGAAAACTTAGAAATTTTTCTAAATCCTCTACCTCGATTTCATGGTACCAAAAAAAATGTATAACTTTCCCAGCCCTTAAAAAAATTTTCCATTATCCTACCATGAAATTTTCCAACTTTTTTTCCCTCTTTAGACTTAGAAAATTTTTCCACAATCTCTTCCTTTCTTTAAGAAAATTTTTTATTCCTCTCTCCCTTGCATCTTAGAAAATTTTCCAAATCTCCTATCTCTCCCAAACTTAGAAAATTTTCCATCTTTTTCTCCATACTTAGATAAAATTTTCATCATTCTCCCAAACTTAGAATCTTCTTTCTATTTCTCTAAAAAATTTTAATTTTTTTCTAACTCTTCTTATATTGTGCAAGTAAAATTAAAATCTTTTCTAACTCATTTCCTCATTTTAATTTCATTTTCATATAACTACTCCTTTTTCTCTCATGCTTTACAAGCCATGGATCTCAACTTACTTCATCATCTACTAGAATCACTCGACTTGGATGGGTTCCATGGTTGAATCTCTTAGCCTTTCAATGAGGATTTGATCAATTTTTCACCTCTTTGATCCCTTAGATTCTATCATCTAGATCATTGTTACCACCAATGAAGACATAATTACTCAAATTGACCTTTTCTTCCTAGATCACAAACCCATTTTGACTAATGATCCATTACTAGAGTTTACTATAATAATTTACCGAAATGAGGAAAAGACCTTATAGTTGGGAATAAACCTATCCAACGATATTGAGGAATCCATTCTAGAAACACTTCAAAAAAATTCTATCACCTTTGCATGGGGAAATGATAACATGTTTATTTTGGATCCCATTCTCATCTAACACAACATCATACTTAAGGAATGTTTCAAATCCATTAAGAAAAAAGCCCAAAAAATCAAGTCTAATTTGGCCTTGGCCATAAAAGATGAGATCATCAAACTCTACAATGTTGTATTTATATGTCCCATGGATTATCCTGATTAGATACCCAACATGGTGATCATTCCCAAGAAAAATGGAGCTATTAGAATATGCATCAATTTTTGTAACCTTAACAAAGTGATATTGAAGGATCATTTTTTGCTACCCAACATTGATCAACTCATAGAGACAATGGCAAGTCATGCTTTACTTAGTTCCATGGATGGTTTTTTGGGCTACAACCAAATTTAAATTAATCTTGAGCATCAACACTTCACAACTCTCATGACCTCATGGGGAATCTTTTGTTACATAAAAATGTCTTTCAAGCTTAAGATTGCTAAAGCAGTATACCAATGGGCCATGACCTTCATCTTTAGTAACATGACGTTTAAAAGCCCTACAATAAAATGATTATGTGGATGATCTTATAGTCAAGTCTATCATTGCAACTGATCATCCCACAAACTTAAATCTAGTTTTAGCTCGTTGCAACCAGTATAACCTCCACTTGAACCCTAGGAAGCACATTTCTGGTGTGGAAAGAGGTAAGATGTTAGGATTTCTAGTTTCAACTAGTGGTATAGTGGTAGATCCCAACAAAGCTAAAGTAATCATCAACTTGCCACCACCTAACTATCTTAAGGACATGCATATTCTGTAAGGTAGACTCCAATCCATTCATCATTTTATATGTAATCTAACTAATCAATTTCATCTTCTTTCTTACCTTCTTAAAAAACCTATAATTTTCAACTAGGACTTGAAGTATCAAGAGGCATTTGATGTAATCAAGCATTCCCTAACCAGGCATATTGTCCTCCATCCTTCTCAATTTGATCTTCATTTCTATCTCTATTTTTCTAAATTTAATCACTCTATCACAATCATGCTTTACCAACGATGTGAAGATGATATTGATCTTCTTCTTTGTTACATCTCTCATTACTTCTATGATTATGAAACATGTAACATGGATCTAGAAAATTTTTTCTTAGGTCTTATCTTTATACTTAAGAAATTAAGACACTACCTACTAGGGGAAAATATTCACATCATTCTTTGAGACAACACTTTGCGATCTATCACCACCAACCCCTACAATAGTAAAATGGAAGACTCTTTTAATTGAATTTGACTTATTCTACCTTGCCTAATAGTTAATTAAGTGATAAGTCATTGTGGATTTTCTTACTTTATCCCTAGTCTCTAAACCATCTATTGTAACCAGCCAACCTACCCCCGAGGAACCAAGTAAGGAAGTCATAATCCCTCCTCTAACTATGACATTGAAACATGAGGATTTTGATTCACACTTGTATTTTGATGGTACACATAGAGCCCAAAGTTTAAGAATGTCTTGTATTCTAAATTTTTAAGGTATCAAATTTATAAATTTAATTTTTCATGTATGAACAATGTGGTAGAATAAAAAGAACTCAATTGTGATTTAATCTTAGCTCTGCAACTTGAAATCAAAAGGCTTTTCATGCATGGTGATTTCCAATTGGTCATACACCAAGTAAAGAATGAATATGTTTGCAAAGATAAGCATCTTTAAGCTTATCTAGACTTGGCAAAAAAATTGATTTTTTAGTTTGACAAATGTCTACTCATGCACATCCATTACTTGAAAACTATGCTTGATGATGCACTAGCTACCTTTTCTCTTGTTGTCAATCTTACTTTCCTTAACTCACACAACATAAGACACACTTATCATAGTCATGGATACATAATGCATTGTCTTTGTTAACTTAGAAGAAGATGAATAATACCATGATATTATACAATACTTGCAACCTAGATAAACTCTTACAAATCTATCTTTTTTACAAAAGGATATTCTTTGTAAACATTCTAAATATTTTTGTATTGTCAATCTTAGTATTTTATGTCATGTCTCTATGTCCAAAATTCTTCTATGTTATCTACGTTGTGACAAAGTGAAAAATATGTTAGAATAGGTGTTGTACCTACTTTGAATTTTCTTACATAAGTTAAAAGTCTTAGGTACACTCTATGGCTTTTAAGCATTAGGTCCATCTTAAATAGTCCAAATTTGACATATTGCATTGTCTACAATGTAGTTTCTAGATCTCCATTTTTAGCTTTCGATAAATGACATTTTACATCCTTAGACGAATCCCTTTTAGGTTATCCTTTGTAGCTTCTAGTTTTGATTGTCTAATATTAGCTCTACCATCAATTTTTTCTATAGCTCTTGATGTCTAGTATTAGTTTCATTTTGAAAGTCTAATGTCAAATATTACTTTTGAAGCACACCATGTCTTTGATATTTAATGTCAATCCTACATTTTATGTTTGACATCAATTCTCATATCAAGCTATCTACACATCATTTCTTCTATCCAAAAGCTTCTATAATCTTCTAGAAGATTTTTTGGACACTAATGTGTTATTTCCTACATGATCTATGAGGTATTTGTGATGTATAAATAAGAGGATACCCCTAAATAGAAAGTGATTATCCTTTTGGGTGTTTGATTAGTGTTTACCTTCATCTAACTTTTGGAGATCTACTTAGCATTTACAACAATATTTGCTACTCGGTGCAGTTAGCATTTTTTGTGATTGGCAATTTGAAAAATGTCTTTCAAATACTCTGCTTCTTTATAGAATAACTTCCTTCTTTTCCTCTCTTTCTTTTTCTTATTTGATGCATTGTATTTCCTTTGTGTTGTCCTTTCGATACATGAAGAATGACTCAAAATCAAGTCAACACATTAATATTATCTATTCATCTAATTCATCAGTTTTTGAATCTATTATTTTTCCCATCAGATTTGCATTAGGTTCATACATTGAAGAAGGAATGAGGTATCACAACTCATCATCAAATGCCTCTAATCCTTAGTACATCTTGTGGAATATTTTTAGTAGGTTCTTGTTCTCTTTTAGTTTCTTTTTAATCTAGATCAACTCCTTTTCCACTCTTTCTATTTTTAGATTTTATCTAGATTTTATTTTAGGTCTATCTTTAGCATTTACCTTTTGGGTTTAGCATTTTTTAGATTTTTTCTATTTTAAAAAATGTTTTTACTACTAGCTAAACACTATGCTTCATTTTATCTAGATCTAGATATGGTCTCTACTTGTTTCCTATTAGCTATTCCATGCATAGATTTTTTTTCCTTGTTACTTGATATCCACTAATGTTTAGCAAAAATGTTTTTCTTAAGTTGTCAAACTTTTTTCATGCTCTATAAATCTTTTTCCGATTGGAGGAAAATTATTTGAAAGATTAGTTTTCTTGGACCATTTGATGACCATGAGATTACGTGACTTAATTTCATGTTAGGTTGTGTCAAATATTGGTATTATAATGATTCCTATTGCATCTTCTTTATGGTGCTAGAAGGAGGACCTCCATGAAATTAAATGTTGTTTCTAGGATTTTATCTCTATTTCAATTTTCACATTTTCATTTTACTTTCTAAGTGTTGTTGATGTGTTGCATTGATACATTGACATCAAGTTATTTTTCTACAACTCTATTGTCATTACTAGACATTTCTTACTATTAACTCTCACTGATGTGTCATGTTAAAACATCGACATCACATCATTTTTCTATAATTTCAACATTTCCTTTGAAATTAAAATTTATCACCTTCTATTTTATGTATGAACTTATTTGCAAAAATGAATTAATGCATTGGTAACATCCCTATGAAGTCACATATTTTTATAGTTATTGCTATGACATCATCCTCTACCTCAAGTTTCTTCAAAATCTAGAAGTTGATGGATTTGAGAAGAAATTAAGGATTTTTAAGTGGACTAAATTTTTAGGACTACAAAATATCTTGTGCTAAATAAAAGCTAGGCTATATTCTTACATCTAATATATTCAAGCTCACAGTAGAATATGCACGTCCAAACAATCTATCACCTTTCCTTTGCAATCCAAATCATCTAATTAAATTGGATAATGAGGAGGCTAAGGAGAAAGTCAAATTCATCATGAAGTAAGATAAGATGTAGAAAAATATTCATATATAAATCAAAGATGCTATGATGAAGAGCATCATATGTCAACCTCTTGATTTACACCTCACTCTTAGAGGAAGGAGAGTAAGCATTACTTTTGAACCTAACATCCACATAACAAATAAAGAGGAAGCGTAACAAATAAACAAGCTTGGAAAAAGAAACCCTCTCTCTCACCACATTCATAATATTAGCATCTTAACTGCTCAAAGTACTACTCTTGAATCTATTTCGTTGACTATTAAGACCTTCAACCTTCCCATAACTTCCATTTCATTATATGAACTATTTCCATCTAACAATGCCAAAAATCCACATTTCATTTTCCAATCTTCTATTTCATATTTTGAAACTACCTAATTTATCCCTTAACCATAGGCTACCATACCTTCTTTCCAACCTTTTCCACTTTCTACTATCACTCCATAGTCATTTAGCATTCCTTAAGCTACCAATTTATTTTCCTTTTGTGTATACTCATCTAGTCCAATATCCTTGGGAATTCTTGCTTCTACAACATTTGGATTCATTCCTTATGTGCATCCTTCCTTAGTATCCTCATCGAATACTATAGTTCCATCCATTATTAACTCCACTAGAACAAATCCATAACTTCCTGCATTACTCAATGACATGATGCTCCATCTTAGAAATAATAAATAAAAAATAAAAAAGGTACTAACGATGCAAGGAAATTCTCCTATTTCCTTATATCAGGTGTTAAGTGATCCTATAAGATCTACAATTCCTTTGCCAGTTTTTCCTAAGGAAGTTTCACTACCTATTTTCACTGAGTACAATGGTAAAATGGAAGACCCCATGAATCATGTGGTTACATTTTGGAATTAATGCATGCTTTTGGCTCCTTACTAATATATTGTGCTATGATGCTTTTCAAACTCTCTAGAAGATCTTTGAAATGATATAGGTTTCTAGCACATGGATCTATTACATCTTTGGAGCAACTACGAGAAGCCTTCATTAAATACTTTATGTTCAATATGCCTTACAATACTAGCATGATGTCTTTTGTTTTTATTAAACAAGCTCCAAATAAGATCATTATTAAATTCATCTCTCAATGAAGAATGATATTAATGAAATTTCTCTATCATTTGAAGGAATTCCATCTACAAGAAATCTTTGATGGTATAGTCATTAATTAGATTTAGAAAAGGATGGCTTATACCAAGCCTTGCTTTCTAAATGATGCTTTCTTGGCCACTAGACATATTAAAGAAGACTCTACTCAATGCAATGACCAAGAGTTCTTGTAAATTTGTAATAAGGCTAACAAGGTTGCTAAACAAGGAAATGGAATACCAACTTTTGTAGGTGTTTCATATTTTTCTAGGGAATAAACTAAAGCTTCCTTAACTACTTTCTCTTCCCCTCAAAAAGTCAAGCCTTAAAGGAGTAAAGACAAATACACCAAGATACCTATAAAGTACTTTCTTCTTCTTAATAATCTTCTTCAGGATGGCCACTTTAAGAAGAATCGGGTCTCTAATCAAGCAAGGGCATGCTACCATCGCATATAGCTGATAGCTATGAATCCTTCTCAATGATAAGAAGGTGATCCTGATATTCCTAAGTGATATAACTATTGGAAGTACTGCTATTATCATGAGACTGCTAGATATGATATAGATAATTGTAGGAATATGAAGGATGACATACAAGACCTCATTGATAAGGAAAAGATATTGATGAAGAGCAATCCATCTACTATGCATCCAGATATTTGACAACTTGAGGTATTTTAGAATCCCTTGGGAGTTGAAGGTACAATTTTAGCTTTCAAGACTAGATACAAAGCTCATAAGTCTTCACACAAAGAGCCTTATGTTATCTAGTGATCTAATTACAAATAGTCCAAGTAGCCATTGATAGAGCCTCAAAAACCCTAAGTGATCTATTGATCTAACTACACTACTACATCATCAACACCAAACCATTCTTCTCTACCTCTCTATCACATCCATGTTATCAAATCTCATCATTCAACTTTTACTAAATCTATCCATTCATATAGTTCTTATTCTAGTCCATACCATTTTGAAACTTAAACATCCATTGCATTCTAGATGGATCCTTTCTCCTTATCTCACATAAAAATCCTTACCCATAGTCAACAAACCAACCATTCACATTCAACTATGTAGAAGAAGAAGGCCATTGATTCTTAGAAGCAACCTTCTAAGATAGCAAATAAGGTTTCCTTCTAGCAACAATAGAAGAATGCTTCCTCGAGTAGTCTTCCACCTTCTTCCAATCTTATATATGCAGTTATGGTAGTACCTACTTCACAAGCATCTTAGCTTATGAACAATAAGGTCTTATAATAGATGACCACTATTTTCCATTCTAAAGGCATCAACTTATGCTTGTATGAGCTCATGGTAACCTCTAAAGAACATTGTGCTATACGTTATGATGTTCTTAAGAGAATTTTGGTTCCAAGTGATATCCTTGCTTGGGCATAATCCATATCTTCTTTCCTTCAAGTTCTTCACCATGGATTACATAGTTTGAACTTCTGTGGAAAGAACATCAATAATTATTCAAAGATGAAAGATATCTATTAGCTATCACTCTACAACAACATCAAAATTTCTACAGAAGCTTCAATTCCACTCATACATGTTGATAATGACATTGGATTGAATGTGATCACATGGACTATTATCAAGTGTCTTGGCTTTGATGATTAAATAGCTTTTAATAAAACTTGTATAAGCCTTGTTTCATTTAACGATACATGAGTAAATATTATATGTTCCATTATATTACCCTTAATGATAGTTAATGGTGTGCAATCTAAAGTTATTTTCATGGTGATATCCAAATCTCCTAGTGTCAACGATATTCTGGGATAACCTTGGCTAGCTCAACATCAAGCTATATCTTCTCCCATACACCAAGAGATACACATACATATTCACAACCATGAGATAACATATTTGTAAATAAAAAAATTCAAAGCATTTCTCACCTAGACTGAGAAGCCTAATCCTATTAGCTAAGTGGAAAACTAGCTTATATTAAACTTGAACATTTAGGCAAGCCTAGAGTCCCTTACTTTCCTAAGAACTTTAAGGTTATTATGGATTCTATAGACTTTCAAAGTTGAAATTTGAAGTATTTTTGTGCAACAAGTAAACATTTGAAGTAGACTTGTGCAACAAGTCTAGTTTATTAACTTCAGTTTTGGAGAACTAGACATATCCTTACCTAAGAAGAAGGATCCCTCGTCTTATTCCTATTTAACTTCCTAAAACTTCATTACAAATGTGATAAACTTGGATGCATAAGCTCTTTTTGATGTCTTATTTTCAACTAAGTGATGTATATCTACTAGCCTATTAGGATTTTTCTTTAACTATTTTTTTATTATTTACTATTATTAGGCAATGATGGTTAGTGGATAAAATTGATGTTACCTTTTTACTTAAACTTTTTCTCTTAATTTCTTATCATTAGTGGGAAACTTTAAGTCAATAACTAATTGTTATATTTGATGTGTCACATTAATTCTAGCTATTAGTGCATAAATGATGGCTAACTTAAAATTTCCATGAAAAAGAATGTTTTATTTTTTAAAACTTTGTATAATTGATGCATGTCATAACTTTTAATGTGACATGTTAGGCTTAGATGAAACACACTTGATTTTTTATACAATTATTTTCATCAAACACAAATGATGTTGAAATCAAAAATATATAATGATCAATGGTCTTATTCATCCCCAACAGCTTCCTCCTTTACTTCTTCATCAATTTGCAGTGGAGTTATCTCTTCTACTAGTCTTTGGCTAGTTTCCCTAGGGTTTGCATGTAAAATTAAGACAACCATGTTAGTTTTATTTTATGTTATCATTCAAAGGAAATAATTTAAAATAATTGTCTAAATTTTTAATGCTAACCTTGTGTCTCCCTATAGATTTCTAAAACTCATTGTTCTATCTCCTTCAAGCTCATATTGACTGTGGATTGTCAAAGGTTAAGCTTGAGATATTTGATAGAATGCATTCTCACTCTTCCTCATAGGCTTTTAACTATTCTAAGGGGATATCATCATCATCCTCTTCTACTATAGGTTCCTCCTTAAGACCTATTTATTTTTCCTCCAGTGTCATAATCATCACATTATTTGTAAAATTTTCAAATAACTCTTCTAGCTTGGTTTGTTTAATAAACAAACTTCTTATTTTCTTGCTACATGCAAACTTTTATTCTACTTAAACAACCTATGGTACTCTCTTTTGTATCACAAATTATTGATTTGGTGCTTTTGACCCTAACTCTTTCATGCTACTACTAAGTTCCTTACACTAGTCATAAAGCACATCATTGCTAAGGCTGATCTTCCATCAATGTCCTTTGGAACCCCACAACTTTATTCATTTATATTCAAAATGCTTGGGGAGGAGGTTTGTATCTAACCATGTTTTTTCCTTTGATCTCTACTTCTAGTAGCTCTACTTATTTAGACAACATTCTTATTTCACTCTTATCCTCTTTTTTAATTTTTTGTAGTTGCTTCAATGAACCTAGGAGTATGGGGTTGGTGTGGGCTTGCTCTAAGGCTAATTCTTCCATATCTATAACATAGTTGAGAGTAGCACTTATTTTTTCTATAGTAATTTTCTCTACCACTACATTTATATTTATTGCTAGATCATGGACCTTAACATGATGCTTATCTAACTTGATCTTTATTTTTGCATAGCAAACAAGAGAACATAAAATTTTATACTTCTAAATAGTGAATGTTATTTTGTAGTAATAATGTTTCTAACTTATCCTCTCTTGGAAATATTAACTTCAACTTTATCTCCATATTATCTACCAAGCCTTCCAACATCATCTACTTGTTCTTCATATAAGCATAGATTTTTCTTTTCATTGCTAGCAAAGAGAAGAAAATGGGTAACTATTTTTTAATGCCATTACAATTAACATATAAAATTTTAACATAAAATCATTTGTATTTAACATATAACATAGAAATCTTGGAGTTTTCACTTATTTAATCCAATTTAAAATATTTTCATCACTCAAAATTAGTTTTCTTACTGGTGAAATGACGTCTATTGGAGGTGTAGGAGGGATCTCAAACTCTAGTAGTTCATATATTTTTCTATTTCCACACTTTTGTTCTTATTTATTTGTTTCATCAAGGTTTAAATCAAAGATGTTACAAAAAGCCATAATTTTTCCATCCCCTTCATTTTCCTCTGATGAAAATAAGTCATACAAAAAACCTTTTTCCTCTTGGCTCATACCTTGTTTTTGGCCTTCTAGAATCAAAGGAAGACTAGAATGTAGGATTTTTACCTCATGTTCTAGTGCTCTTCTATCTGAAGTATCTTTTGTAGGAAAAATAGTTAAATGTTAGCATGGCATCATTTTCTGGTAGCATCAAAATAAAAAACTATATTGTGTTAATGATACTTAGCATAAAAATGTAAAAACACATAAAATAGTTACTTATTCATATCTCTAATTATTTCTAGGAGACTTTTACTTCTATGGATTTAGAGGAGATATTCTCCTTAGAAAGAGGTATTTTTCTTTTTTAATGCTTGTCCCTTTTCTCTAATACTAGAGGTGCACTTCAAAATTCTCTCCTTCCCTACTTTTGCATCATTGGTTATTTGCTTCTAGGGTTCCTCAATATTGTTAGACATTGAGGATCCAACCTTTTCTATAGTATTTAATACCAATGTCAAGGGATCACCACCTCTAATGCTATAGGATGAAATTATAATTTTTAAGTATTAAAACAAATGGGGTTTGAATTCTACCTCTAAAACAACATTCATTATCTTCTCTCCTTCATAAGCATATAGTATTGTCACTACCTTTATTAGCCCATAGTAGAACCCATAATTGAGCTACTTTCTCACTATCTTTTTATTTATTTATTGTTCTTTTGGAATAGATTTTCTATCTCTTCTACTATCCCTTGATAGATCACTATAGCCTAGCTAGCTATCCTTCCTTGGGTAGCTCCCATTTCTATCCTATCTTATTACATAAGAGTCTCTTCATGAATAACGGGCATAGCTTCTTCAAGTTTTCATTGGTCCCTTTGTGGATGTTGATTGTGTTCCTCTTCTCTAATCAAACTCATTCTTCTATGACTACTAATTCTGCTAAATCCAGCTTAGAACTATCTTTATTCTCCACTACAAAAATCCCAACCAATACCTCAATGTAGTTGGATCCCAAGTGATGATCACTTTTTCTGATTTGTCTCTAAAAGTTGAAGATGAGACAATGTGCTATGGGGCCCCCAAGGTTTTATGGGGTCCCACCACTAGGGTGTGAAAAATTATCATTTTATAATAATATATTATAAATTGAAAACCCCCTAGATAGTGAAAAAGTCATCCTAGATAGTGATAAACTTCCTAGAGGTGTGTATATATGTTAATCTTGAATTTTTGGAGAATAGAGTTTTGTATTTTGTGTTGATACCTTGACTTTCTAGTATTATTATGTATATAATATGGGGCCCCTAAGATTTTATGTGTTCCTTTGGCATGTGAAAAAGTATCATTTTATAACCCATATATATGAAAAGAAAAATTCTTGGATGCAAAAAACATCCCAAATTGTGACAATCCCAGACAATGACAAACCCTCTAAAGGAAGGTAGGGTGAGGTGTGAAAACATACCCTAGACAAACCTCTTAGAGGGAGGTGGGGTGAGGTGTGAAAACACATCCAAGACAAATCTTCCAAATGCCCCAAGTGTATGATGTAGCTCCCTTCCTATCTAGAGGTGGTGTCATACTCCCATTGCAGCTTTAGGGGTGATGTCGTCGCTATGGCTCCCACTATATGCAAGGTGGACACACCTTCCCACTGCTACTTTGGGTGATTTCATGATCATCCCCTCACATCTACATAGATAGCACCATTAGACAACTACTTTTGGGGTGATGTTGCTATTGAATGGCTCCCTCAAAACTTGGAGGTATCACCCTTGATAGCTATTTTTGGTGATTTCACAATCGCTTCTTCTCACAAATAGGTAGCACCCTAAGAAAGCACAATAGATTTTGAGGTGAGGTCACTATGGTTGTGTCATCCTCTTTTGATGGAGGTAGCACCCTCCCACTAAAGCTATGTGTGATGTCACTATGGCTCAATGATGGTCATTTTATGGGGTCTCCAAGTTGAAGTATTTATGGGGCCTTTTTTGGTGGGGTTAGGTGTGGTGAGGTACACTGATGTTGTGTTAAGATGATTCAACCCTTTTTTTCTAAGACCAATGAGCTAATATTTGATTAATTACATAACTCCTATTATCTTACCCTAGATCATGTGATCCACCCTCTCTAACTCAACTTTCTCACCCTAACTTTGGGGCTCATTGTAGAGAGGCCTAGCTATCAAGATCAAATTTCCAAAGATTTAGTTGTGTTCAACCAATAACAAGGTTGTTGGGGCATTTAGAATGTATACCCGATAGGCATAAGATGTCTTATGTTCATGGGAGGCTTATCTATAGCCTAAAGAATGACATAAAAGTTGTGGGCCCAAGGCCCCCAAGGAAACTCAGGTGGGGGCCTAGGGCCCCTAAGTTAAAAAAAGCCAATGTGAGGGGCCTGGGACCCCCAAGTTGGTGAGGGGCCCAGTTCCTCAATGTTTTCAGATAAGATATATGTCATTGTTTACCATTCTATCCGGTGTGTATAAGAGTATTAATATAGTCTAAAGAGTGGCAAAATGTTGGTCTATCCTAGGTTAGTTAGCATCCTTGATATAATCACCTATACTAAACACACTGAGGAGGTGGCCATTTAGTGTAATGATTTAGAGTGGGTTAAATTTAGAAATAAAGTAAATAAAATAACTGGGAAAAAAAAGTCCATCCAAAATATTAGTCAAATAATGTCTTTGATGAACCAAGCTATGGTAGGTTCATCATTAAATGGTGGAGGTAATGAAGGAAACAAGAATGCAAAATCCAATCTAAAGCCTAATGATGGTGGAAAAAACATGTCCAATAATGGTAAGTAATCAAGGATGCCACAAAAAGGCTAGTCCAAGTACCATAAATTTCCAATGACATACATGCAATTATATAGTATGTTACTAAAGGATGAACACATAGTATCTAAGCAAGTTGTAGAAAAAATAAGGGCACAAATCAAAAGGCTTCAAACCTTGGCCATTGATCCTTCCCAACATGAGGAAGGAGATCCACATGCTCCTAAGTGATACAATCCCAATAAGTTTTACTAGTATCATGAGAAACTAGGCCATGATACTAATGATTGTAACATCCTTAAAGATCATGTTCAAGCATTAGTAGAAAAAGGAGCAACCGTGTTCAAGACTACCATCTGACCTAGTAACTAAAACATCCATGTTTAATAGGATCATCTGAATTTTCATTCAAGGATAATTTCAGCCTTCCATTTAGAATTCAAAGATAATCACTCCATGAGTTTCCTTTGTTGTCCAAATGGATTCCTTTTAGTACTAGTCTCCCTCATTTTCTTATCCTACCCCATCAAAGCCCAAGAAGCCTTTTGTAATCATTCTCACTTGGAATGATGCCAATATCCCTCCTTTCCAAAACATATAAATGGATCCATTAGTCATTGACACAACTCCTCAATATCACAAAGCTTCTTTCTTTTATTCTTCCTCTCCCCCAAGGAACAAAGTTCCCACATCTACTCATGTTTTTCATTATCGTCTTATCATGTTCTACACTATGCATTCTTTCTCTACACCTAAGTCACAAGAGCCTCCCTTGTTATCTACCCCTACTTCATCCATTAGAACCCTCATAAGGGCCTAAAAGAAATTAGCAGCCAATGACAAAGAGAAAGAAAACAAACTAGCAGCAAGATAAACAAGAAGAAGGTTTTATTCCAAGGTGCATCAAATGCAAATCTTCTACTTCCATTGTCATCTAAACTTTACCAATCACATCTGATGCTTTCCCCCCTATACCAGCTTCCAAAAACCCAATCTCTAGAAATAAGGCTATGCCCCAAATTATCATTTCCATGAATTCAAAAGGGATGAATATTTTCCTCTTTGACCTCATTTCCACTTCATAAAGAAACATCATTTGGTGTTAGAGGAATTGTTAAAGTCCCATTCTCATGAGATCTCATTAATGCTCAATCCTTCGCATTATAAGGCTAAATTTTTGGTCTTAAAGCATAAGAACATTAAAACATATCATGCAATGCCTACCATGTGCTAGCTTTTAATTTACATCGTCCTATGGATCAAAGACAATATGTCTCTACCATTGGCACATGTGGATGATGGAGCCAAAACTAATGATATATCATGGGTAGTTATTAATCATATCGACCTTGAAAAATAGGTCACATAATCAAACTACAATTATTCTCTAGATTTATTCAATGATGCTAGAGTAGGAATCCTAGCAATGATATAACTGCCTTTTTCTATGTGAAGTATGATTGCATCCAAGGATGTATTTGTTGTCATTAGAGATTTATCTAGGATTAATGCTATTCTAGGAGAACCTTGGTTAGCATACCATTATGTTGTTTCATCACCGTTGCATCAAGAAATGAACTTCCCTTGTAAGGATAAAAAACTTGTTTTATGCATTGATCCAAAAATTCCAACAATCTCACAATTAGATGTATTAAAAGATACTAGTTTAGGATCTTTACTCTCATTAGTCAAACATCCTCAACAAATGAAAATAAACAAGCTGATATAATGATTCCTTGGCCATCGGACATCTATAAATTTTTGGATTTAGGATTTGATCAATTAGACATTATTTAATTCATTAAGAGCATAAAGGTTTCCACTAGGTTTGATGCTAGAAAATCCATTATTAAGGCATTGTAGTCTTAAATATTTTATCCCATGTCACTATTTTATATTAGTTTATTTTTTATGTTTGTGTATGTTTCTTAGTATAAAATTAGTTTTAGCTTCTTTAAATTAGTTCAGTTATTTCACCTTTTTATTTTCAATCATGTCTACTTGTGTAGCATTGTCTTGATTCTCACTTTTCTTTAGTACTTACTCTTCTTCGTATTAATTTTTATCATATGTTCCATTTAGCATTTTCTTCATTTTGCTTTAGGAAAAATCACAAAACTATTAAAAAAAACTAAAAAAATCATAAATATCAAAAATTTCAAAATCCATATTTAATAGTCCCTTGTATGATTGTTCTCAACCTACATAACGTTCACACAAATACATAACCTAGTAAAGATACCAAGACCTAAAGCTTAGCTTAAAATCTCTGAGTTTCTTCCCTCAAATTCTCTTCCATATCTCCCTATAGATTGCACTTTGCTTTTATACCATTTTGGATACTATTTTATGCTATCCTCCAGCATTGTCATTGCCCACCAATATTCTCACTATCCCAAACTAATCACCAACAATATCTATGTGTTACTTACTTGTCACCCACTACCATCACCAACAATATCTATGTGTTACTAATCACTACTATCATAACATAAGTGTGTGCACCCCACACATGTCTCACTAGTTTGACAAGCCTTCGCCCTTGCTATTCTATATTGCACTACCCTACCTTTGTATCCCCATTTTCAAAAATCCAATTTCTGCTACCTCCAATAAAGCAACATGACCAATATGCATAACACTAATAACTAGTAACACTAATGGTGACGCTAGCATGACGGGTCAACGTTATCTCTCCATACTTAAATAGAAATTTTTACTTTTTACCTAGCCCAACCAAAATTTAAATAAATAAATAAATTTTAAAGCCAAGTAATAGAGTAAAATAGATGAAGTGTATGAGTAGCATTATCCTTTTCCAACAGTGTTGCATGGTGTCGTTGCCTATTGCCAATCACCCCCTCCATTAGTAGGACACACACATACCATGCTTTTTCCTCATCTCTCCATTGTGGTCCTTATGGTTTAAAATGAAGTTCTTGTTTAAAATTTAAAATTTTTTAAAATAAAATATTTTTAAAAATCTATCCTATACATTGATCCCTCAATGCCTACATTGATGTTTAAACATTAGTAAATTAAAATATTTATCATCTAATCAATGTTAAATTATAACATAAAGTAATATTTAGTTCACGTCAAAAAAAATCCTTAGCATGATTTTATTTTTTGTTCATGTGTCCTCGTATGTAGTCATTAGTTTTAGTTTCTAGAGGTAAGAGAATTTTCCTCTCTCACCTCACCATCTCAATGTTCAGAAAATTTGTCACTCCTAGTTTTTAATTTTGCATGTCTTAGAAAATTTTCAGATGCAAAAAATTTCATGGTACTAAATCCTCTACCTCAATTTCATGGTACTAAAAAAATCCTCTACCTTGAAAACTTATAAAATTTTTCTAAATCCTCTACCTTGATTTCATGGTACTAAAAAAATCTCTAACTTTCCTAGCCCTTAAAAAATTTTTCCCTTATCCTATCATGAAATTTTCCAATTTTTTTCCTTCTTCAAACTTAGAAAATTTTTCCATGATCTCTTCCTTTCCTTATGCAAATTTATTATTCCTCTCTCCTCTACATCTTAGAAACTTTTCTAAATCTCCTCTCTCCCAAACTTTGAAAATTTTCTATCTTTCTCTCCATACTTAGACAAAATTTTCATCCTTCCCTAAAATTTACAATCTTCTTTCTATTTCTCCCTTGAAAAAATTTTAATTTTTTCCTAACTCTTCTTATATTGTGTAAGTAAACTTAAAAATACTTTTCTAATTCATTTCTTCATTTTAATTTCATTTTCATTTAACTACTCCTTTCTCTCTCATGCTTTACAATCCATGGATCTCAACTTACTCCATCATCTACTGGAATCACTCAACTTGGATGGGTTTCATGGTTGAATCTCTAAGCCTTTGAATAAGGATTTGATCAATTTTTCACCTCTTTAACCCCTTAGATTCTATCATCTAGACCCTTGATATCACCAATGAAGATATAATCCCTCAAATTCACCTTTTCTTCTTAGATCATGAACCCATTTTGACTAATGATCCATTACTAGAGCTTACTATAATAAATTACCAAAAGAAGGAAAAGACCTTATAGTTGGAAATAAACCTATTCAACGATATTGCAGAATCCATTCTAAAAACACTTAGAAAAAATTCTATCACATTTGCATGGGGATATGATGACATGCCTAGTTTGGATCCCTTTCTCATCTAACACAACATCATACTTAAGGAATGTTTCAAATCCATTAAGAGAAAAGCCAAAAAACTCAAACCTGATTTGGCCTTCGCCATAAAATATGAGATCACCAAACTCTACAATGTTGGATTTATATCTCTCATGGATTTCTCTGATTAGATACCCAACATGGTAACCATTTCCAAGAAAAATGAAGCTATTAGAATATGCATCGATTTTCATAACATTAACAAAGTGATATTGAAGGATCATTTTCTGCTACCCAACCTTAATCAACTTATAGACACAATGATAAGTCATGATTTACAAATTTTCATGGATGGTTTTTTGGGCTACAACTAAATTCAAATTAATCTCAAGCATCAACACATCACAACTTTCATGACCTCATGGGAAATCTTTTGTTACATGAAAATGTCTTTTAAGCTTAAGAGTGTTAGTGCAATATTCAAATGGGCCAGAACCTCATATTTAGTAACATGAGGTTTAAAATCATGAATGATTATGTGGATGATCTTATAGTCAAGTCTATCATTGCAAGTAATCATCCCACCAACTTAAATCTAGTTTTAGCTTGTTGCAACAAGTATAACCTCCATTTGAACCCTAGGAAGTACATTGTTGATGTGGAAAGAGGAAAGATGTTAGGATTTCTAGTTTCAACTAGTGGTATACTGGTAGATCCCAACAAATTCAAAGCAATCATAAACCTCCCACCACCTAACTATCTTAAGGACATGAATATTTTGCAAGGCAAACTCCAATCCATTCACCATTTTATATGCAATCTAACTAATCAATTTCATCTTCTTTCTTACCTTCTTAATAGATCTATAATTTTCAACTAGGACTCAAAGTGTCAAGAGGCATTTGATGCAATCAAGAATTCCCTAACCAACCATTGTGTCCCTCATCCTTCTCAGTTTTATCTTCATTTCTATCTCTATTTTTCTAAGTCTAATCACTCTATCACAATCATGCTTTAGCAACAATGTGAAGATGATACTGATATCCTTATCTATTAAATCTCTCATTACTTGTATGATTGTGAAACATGTTACATGGATTCAAAAAAAATTTGCTTAGGTCTTATCTTTATACTTAAGAAATGAAGACACTACCTACTAGGGGAAAATATTCACATCATTCTTTGAGACAACACTTTGCGATCTATCATCACCAAACCATACGATAATAACTACATGGTAAAATGGAATACTTTCTTAATTGAATTTGACTTGTCCTACCTTGCCTAATAGTTGATGAAGGGATAATCCATAATGGATCTACTTACTTCATCCCTAGTCTCTAAAACATTTGTTATAACCATCCAACCTCCCCCCGAGGAACCAAGTAAGGAAGAGATAATCCCTCCTCCAACTATGACATTGAAACATGAGGATTTTGATTCACACTTGTATTTTGATGATGCACATAAATCCCAAAGTTCAAGAATGGCTTATGTTCTAAATTGCCAAGGTATGAATCCAATTTATCAAACTTATAAATTTAATTTTTCATGTATGAACAATGTGGCAAAATGAAAAGATTTCAACTATGGTTTGCTCTTAGCTCTTCAACTTGAAATCAAAAGGCTTTTCATGCATGATGATTCCCAATTGGCCATATACCAGGTAAATAATGAATATGCTTGCAAAGCTAAGCATCTTCAACCTTATCTAGACTTGGCAAAAAATTTTGTTTTTCAGTTTGATAAATATTTATGCATGTGCATCCATTACTTGGAAAATATGCTTGTTAATGCACTAGCTACTTTTGTTGTTCTTGTTAATCCTACTTTCCTTAAAGATCATTTTTCTTACTTAACATAAGACACACCTATCATAGTCATGGATAAATAATGCATTGTCTTAGTTAACTTAGAAGAAGATGAATAATATTGTGATATTATACAACACTTTAAACCTAGATTAAATCCTAAAAATCTAACTTATTTACAAAAGGTAGCTCTTTGTAAACATTCTAAATATTTTTGTATTGTCAATCTTGGTATCTTATGTTACATCTCTATGTCAAACATTCTTCTACATTATCTAAGTTTTGAGGAAGTGAAAAATATGTTAGAATAGGTGTTGTAGCTACTTTGACTTTTCTTTCATAAGTCAAAAGCCCTAGGTACACTCTATGGATTTTAAGCATTAGGGTCATCTTTAGTAGCCCAAATTTGGCATCTTGCATCTTTTGCAACATAGTTTCTAGATCTCCATCTTTAGCATTTTAGAAATGGCATTTTACATCATTAGAAGCATCCTTTTTTATTTACCCTTTACAAATTTTGGTTTTGATTTTCTAGTATTAGCTCCACCATCAATTTTGTCTCTAACTTTTAACATCTAGTTTTAGTTTCATTTTGAAAGTCTAGTGTCAAATCTTACTTTTGAAGCATACTAGGGCTTTGATATTCAATTTCAATCCTACATTTAATGTTTGATATCAATCCTCATATCAAGCTATCTACACATCAATTCTTCTATCCATAAGCTTCTATAACCTTCCAAAAGATTTTGTGGAACCTAATGTGTCATTTTCTACATGGTAGATAAGGTATTTTCAACCTATAGATATAAGGATACCCCTAACCATAAAGGGATTATCCTTTGGATGTTTGATTAGCATTTACCTTCCTCTAACTTTTAGATATCTACTTAGCATTTATAGGAAAATCTACTACTCAACATAGTTAGCATTCTTTGTGATTGATGATTTGGAAAATCTCTTTCAAAGACTCTAGCTCTTTGTAGAATAACTACCCTCTTTTTCTCTCTTTCTATTTATCATTTAATGCATTTTATTTCCTTCATGTTGTCCTTTTGACACATGAAGAATCACTTAGAATCATGTCAACACACCAATATGATATATCCATCTAATTCATCAATCACTGAATCTATTATTGTTTCCATTAGATTTGCATCAGGTACACACATCAGAGAATGAATGAGTATCATAGCTCATCATTAGATGTCTCTAACCCTGGTACATCTCATTGAATATTTTTAGTAGGTTCTTGTTCTCTCTAATTTTCTTTTTAATCTGGATCAACTCCTTTCTGGTTCTCTTTCTACTTTTGGATTTCATCTAGATTTTGTTTTAGATCTATCTTTAGCATTTACCTTTTGGGGTTAGCTTTTTTTAGGTCTGTTCTATTTCAAACATTTTTTTCTACTACTAGCTACACACTAAGCTTCATTTTATCTAGATCTCAAGATGATCTCTGATTGTTTCCTATTGGCTATTTCATGCACAAAGTTTTTTCTTGTCACTTGATATCCACTAACATTTAGCAAAAATGTTTGGCTCAAATTGTCAGATTTTTTTCATTCTTTGTAAGTCTCCTTCCAATTAGAGAAAAATTATTTCAAAGATTAGTTTTCCTAGATCATTTTATGGCCACAATATTTGTTAACTTAATTTCATGTTAGGTTGTGTTGAATATCAGTCTTATAACGATTCCTATTGCATCATCTTTCTTACGCTAGAAGGAGGACCTCCACAAAACTAAATGTTATTTCTAGGATTTTATCTCCATTTCAATTTCCATGTTTCTCGTTTACTTTCTAAGTGTTGTTGATGTGCTATGTTGATACATTGACATCAAGTTATTTCTTCATGACTCTAGCATCATTACTAGAATTTTCTTACTATTAACTCTCACTCACATGTCATGTTAAAACATCAACATCACATAATTTTTCTATAATTCCAACATTTCCTTTGAAATGAAAAGTTATCATCTTCTATTTTAAGTATGAACTTGTTTTCAGGATTGAACTAATGCATTGATAACAACCCTACGAAGTCACATCTTTTTATAGTTATTGCTATGATATCATCCTCTACCTTAAGTTTCTTCAAAATCTAGAAGCTAATGGATTTGAGGAGAAATTAAGGATTTTTAAGTGGAATAAATTTTTAGGACTCCAAAATATCTTTTTCTAAATAAAATCTAGGCTATATTTGTACATTTAATATATTTAAGCTCATGGTAGAATATGAACATCCTCACAAGCTAGCACCTTTTCTTCACAATTCAGATCATCCAATTAAATTGGATAATGAAGATGCTAAGGAGAAAGTCAAATTCATCATCAAGTAAGAGAATATGTAGGAACACATTCATCTATAAATTGAAGAAGCTATGATGAAGAGCATCCTTGATCAACCTCTTAGTTTACACATTACTCTTAGAGGAAGGAGAGCAAGCATTGATTTCAAGTCTGACATCCACTTAAAAATAAAAATGAGTAACCAAAAAAGGAGCTTGGAAAAAGAAACCCTCTCTCTCACCACATTCATAACATTAGCATCTCAGCTACTCAAAGTACTACTCTTGAATCTATTTTGTTGACTATTAATACTTTCAACCTTCCCACAACTTTCATTTCATTACATGAACTATTTCCATCTAACAATGCTAGAAATCCACATTTTATTTTCTAATCTTCTATTCGATCTTTTGGAACTACCTACTTTATCGCTTAGCCATATCCTACCATACCTCCTTTCCAACCTTTTCCACTTTCTACTCTAGCTCCATAGTCATTTAGCATTCCTTAAGCTACTAGTATATTTTCCTTTCCTATATATGTATCGAATCCAATCTCCTTAGGCATACTTGCTTCTTCAACATTTTGATTCATTCCTTATGTGCATTCTTCTTGATGAGTAGTGAGCAGTCACTATGCATAACCATACAAATCACTAGCATTCACTAAGTGATCTGGTTGAATTCTATAGACTTTAGCTCTTCAAGTACACTTTGCCTAGGTAGTGAATCCAACATACATTATCATTGTCTTCTCAATTCCAATTGAGAGGTGCAAGTGTATAGTTAGGTGTAACTATGACATCTGATTTTTATCATTTTATGTTTTATTGTTTAAGTCACCAAAGTGCTAGAAATAAAGTAATTGAATATTTAATTAATATAATGACTAACTAATACTTAACTAATCCTAACATAAGCATCCATTCACATTTTTATACACATCCTAAATACATTACAATGCTATTGGGTTATCAAATGTTAGGCATTATAGGGATTACCAAGCATTAAATGTATGCTTGAAGTGGTTGTACTTATGTGTATTAATTATCACTATGAGTTAATTGATGACAAGAATTAAAATAAAGTGCATGGATAATAAATGCATTAAGTAAATATTAAGCTAATTCCAACTACTGCAAGGCTTATGAAGAAAGCTTTTCTTTATTGCCAGTCACACAAAGGTGCTCAAGTACATTAGTGCTTGAATAAAGATCCATACTCTTCTTACTCGTATTACATGTACTTAGAAAATATTCTAACTTTCAAATGAACAACATGCAAGAGCTTCACTAAGATACTAAGTAATGGATGTTGTAAATGTGGCTAGTAAGCACATATTTATAAGCAAGGATAGATACTGCATCGACGGGCTCACATGAACACATCAGGTCAAGAATCAATGCAATCACATCAATGAGATTGCATTAATGGAATCACGTTAATGCAACACATGAATGTGACTCATCATACCCCCATGACTAAATGAAAATGTATCCTTGAGTAAACAAAAGGAGGAACAAGTTTCTTTACTAAATTTTGGGAAGGTGTGGGATTATTAACTAACTATAGATACACAACTAACATATACAAACAAACAGTAAGTGCCCAACTATATGGATTTTCAATTATTACAAAAATTGGTATTTATGACAACAAAATTTAACATCATGACAAAAATTGATAACACAAATCCTCTAATGGCTTGAAGACAAGAAATAAAATTAGATGATCCCAAATGATGAAGGTTCATGAGGTGTCGATGAACCTTCTCCTACCTTCGGCACATGCAGTTGATGATGCAATGGTTGTGGCTATTCAACTGTAGCTGTGACTTTTGGTGGAGGATGGAAGACATCTAGCAATGCCTTGTTCTTTTCCTTCTTACTCTTGGGATCATACATAGTCCATGCAACATCGTCAATGTGGGCCAGTATGGAGATATCCCAAGGATAGGGCATTACAGGGAAAAGCTCCTTGATGTTGACAAACCAAGCATTGAACTATTGCATTCAATGTCAAAAATGTTGAGTGCATTCTGTATTGGTATTCATTCATTCTTTTGGTCAAGTTCTTTGTTGTTGATCTTTAATCACTAAACGTTTCTTTGAGAACCTTGAGTTTTACTAGTTTTTATCTCAATCTTCTTCTTGGTCTCTTTATGGTTTTTTATTTGAGATTATTTTCTTTGTTTGGAAATGTTATCTAGATGCCTAGTATCAAAACACCAACTACACTAAATTTAACTATGATATGATATGCTCTATTGTTGGTGATGTTTAACTTCAACGTCAAGAACTAGGCTTTGCCAATAATATTACTTTCTCTTAAGAGGTATCTCTTTTGAATTACCTATTTTGGGTTTTAGCTTTCATCCTAGGGGGTGTGAAAGGCTTTTGTCTTATTGCAGGTGACTAGGGAGTCATCTTCCAACTTTGGACTCTGTTAAGGCTTTAGTTTTAAGGTTTTTTTCTCTGGTTTGTGGATCACCTTAACAACCCCCCCCCCCCCCCCCAACAAAGGTACAAGCTAGTCACTTTCTTCTTCAATTCTAACCTCAGGTGTCTAGTGGTCCACACTGGCAAGTTTGAGTAATGGAGGTTAGCAAGCTCCATGTACTCTATGATCTCCTTGATCTGTAGCTCCTTGAGGTGAATTTCAACTTTTTTTGTACTTGTTCAATTCATCAAAGATGGGCTGCTAGACATCACCTTCTTATTGGAACTATTGGAGGACTTTGTTCATCTTCTCCTTCCCTAGTTGGATGTGTTTTTCGCTAATTTCCTTCTATAGGCCAACCTAGTCTCTATAATTATTCTTGACCCTTTTGAATTTAAGGGCCTTGTTTTTCCACATATTGATTTCAATAGTAAACTCCTAGAAAAGACCATGCACCTCTTCCATCAAGAGATTTTGATTCTTGATAACCAACCTCCTCAAGTCATTATTTACCCTAGCAAGCTACTCCTGCTACTATCAAATGAATTTATTCATTTTATCTTTCTGCATATCAATATTTTGTAGGTGATAGTTTTTTCTAGATCAATATTACATTCTCCTAGAAAACCTTCGATAAGTCCTTTTGAATGTTATACACAATAACATCTACTAAGCATTAATTGAGGATTGTCAAATCCTTTGTGTACTTACCCTCTTGGAGTTTTTGCTAAAGCTCTTGAAAAGCTTCATCTCTTGAGACTACTTGGATTATTATGGTGGGGTTAGTAAGGACAGCTCTAAGTTCCTCAGCTTCTATAACCAAGCACTAAATCTCAACTCAAGTTGTTTCTAGTTGGGCATTGTCAATGAGAGATTTCCCCTTAGCCTCAAGTTGTTTCAATTGGTTTTCTAAAATGGTTTTTAAGATATTAAAGATATCTAGAATTGGTTGTCTGGTTCCTACCAGTCGGTCCAGTAACTCTTCATGCTGAGCTACACTAAATCTTCCACTTGGTGCACTTGTGGATACCTACATGTCTCTAAGTGTAGCAACATTAGGTACAGATTCCATAGGGACATTGAGTGCATCAGCCACTCTATCAACTACCACTTTTTCCATCATTTCCTATCATTGATGCTACATCACCAAAACAATTACCTCCTCACCTTCCTCCAAGCACACCAAAAAAGGTAGTGGTATTCCTAGAGATTTCTAAGAATTGCTATTGTTGAAAGAGAGATATTGTTACCTCTCAAGTGCTAGGATTTGATCTCATAGGCATCGACATTCTTTAGAGTAGAAAACATTAGTGTCCAATCCTCCATCTTACTGATGGATGGTGAAACTTCATTAATATGGCTCAATGTTGGTCTATATAGAGAGGGTTCACCACCACTTGGTCATGCTTGCTACTACTATAAAAATCACTCATGAATTTTATGCATGTGCTCAATGAAAATTCAGAGCTCTGTTGGTGACCATTTGGGACACGACCTCCAACGAGTGTCCTCGAACAGGATTTAGGTGCCTTCTGGTCTCTGGCAACACCAAGGCCCAGATACCTCCAAATAAAA
>MNCI01005077.1:113847-144004 GCA_015680685.1 Gnetum montanum | reverse complement strand
AAGTTAAAATTCGGAATGGCCGAAATATGAGCCCGAAGGTGAAGGCACTGATGCTGCAACTGCCCACAACTAATTCAAAATATCTTCTTCGGCCAAAAATCGTTACCAGCAACTTCCGCCACAGGAGAAGACTCAGCCGCTGCGTTAGGAAACGTTGTCGTGTGTTCCGTAAGGATCTGCAACTGTTGTAACCTCTACCTCTCGAAAATGCCAGGAATTTGTGTTCGTCTTCAATACCGAAACCTTTACATCCTTTGATAATTTTAAACGTCAGAACCGGTGGGATAGGGGGCCTTGAAATTTGTTTGAAGCCAAGCATCCAGAATCTTAAATCCTTCATCAGGATTGGTGAACATTCCACCAACGGCGATGACGTTGGAATTGTTAATGGATCTGCAATTTTGGGCATCATCCACGGAGGAGCACGTCACGACATAGATGCCTAGAAGCTTGTTTGTGAAAACCACTACACCAACGCCAGTTCCGCAAGCAACGAGGCCACAAACGTCCTCCTACTGCTCCTACTGTGCCTGCGCCTTGCTCACGGCCCCACCCACATGGTCACCGGTGACGTAATACTTGTCGTTGCTGAGGTCCTCTGCCGCAACGCCCTTGGATTTAAGGTGCGAGATCAGCGTCTCTTTCTATTCGTAGTTGAATGAGTCTGATGCCGTCACAATCTTCAAAGGCTTCTTCCTCCTACTCTACGTTTCCGCTTCCGCCATTGCTGCTGCTGCGTCAGGGTTTCAACTTGTTGCCAACTCTTAGCCAATTTTTAATAATCCATTACCCACAGTGTTGTCTATTTTTCCAATATTATTTCTTGTAGTAAAGAATCACCTCCTTATTTTTTTATTCCAATATTCACTCAAGAAAATAACTTGGCATTTTAGTTCTACTTTCCAAGAAGGCTTCAAAATCAAGATTATTTATCATTGGCTTGCTTTCCATCAACTTACAATACTAAACTGCAAATTTACAACCAGGGATTGTGCTAATTTTGAACAAAATATTCCAACTGTTCCATGTAATGGCCAAATGTGCCAACCGGCTCCAACACTAATTTCTTATGAGTGGATGGTGTGGTGACTACTCGTCTTCTTTGGTCATGGTAGGGAACTTATCTTTCATCATCTCTACCTAGGAGGTGATAAGAGCATGTCTAATGATGTTGTTCATGAAGTAGGCTATCCTTGCCCTTTTCCATAGTTTTTTGATAAAGCATGGAAAGGGGAGTGTCTTCATTCCATATTCATTTTCTTTGAATTTCTTCTCTATCTCTAGATAGATTAGCTATGGGAGATTAACTAGAAATTTTTTGCTCATTATGGTAGACACATGGGCAAAGAAGGCAGTCACCTTGCTGGGCCTCACCATCAAATTGAGATGGTAGGCTACTATCTTAAAATAAGCATGCTTCATCATGGTTAGTGCATCATAATCTTTGTTGTCCACTCCATAGCACCACTAAATCCACTTCTTTTTCACCTCTAGGTCTTCTTGTGTGAAGATCTTTACCAATTTAGCTCTAATTTTAGGCATGCCAATGGCTTGTGAGATGGCCTCTAGCAAGTAGTACATATTGATGTCCTCGATTTTCACTATGGCATTTGCCTACCTATTATTCTATAAGAGGCAGGTCTTTCCCATGTACCACTTCCCACTACAAGTGATGATTGGCCATATGGGAGAGGTCTGCAATTGGGATTTGACATCTTCTAGAGTGAAGTTTAGGAAAGTATCAAAGTTCAATTCTTGGAGAACTAAGCATTGGATATCCCTAGACTTGATCTAATTAAGGCAAGCTTTGGTCAAAGTGACCTCAAGATGTGGCCTTGGTCCTAATGTCTCATCCTAGTTGGATTGCTCTGTTTCAACTTTTGAAATCTCTCAGATAAATTCCACTTTGAGGTCATCTCAAAGAGGTCTTGTTGCATGCATTTCTATAGCCTACTCCTAGTTGTTCTTATTGGCCCCTTCCAGTTCTAGGCCATTTGTCCCTTGGTTGAGATGATCCTTCTTTCTATGAGGTGCTTTGGTCTTGGTGTCATCTATAATCTCAACATGATCAAGGATTAGCATTTGGTATGTAACTTTGGAACACTTAAGTACCTTATCTCTTTGGGTTAGTTACACTTGGCTAAGTTGTAATCATGGCAAAATCAATTATTTTAATGTCATTTTAATGTCTACCAAAGTTCATTGGAAGGGTCTAACTATCATAAATTAATGATTTTGATATTAGTTTATTAGTTAAACATTATGGGAGATCAAAAAATTCAAAAATGTTTCATCAAAAACCTAAGGTTTGTGTCCCTCATGACCTAAAGCTCACCTTTGCTAGCTGCAATAATGAAAAACAAGGTAAATCAAAAAAACGTTTGAAAGTTATGGACTCTAAAAGGTTTTGGGCTCTAAAAAATTACGAAAACTCCTCTCTCATTTGAAGAAAAATGGCAAAAATGACTAAATGTCGGCCACTATTTATAGAATTTTTTCCTTGTGTTGATGGGATCTCATCGACACGATCAACTACGTCAAAGGGATCCTGTTGACGTGGTTGTTGACCAAAGTTTGAATTTTGGAAAAGGGATAAAAACAAACAGTTTTGGTAAATTTAAGTACAATGAAAGCCCATGATGCCTAAAACATGATGAAAAGCATGAAGAGGGCTTGATGGTTCACAAAAAAAGGAGTTTTAATTACAAGAACAATGGAGAAATGCCATGAAGAAGCACACAACTGGATGCAACCAATGGGGAATGAGGAAGGTATGAATGCACAAATGCCTAAGGATAGGAACTTAACTAGTCCCACCAAAAAAAATGCAAGTGGGTCCTCCCCATAGTAGGCTCATGCCCTTGTTGCCCTTGCATATCCTCAAACCAAGGAGTCTATGGGCCTCATGGTTGATTAATGGTTATGGAAAGTTAAGGACCAAATCCTAAAAGAATCTACCTAAGAAGCTTAACGAATCAAACTAAGACATTGAACAAGATATGAAAGGAGGCAGTGAGGTGAGAAATAGAAAGCATTAATGGATGGGGGACAGAGAGAAATGGAGTCCCGTATCACAATCACATGAAGTCCCTTGTGGATTTTATGGTTAATATGACCTGATAACATCCATTCTTAGTCCAAATTAAAACCAACCATTGCTAGTGACTTCACATCAATACTTTAAGACTAGTCCACCCCCTCACTGCACAAGTGCTCCCATAAATCAATCACTATTCCTAAAAGAGAAGAAAAGAAAAGTAGGACGTGAGATGGACCTTAGTTAGATGGGACCTTCAAGCATGCGTAACATGTCTTTCTAGTCCCATAACTAGTGCTTTTAGTCCATTATTTTGTGTAAGGGTGTGTTTTAAATTTTCATTATTTTTTTGCATTTTATATTTTTGTGGCTTTTGGATGGGAACTACATCATGAAAAGACTTTAACTTCCTATTATTGGTCAATAGTAGAATGCTAAGAAATCCATGAGAACACTCATGTATCCAAGAAGGTAAGCAAGTACAAAGAGCATAAAATCCCCTTGAAGTCACATCCTTGTCTATCCATTTAATCCTTTTCAAATTTGGAAGCTACCAAGGTCACAAGTTCATTAAAGGTTTCATTAAGGAAGGGACCTCATATTTCCAAAACAAGGAATACCATAGAGCTTTATGGATGGGTGTATGACATGGACTCACTACCCATTTGATTAAAAAGAGACCATGTCTTACTTATCAACACTAAAACTCAAAGATAGAATCTAGGCATTAGTGATCAAAAAAATTTTCTCACAAACCACCATTAGTAGATAACTACAATTACACTTAGTCCCAATAGAAATAAAGGAAAAAAAAACATAACAAAACAAAAATCAGAAAAAATTAAACAAATAATGTAGAAATATAGAAGAAAGTGTAAAATACTCAAGAAATAGAAAAATGTACTAAAAATGATGTAAAACAAAAAGTTGAAAAATTAAGGAGACACTTTAATTAATCAACATGATAGCCATCTCCCCCATGACTAAGTTGGAATAAGGAGATCTGAAAAATTGATCATGCCTATCCATTTGTTGAGGTATTCTAGTCATTAGCTCTCTTAGGCTCATGAAAAGGTTTGAAGTATTGCATGTTAACTAGCAGTTTCTTATTTGGGCTCTTAGGTTTGTATATTAACATAGCCCTAGAAGCAAAGGTTTCATCAATAACATAAGGCCCTTCCCACAACATTTGAAACTTGGTTCTTTGTGGTACGTGTGTGGGGTTCTATTAGAGGACCCTATCTCCTAATTGAAATTTTACTTTTCTTATTCTAAGGTCATGTTGTTGCTTAGTGAATGCCTTGTGCAACTCATAGATGAAAAGGTTACAAATTGATTTTCGTCTAACAAGTTAGGATTCATCAATCTTTCTTTTTTTGCTAAACTTAGGTAAAGGTCAAGGTCATAAGCTATTGAAAGTGTATAGAGTTTTGCTTGGATAGGCAAGGTTGGCAATGTTCTGTACACAAGCTCATAGGGAGAGTAGCCAATAGGAAGTTTCCAAATAGAGCAATAAGCCCAAAGGGCATCATTGAGTTTTGTGCTCTAGTCCCTCATATATTTACTAATTGTTCATATTAGTACCTTTGTTATTTCCCTATTTGTAACCTCTACTTGACTATTATCTTAGGGGTGGTAGGGTGTTGTTAATTTATGTTCAACCCTTAAGCATTGCATAATCTTCTAAAAGGTAGTGCCTATAAAATGAGTATCATTTTTAAACATAAGTGCACATGGAACACCCAACCTATTTATAACATTTTATTATAGAAACAAGCAACCATAGAAGATGTACAATCAGTGACAATTTCAGTGTCTACACATTTCATCCAATATTTAATAGTGAATATGATGTATGCCTTTCCATCTGAAATGGGTGTGATGGGACCCATGAAATTTATGGTCCAAATTTTAAAGGGCTCTAGTGGTTAGATCCACTACTAAGGTCCCTCCATATGAGCAATTATTCCACCATCATGTTGGTAGCATCCATAGGAGTGAATGAATTGGTAAGTGTCCCTAAAAAGTATTGGCTAGTAATACCTTACCATTAGGATCTTAATGATCATGCATATCCTAGCATAGTCGCCCCCACAATGACCCACTTGAGCATCTTGAAGAACACATAGTTGATTAGCATTAGGTATGCACTATCAAACTAGGCCATCAGTGCACACCTTGTAAAGGTGTCCATTGATTTCCATGAAGCATTTGGCTTGGTAAAGAAACTATTATTTCTTCCTATGGTCCAAAACTTGTGGTATCTCCTAAGAGAGAATATAGGTGAGAATGCCATCATAGTAATTGGATTCATTGGACATTTACTCAGTTATAGCCTTAGCAAAAAAGAGTTCATCAGGAAATTGATCTAAAAGTAGGCTCTCCTTCTCTTTGTTGTTCCATCACACTTGAGACAAGTGATTAGCAACCATGTTCTTGGTTTCTTTTTGATCTACCATCGTAAGATTGAATCCCTACAAGACCACAAGTCACTATATGACACAGGGACTCACCATTGATTTATTCATGAGGAACTAGATTGTGCTATGATAAGTGTGCACAAACACTTTGTATCTAAGCAGATAGTGCCTGAATTTTTGCAAGGTGAACACTACCACCATAAATTATTTCTCTATTGTGGTGTAATTCAACTATGCACCCACAATGCTTCTACTTGCATAGTGGATATAGTATGGATGTTTCTAATTGTCCAATTGTATGACCATGGCTCCCAAGGTATAATTGAGTGCATCTGTCATGATATGGAATAGTCTTAACCAGTCAAGTGGTCATAGAATTGGAGTTTCCATGAGCTTTTGCTTAAGGTTCTCGAATGCACATTTTCATTTCTTGGTCTAGACAAATGGAGCATCCCTCTTTGTCAACTCCACCAATAATTTAATGATCTTAGAGAAATTCTCTATGATTCATTGGTAGTAGCCAATGTGTTCAAGGAATGACCTCATATCTTTCACCATTTTTAGCTATCTGGTAATTCCTTAGATGACCCTTATTTTTTTAAGGTCCACCTGGATCCCTTTCTTAGAAATTATGTGTCTGAAAATAATGGCTTTCTAAACCATCATGTGGATTTTCTACTAGTTGAGCCTAAGTTTTGTTTCAATACACCTTTTCAACACTTACTCAAGATGATCCAGGGCTTGCTCAAATGTAGCCCCATAGGTAGAGAAGTCATCCATGAAGACTTCCACCCTGTTACTAATTTGCTATTGGAAGATTCTTAGGACAAGGTGTTGGAATGTTGTAGGGGCATTGCACAAGCCAAAGGGCATCTTTCTGTAAGCAAAAGTCCCCTAAGGACTTGTGAATGCTATTTTGGCCTGATCTTCTAATGCAATCTAGATTTGGTTATAGCCACTATAACCATCTAGAAAGTTGTAGTAGCAATGCTAGAAATGGTATCCAACACTTGGTCTACAAATGACAATGAGAAGTGATATTTGAATTTATGCATGTTCAATAGCTTAAAATCAATACAAAACCTCCATTTTTTAGCTTTCTTTGGCACTATCAAAAGTGGGCTAACCCACATGCTATTTGCAATGGTATAGATGAACCCTACCTTAAAGAGTTGTTCAATCTCCTATTTCATGATCTACTTTAGTTTGGGATTCAACTACCATTGAAGTTGTCTCTTTGGCTTCATGGAAAGATTCATGCAGATGTGATGTTAGCATATACTGGGATCAATTCCAATAAGTTTAGGATATGACTAAGCAAAGGTTTTTATCCATTTGTTAGTCACCTCTAATAGCTTCATTTTCTATTTAAGGGTAAGGTTGGCATTGATGATAGCCACCTTGTCATTTTTTATAAAAACATATTCCATTCTAGCTAGTAAAGGTTTCAGCTCAATGGGCTTCTATTTAAATCTTTTAGGGGTCTCCAACTCTCTCCAATTGATGTCATCAGGTTCATCATTAGAGAGTTGGCAATGAACTTGCTCTAGTTCATTCATGTCTTCAATGTAGGCCCTCATAAGGCTCTCAGTTGGTTCCATGCATATTGTTGAACTACTATTAGGATTAGCTATTAGCCACTAGATGCCCTCCTATTTCATGGCTACTGATTATACACATCTTTGAATTTCTATTGCATCAGCACACCAGTTGCATGTTGTGATTTTTTTGTTTTTCACTGTCCATAATTTCTACACATAATTGCACCCTATGTCACTATACATAATGCAAACACACTTCCTATGTATCTTTCCAAAATCATTTTCCTTGGAAATTTTTAAGGAAAATTATTTAATTCAAAACCATGCATCAATGGTGCTCAACTAAGCCCTTCTCATGATGAGTAGGAAGTCCCCCTTGCAATTATCTACATAAATCACTAGAAAGTTAGCAAGATAGGACCACCCATAAATAGTGATCACCATGTCCTTTTTTAATCCCAAGGGAATAGTGATGGATTGATCTACCAACTCAAGATGAATGTTGCTCTTCTTGAGTAAAGGTAGGATCCAAACTTTATACATCTCATGAGAAATCAAATTTACACTACAAACTAAGTCCAAAAGGGCCTTGAAAGGCTCATTCCTTATAATTTATAAATACATAAGTGGACTCCCAAGATTAGATATTTTCCTAGGAAGGTGGCCAACCTTGATCCAATTAGTTATTGCATAGGTCAACATCATGGTATGCACTTTGGGAGGTGTTTGGTTTGAAGGGTTCTCGAATAATGGAGCAAAGGGTGGGGGAGAAGTAGGATCATCAGCTACAAGTGTATGTGAGGGCTTTGAGGGATTATTGGTTCAAAAGAAAGGTATTTTTTAGGATTTGTTTTCTAAACACTTGGCTAAGGAGTTAGCTATAAGTTAACAACCCTTGTAGTGTTTCTTTATTACAAATGGGAAGAAATTTCACCATGCATGGATGAAGCTGATAGTAATTGAGTTAAGGGCAAAGGTACAAGTGCAGAAGGATGAGAAGGATAGAATGAAAATTTAGATTCTCCTCTTGAAGATTGAGCTCTATAATATTTAGTAGGGTAGTAGTGGTGTTGAAAAAGGCATGATTACAAGATTCAAGTGGAGAAATCAGTTATTGAATGTAGTACCCATAGGAATCTAGCTACTGGTAAGGGTACTACTACCTTGATGGTGGCATCCCTCATGCCTATGGATGATACAACTACTGGTACTACTCATGAGGTTGGGGTGAAGCTCCACTCAGATAGTAGGCTTGCTATTAGTAGAACTACCTATCACTACCTTGAGGATAAGGCAACCTCCTAACTGCTTGCCTTCTTGCCAATCTAGGGTTTAACATATACACCCCAGACTCCTATAAGTGTGAAACAATGGGGAAACATCCCTTAGGATTCTCATAGTGGTAAATGTCACATCCATGATTATCGTCCATTTTTGATTCCAGAACCTCTTCAATGACAGCAGGGTTTCCCGTACCCCTTTGGTGGGTACATTCAGCTTCTTTCATTCTCCTTCGATCACGATCACTACTTTGCTCTTTGGACACTTCAAAAATTTTAAGAGTAGATTGGAATTTTTGGTTTAATGAATCCCATATTTTATTTTCCTTGGTCAATATTTTGAAAACATATTTTTGGATCGACAAGTTTTTACGTTGCACCACTTCATTAAGTGATGTCTCCTTCTCATTATCACAAAATTGGACTTTCCTTTTCTATATGGAAGAGTCTCAGTTGTACTCCTCCACACTTTCCCTTTCCTAGAACTCATCTTCTTCTTTATTCACCTCCTCAATTAGCCTTTCAATCTGATGGACCCTTAGCTCTAGAAGTCTCCCTTGGGCATAGACCCCAAGAGTTCTCCTTGCTTCTATTTGGAGCCCATCTATGATATGGTCAAGCTGATTCCTTTGAAAAAATCCATGGCATAGGTATCTATGCAAAAATGAGTAATATCTACCCATGATCACAGCCAAGGATTCATGTGTTCCTTATCTCCATCCTTGGATTTGCTTCCTTAGATTGGACACTCGAAAGTACACCTGATACTTATCATTAAAGAGCTCAAGCATCATACTTCATTGTCTAATTAATTCCAATTCTAAGGATGGATACTAGCTTTTAGTTTCCTCGATGAGCATCCTTGGGAACAACTTTAATTTCTGCCATTCATCTTCCATTTTCTACAAGCCACAAGCATTGTGAAAGGCTTGAAGATGATTTTGTGAATTTGGATTGTATGCTTCCTCAAATAGGAGAATATTGTTCATATCCAACCTTTTGTTTCTGATGTCTTTCACATACCTCCTTGGGATTCTCATGACCTTTGCAATGTTTATCATTTTCTAGTTGCAAGCAAAGGCTCATCATAGTCATGGCCCTTGTGATGGACATGACTCCTATGATTCCCTCTACTATCCCTTCATTCATGGTGGTGGACCTCCCTTCATTATCCAAGTCCTTGATCTTGACTGGTTGGATAGGCCCTATGATCATCTCTATCTCATTGATCACCTCCATCACAGTCTCATCCTTTGTAGCTTCGATCAAAGCTAGATGATGAAGAAGATGAAAACAAAGAAGATGAAGAGGAATAAGGACTAGCATCACCATGATTCCTACCATCCCCTCTTCAATGGTCACAATCATGATCATCATGTTTGTCATCATCATGATGCTTGTCCGAGTTTCTACCATGACTCCCATCTTTGGAGCCCCCATGATCATGGGATCATTCTTTCTTGAACCAGGGTTATTCACAATAGACTGTAAGTTCTAGTTAAGTGTCCCATCATTAAATTTAAGGGGAGGAGAGTTAGTGAATTGAGAACCACTAGAAAAGGGATCCTATCCTTCTTTCTAGCCAAGCAAGAACAAGGGGTTGTTAAACCATTTTTTCTTTGATGCCCCATAGCAAGCCTTCTATTGCTAATATTTCTTTCATTGTGCCATGGTGGGATGGTAATCCTAATAGTAATGGTCATGTGCAATGTATTTAGCATTGAGCCCTTGGATTCCCAATTTCATAAGAGCATGGAGTAGCATTGCAGGAACTAATCGATTGGGTGGCAACACAATGTTGTCCTACATGTCCCTCCACTACAACTATTCATCCTAATGCAAGATGAAGATTAAATCTAGCACATACTCATCAAGATGATTACATACCACTATGCATTGTTGGGGCATCCACAATTTTCCCCTTCATGCCTTTAATTAGATGTATGCTTGAATAATAGCAAAGATTCAGCCCTATGAGAAGAAGACATTTTAGCTAGAAAGAATAATAATGTTCTTTTAATAATATTATTATTATTAATCATTGTGAATTTAAGGTTTGTTAGAATGATATTAAATTATTTCACTAACTCCTAGATAGCACATGTAGCTAACTAAAGTCCCTAGCAATGGTGCCAATGATGAGTAGTGAGTAGTCCCTATGCCCAAGCATATGAATCACTACCATTTTCTAAGTGATTCGATTGAATTCCATAGACTTTAGCTCTCCAAGTACACTTTTCCTACATAGTGAATCCAATAGATGTGACCATTGTTTTCTCAATTCCACTTTTGAGGTGCAAGTGTATGGTTACATGTAACTAAGGCATATGATTTTTATCATTTAATGTTTTATTGTTTAAGTTGCCTAAGTGCTGGAAATAAAGTAATTGAATATTTAATTAATGTAATGACTAACTAATATGTAACTAATCCTAACATAAGCACATGTTTTCATTTTTCATACACATCTTGAACATATTACAATGTTATTAGATTATCATGCATTAGGAGTTACTGGGATTACCAAGCATTAAACGTATACTCGAAGTGGTCATACTTATGTGTATTAATTATCACTATGAGTTAATTAATTAAAGAAATTACAATAAAGTTCATGGATAATAAATGCATTAAGTAAACATTAAGCTAATTCCAAGTGTTGTAAGGTTTATGAAGAAAGCTCATCTTTATTATTAGTCACACCAATGTGCTTAGGTACATTAGTGCTTAAATAAAGATACACACACTTCTTATTTCTACTACTAGAACTTAGAAAATATTATAACTCTTAAATGAAAAAAATGCAAGAGCTCCTCTAAGATACTAAACAACGGATGCCATAAATGTAGCTGGTGAACATGTATTTATATGAAAAGATAGACACTGCATCGATGGGCTCAAATCAATGCATCTGATCATGCATCAACATGATCATGTAAATGAGATTGCATCGACAAGGTCAAATCAACACATCTAATCATGCATCAACATGATCATGTTGACAAGATCTTGTCAATGTAGCCCATGAATGCGACTCATCACTTCCTTAGTGTACTCATCCACTACTATAGTCCCATCCATTATCAACTCCCCTAGAACAAATCCATAGTTTCTTGCATTATTCAATGACATGATGCTCCATCTTTAAAATAATGAAGAAAAATTAACAAAGGTACTAAGTATGAAAGGAAATTCTCCTATTTCCTTAGATAAGGTCTTAAGTGATCCTATAAGATCTACAATTCCTTTGCTAGTTTTTCCTAAGGAAGTTTTGCTACCTGCTTTCACTAAGTAAAATGGTAAAATGGAAGAACCCATGAATCATGTGGTCACATTTAGGAATGAATGCATGCTTTTGGCTCCTTACCAATACATTATGCTAAGATGCTTTCAAAACTCTCTTTCTGGAAGAGCATTGGAATGATATAGGTTCCTAGCATATGGATCTATTACATCTCTAGGGCAACTACAAGTAGCCATCATTGAATACTTTAAGTTCAATATGCCTTAAAATACTAGCATGATGTCTTTTGTTATTATTAAACAAGCTCCAAAGGAGCCCATTGATAAATTCATCTCTTAATGGATAATGATATTAATGAAACTACCCTAGCATTTGGGGGAATGCCATCTATAAGACATCTTTGATGTTATAGCCATTAATTACATTTAGAAAAGGATGGCTTATCCCAGGCCTTACTTTCTAAATGATGCTTTCTTGGCCAATAGATGCATTAAAGAAGCAACTACTTAATGAAATGACCAAGAGTTCATGTCAATTTGTAATAAGGCTAACAAGGCTTCCAAACAAGAGAATGAAATACTAACTTTTGTAGGCATTTCTTATTTTTTAACAAATAAAATAGTACTTCCTTAGCTACTTTCTATTTCCCTTAGTAATGTAGGCCTCAAAGGAGTAGATACTGGTACACCAAGATACCTATGAATTACCTTCTACTTCTTAATAATCTTCTATAGGATGGCCAATTTAAGAAGAATCATGTTTCTAATTAAGTAAGAGCATGCTACTATCGCATATAGTTGTTAAGGTGATCCTGATATGCCTAAGTGATATAACTATTGGAAGTATTGCTATTATCATGAGACTACTAGATATGATACAGATAATTGTAGGAATATGAAGGATGATATATAGGACCTCATTGATAAGGGAAAGATATTGGTGAAGAGCAATATGTCTACTATGCATCCAAATATTTGACAACCTAAGGTATTTTAGAATCCCTTGGTAGTTAAAGACAAAATTTTTTCTTTTAAGACTAAGTACAAAGCTTGTAAGCCTTCACCAAAATATCCTTATGTTATCTGGTGATCTAATTACAAATAATCTAGGCAATCATTACTATAGCCTTGAAAACCTTACATGATCTATTAGTCTAACTACACTACTACATCATCAACACTAAGCCATTTTTCTCTACCTCTCTATCACATCCATGCTATCAAATCTCATCATTCAAATTTTACTCAATCTATCCATCCATATAGTTATTATTATAGTCCATATCATTCTAAAACTTAAACATCCATTGCATCCTAGATGGCTCCTTTTTCATTATCTCACATAATAATCCTTACCCATAGTCAGCAAACCAATAAGTCACATTTAGCTAAGTACAAGAAGAAGTTCATTGATGCTTAGAAGCAACCTTCTAAGATAGAAAATAAGGTTTCTTTCTAGCAAGAATTAGAGAATGCTTCCTCATGTAGTCTTCCAACTTCTTTCAATCCTATACAAGCAGTTATGATAATACCTACTTCACAAGCATCTCAGCCTATGAACAATAAGGTCTTAAAATAGATGACCACAATTGTCCATTCTAAAGGCATAAACTTTTCCTTGTATGAGCTTGTGGTAACCTCTATAGAACATCATGCTACACTTTATGATGATCTTAAGATAATTGTGGTTCCAAGTAATTTCCCTACTTTGGCAGAAGCCATATCATTTTTCCTTTAAGTTCCTCACCATGGATTCGATAGTTTGAGCTTTCATGATGAAAACATCAAGAATGATTTAAAGATGGGAGATATTTATCAGCTATCACTTTTCATCACCATCAAGATTTCTCCATAAGCTTCAATTCCACTCATACATGTTGATGATGCCATTGAATTAAATGTGATCATATGGACTATTATCAAGTGTCTTAGTCTTCATGATTAGATAGATTTTAGTAAAACCTATATAAACCTTGTTTCATTTAATGATACACAAGAAGAGATTATTGGTTCATTAGATTGCCCTTAATGATAGTTAATTTTGTGCAATCTAAAGTTATTTTCATGGTGATATTCAAATCTCCTAGCGTCAACGATATACTGGGATAACCTTGGCTAGCTCAACATTAAGTTGTATCCTCTCCCATACATGAAGAGATACACATACTTATTTACAACCATGAGATAATCATATCTGCAAATAAAAAAATTCCAAGCATTTCTTACCTAAACTAAAAAGCCCAATCCTATTAGCTTAGTGGAAAAAAAGCTTATACTAAACTTGAACCTTTAGGCAAGCCTATAGTCCCTTATTTTTCTAAGAACTTCAAGGTAATTATGGATTCTATATACTTTCAAAGTCGACATATGAAGTAGACTTGTGCAATAAGTCTACTTTAGACATTAACTTTATTGACTTGGGTTTTGGAAAACTAGACATATTCTCACCTAAGAAGAAGGATCCCTTCTATTATTCCTATTTAACTAAATAAAAGTTCATTGCAAACATGATAACCTTGGATGTATAAGCACTTTTTAATGTCTTATTTGCAACTAAGTGGTGTATATCTACTAGCCTGTTAAGATTTTTCTTTAACTATTTTTTTTATTCTTTACTATTATTAGGCAATGATGGTTAGTAGATAAAATCAATGTTACCTTTTTACTTAAACTTTTTCTCTTAATTTCTTATCATTATTAGGCAACATTACGTTAATAACTAATTGTTAGCTTTGATGTATCATGTTAATTCTAGCTATTAGGGCATAAAATATGGCTAAGATAAAACTGCCATGAAAAAGAATATTTTATTTTTAAAAAAATTTGTATAATTGTTGCACTTCATAACTTTTGATGTGACATGCTATGCTTACATCAAATACACTTGAAATTTTATACAATTCTTTGCATCAAATACAAAGGGTGTAGAAATAAAAAATATATAATACTCAAGCGTCTTATTCATCTTCAATAGCTTCCTCCTTTACTTCTTCATCAATTTATAGTGGATTTATCTATTCTACTAATCTTTGGCTACTTTCCCTAGGGTTTACATGTAAAATTAAGACAAAAATTTTAGTTTTATTTTATGTTATGATTCAAATGAAATAAAATAAAATAATTGTCTAAATTTTTAATGTTGACCTTTTGTCTCACTATAAATTTCTAAAACTCACTATTCTATCTCCTTCAAGCTCAAATTGATTGTGGATTGTCAAATGTTGAGCTTGAGATATTTGATAGAGTGTGTGCTCACTCTTCCTCATAGGCTTTTAAATATTATGAGGAGATATAATCATCATCCTCTATTGCTTCTACTTCCTCCTTTGAGACCTCTTTATTTTTCCTCCAATGTAATAATCATCACACTATTTGTAAAATTTTCAAATAACTCTTCTAGCTTGGTTTGTTTAATAAAAAATATTCTTATTTTCTTTCTACATACAAACTTTTATTCTACTTCAACAACCTATGGTACCTTCTTTTGTATCACAACTTATTGATTTAGTGCTTCTCATCCTAACTCTTTCATGCTACTACTAAGTTCCTTACACTAGTCATGAAGCACATCATTGCTAAGGCTGATCTTCCATCAATGTCCTTTAGCACTCCATAACTTTATTCATTTCTATTCAATATTCATGGGGAGGAGGGTTGTATCTAATCATGTTTTTCATCTAATCTCTACTTGTAGTAGCTCTACTTGGTTAGACAACATTCATATTTTACATTTATGCTCTTTTCTCTATTTTTGAAATTGCTCCAATTAACCTAGGAGTATGGGGTTGGTGTGGACATGATCTAAGGCTAATTCTTCCATATCTTTAGCATATTTGAGAGTAGCACTTATTTTTTCTATAGCAATTTTCTCTACTATTACATTTATATTTATTGATGGATCATGGACCTTAACTTGATGCTTATATAACTTTATCTTTATTTTTGAATAGAAAACAAGAGAATGTCAGATTTTATACTTCTAAATAGTGAATTTTATTTTTCAATAATAATGTTTCTAACTTATCCTGTCTTGGAGATATTAACTTCAACTTTATCTCCATATCCTCTGCGAAGCATTCCAGCATCATCTACTTCTTCTTCACATACGCCTAAATTTTCCTTTTCATGTCTGTAAAAGAGAACAAAATGGTTAACAATTTGTAATGTAATTACAATTAACATATAAAATTTTAACAGAACTTCATTTGAATTTACCATATGACATGGAAATCTTAGAACTTGTCACTTATTTAATCCACCTATAAATATCTGCATCGCTCAAAATTAGTTTGCTTACTAGTGGAATGACATCTGCTAGAGGTGGAGGAGGGATATTGAACTCTAGTAGTTCATCTCTTTTTCTATTCCCACTCTTTTGTTCTTATTGATCAATTTCATCAAGGTTTCACTCAAAGATGTTAGAATAAGTCATACTTTCTCCATCCCCTTCATTTTCCTCTAATGAAAATAAGTCATACAAAAAACCTTTTTCCTCTTGGCTCATACCTTTTCTTTGGCCTTTAAGTATCAAAGGAAGACCAAAATGTAGGATTTTTACCTCATGTTCTAGTGCTCTTCTATCTCAGGTAGCTTTTATAAGAAAAAATAACTAAGTATTATCATGGCATCATTTTCTAGTAGCATCGAAATAAAAAACTATGCTGCATCAATGACACTTAGCACAAAAATGTAAAAACACATAAAATAGTTATTTATTCATACTTCTAATTATTTATAGGATAGGTTTGCCTCTAGAAACTTAGAGGAGATATCCTCCTTAGAAATATTTTTTATTTTATTTTTTGATACTTATCCCTTTTCTCCAATTCTAGAGGTGCTCTTCAAAATTCTCTCCTTCCCTACTTCTCCATCATTGATTATTTCCTTCTAGGGCTTCTTAATGGTCTCAAACATTAAGGATCCAACCTTTTCTCTAGTCTTTAACACCAATGTCAAGGGATCATAACCTCTGATGCTATAGGATGACATTGGAATTTCCAAGTATTAGAACAATTAGGGCTTGAAGTCTACCTTTAAAGTAATGTTCACTATCTTCTCTCCTCTGTAGGAAAATAGTATTGTCATTGCCTTTATTAGCCCAAAGTAGAACCTAGAATTGAGCTTCTTGCTCACTATCTTCATTTTTATTTATTGTCCTTTTGGGATAGCTTTTCCATCTCTTCCACTACCCCTTGATATATCACTAGAGCCCAACTAGCTATCCTCTTTTGGGTCATTGCCCCATACAACCATTTGGGAATTAGCTCTCATTTCTATCCTATCTTATTATAGAAGATTCTCTTCATGAATAAAGGCAAAAACTTCTTCATGTTTTCATTGGTTCCTTTGTGAATGTTGATTATGTTCCTCTTCTCTAATTTAACTCATTCTTCTATGACTACTAGTTCTACTAAATTCAACTTAGAACTAACAATCTATATTCTCCACTCCAAAAATCCCAACCAATACCTCAATGTAGTTGGATCCCAAGTAATGATCACTTGTTTTTGATCTACATGCACAACAACAACTACTTTTGCTACCAAGTAGCTCTTTATTAAGCCTGCATATTCTACCGTGCTAGGGTAGGAATGCTATAGATCTAAAAAGCATAAAATTTCCACCCAATTGAACTTCCTAAAATATCTTACTACTTTTTCTTCAAAAATTAACCTTTGGACACTTTATTTCTTATTAGTGGACCTCATCTCAAATTCTTCAATCACTCCCATGACATTAATAAACTTGGTGTGATTAATGCTTATTTATGTACAAGCAAGCATGAACCACTATTAACTAATTTCATATTTTTTCTAACTTGAAAAAATAATAAAAATACATAAAAATAAACTAACTTTTACTTACCCTTTGGCCTTATGATGATCCTTGACCCCTTTGGCGACTCTACATTCTCAACATGGACTTTATTTCATAGTGCATAAAGCCAACCTCGGCTATTGTAGTTATTCTAGAATTTGTGTAGTCTCAACCCCTTGTACTACACATTAAGATGGTATTGGGAGGGATTCTGCAACAAGTTTGATAGGAATGATAAATGACTCTACATATTTGGGTCATTGAATATGCACAACATAGCTTCAAGATTAGTTCCATTATGCAATAAAAGGCTACATTTTCCTATTTCTTGAACTTTTGAGTCACCTTTCAACAAAAATCTAGGAGCTTGATAGGTTGGACATTTCCTTGGAATTCTAGATTTATAGTAGCAATGTGCTATCAACACTAAATTACCAATATCATCTCTATTCATATAGTTTTTTCAAGTATTTTTTTACATACCAAGACATCCTTCGACAACTCTTCAATATCAGACCATAGCTCAAAGATTATTTCTATGAACTTAGCAAAGAATCTCAAAAGGGCTGTCTTTAAATCTTGTTAAACCACTTCTTCACCTAGGCCAGTCAAAATCACCATGTAGAAGTGGGTGATGCAAAACTTTATAAATTCTACATCTCCTTTTCATCAAAAAGAAGCTTGCTAAGAATTTGGCTTTGTCTTCCTTTGCTTACTCTCCAATATGCTTCTTTTTTCAACAATGAAAAAGTACATAGGCTCAATCACAAGGAGCCTAGATGCTATAGCATTCATAAAACCAACAAAAAAAAAACACATAATTTTAGCATTATAAACTCAGCTTCACATTAAAACATTCACTAAACATCAAAACATATTCTAATCATATTGGTCTTGCATTGAAACTATCTTGAGTTTTTAATGTGTTTAGTTGACTCTTAGCTCATGGCTTTGACATCTTACATTGGAAATGCAACTTTGACGTAGGATGTCATTCTTATACTTTTAATGGTTGGGTGTTTGGCAAAAATATCTATCTTAAACTTTTTCTTTCTCTTTACTACATAGCATGGTTTTTGTTTTTATGTTAATACAAATTGACATGGAACATCAAAGTTAAAACATCTATAAATATAACATTTTACATAGTTTCTTTTAACTTAGAGCATCATCATACTTTCTATATGATGTTTGGAAAAAAAATATCTTACTCTCATATTGAAATCATCAATGTTTCACATCAAAGAGCACTTTTGATGTGTGACATTGTCTTATTCCTTTCTGATACTTAAGCACTTTGCAAAAGCACTCTCGTGTTAAAATCTCGCATCATGTTCTTTAAGGGAAAACCCTCCAAAATCATGTTTTCTCAAAATTTGTAAAAATATTTGTAAATTTTCTAATGAAAACATTGATTTTGCTTCACCTCTACTAATTATATCTAGTGTAGCATGGGTCCTTATCATTTTTAATAAATGGGTTCTCTATTAGGCTTACAAGCTTGATTTCCCTTACAATAATAATATAGCTAACTATGAGGTCTTTTGCTAGCCTTACAACATCAAGTCAAAACTATTGCTATTTATGATGACTCTCAACTCATCATAAACTAGGTTGATGATTACTATGATTGCAAGGCTTCTCATTTAGTTCCTTGTCTATAAATAACTAAGGAACTTATCTTTTCTTTCTTTTCTCATGTTGTGAGCCACACCCATGTTCTAAAAACATGCTACCTAATGCATTGGAAACTTTCATCATTCATGGTGATCCTTCAACTATGTGAGATTAACTTATACAATTAGTTTGCTTGATACCTTTCATGCAATCTTCTAATGTATTGGTAAGTATTATCAATAGGGAAGATGACAATTAGTAATATGTTGATCTTTTTCATTATCTTACTACTAGAAAAAATTTTAGTCACCTTACACCTACTCAAAAGGATGCCTTGTGTAAACATAGCTAGTATTTTTAATTAGTAAATTCCAATATCCTTTGTCAATTTTTTCCTATGAGTGTTCTTGATGTTATGGCAGGAATCGTGCTAATAACAAAGTTTGACACAACCTAATACAAAATTAATATAGGTAATTCGTGGCCATCTAATGGTCCAAGAAAATTAAATTTTTGCATAATCTTCCTCAAATTAAACAAAGACTCTCCAAGCTAAACATTTCTCCAACATTTAAAAAATCAAAAGCAGAAAGAAAAGCAACACATGGAATACCTAGAGAGAAAAATGCATAGAGATTGTATGCAAATCTATGTAAAATAGAACATATCATATGGTTTCTCAATAAAGAAAGATTGATCTACTTTATTTAAAATGTTATACAGAAGGAAAATGTGTAAAGATAGAGAATAGATTTGTAGCATATCTAGATGATCTAGAAACAAAAGAGCTAAAAGACAAAAGAATTCATATTATAGGGGAAAAGAAAACCCATGAGAAATAATTTTAAGAAATGTACCAAGGATTTAGAGGCATCTGGCAAGGAGATATGTTATCCCATTCTTGCTCCAATGCATGAACTTGATGTAGATTTGATAGGAACAATAGCAAATCTAGCAACTTGAAAAATAGAGGAAAGGATCATATCAATGTGTTGACATGATTCTAAGAAATTTCTCCATGTTTCAGAAGGACAACATGAAGGGGATATAATATGTCAGTAGTGAAATAGAAAGAGAAAGAAATAAAAAGGGGGATTGTTATTCCACAAATAGACAAGCACTTTAGAAAAGCTTGTCGAAATTTTCAATCACAAGAATGTTAATTGTACTATGTAACAAAGAGGACTACAAATGTTGAGTAGAATAGCAAATGTAGTAAATAGCAAACTACTGCTAAGAGAAAACTTGTTCAATTTCAAATAGTTAGCAAGTTCAATGTTGTAGCATGGCTATATGTAGTAGTTCTTAAGGTAGATTCTGTTAATTGGATCTAGAAACTAATGTTCTTTCAAATTAGATAGTATATAGACATCATTTTATAGTGATTTTACCACTAGAAAATGATCCCACCAGTTGGAAGAAAACTCCATATCTTTGAAGTTCAGAATATGGTGAAGCATATATCACCTTTGTGAATATCTCTAACTTGAACGTCTGAAATGATGATGTTGAATATCTATTTAATATTCATGCAAGTGGTGAAGAATATCTTGTTGATGTTCTTTGGGAAGATCCAAATCAATGCATCACATGCTATTTTTTTCCTAATATGAACACCAATTATGTGAAGTAACATGGAGAGATGGGATACAGAGCTTAGCATGTATGATTGCATTAGAAACATATGTTAGAAAATAGGAAGTATAATCAATGTCTTTATAGAAAGTGGTATAGTAGACCCAAAGGACATAGGATAGCTATATGTTCCAATTACATTGGGTTTTATTAACCATGGTATAGAGAAAGTAGAAAAGCATTTTATTGGAAGACTTAGCTTGACCATTAAACTAAGGATTGTAAGGTCATGGAAAGGATTTTATGATGTAATACATGGAACAAAAATCATTTATCTTCCTACTTTTGAGCTAAGGTTTGTTATCGATTACAATTTAGAGAGGTATGTTGAAGTAGGATATGATATGATTACAAATGAAATAATAGATGAAATGGGATTTGATGAAATGCAAAGAAATAACTTCTACCTATTTAGTAAAGTATTCCATAGTAGTTTAAATAAATTGGTGTCAAGTAGATGAAGGTGGACTAATAACACCCATAATATCTAAATCCCATTTTTAAAAGGGCTATGTGATTTTAGACATTTTAAGCTCTTGTGAAAGAACATAGATGAGAGAGTCATAGCCATGCCTTTAGCAAGTATCGCATGTCTTGACTTGATGATAAGCATCTTTAGTTAATTTTGACCACTAATAACCTAAATAAATGATGTCAGCATATGGGAAGCATGAACCAAAGTTTCTATCATAAACTCCTAAGTGAACCTAATTAATGACTATCTTAGACTCTATAGAACTAAGATAATGTGGAAGAATATCCATAGAAGAGACATGAAAAAGGATGTCAATATTTACTAATTGGAAATGTCAAGTACATTTTCATAAAGCATTCTTTTGAACAAGTGTAAGATCACTAGGGGTTTTCCTAGTAGTAAGGTAATTATATAACTTATCAATACATAGGGAGATTGCATGATAGGTGTCAAGAAAATAGATTGAACAAGTCGATCTCACATAGTAGAAGGATCCTAAGGGATGATGAAGGTTGCTAATGCATCAACTAACTTATTTTCAAAACATGGAATGTCACTCAAAGTATGTGCAAAGAAAGAAAAGATACGTTTCTTATCCATTTGTACATAAGAAACTAACTATGGATATTTGTAGTCATAGTCATCATTAACTTAATTTATGATGAGTTGAGAGTCATCAGAAAAAGTAATGGTTTTGATTTGATCTTGCAAAGCTATAAGGAACCCTTTTATTTAGCAACATTATTAGTGTAAGGTAACTCAAGCTAATAAGCTTGATAGAGAACTTGTTTGGTGAAAAAATAAGGACATAAGCTGCACTAGATCTGAAGGATGTATGTGCTCTATTGAAATAAAGGATAGCATCTAAATCCTTATTATCAACATATAAGCTATGAAAAACATTGGTTGTTTCACAGGAAGAGATATGATTAGCTATAACTTAACCTTTGATTGAGTGTTAAGACAAGAAATAAAGATCAAACTCAATAAGAAAAGTCTTCTAATGAGTTAGACAATGATTGTTGGAAGTATTGTTAGCAATGATCTTAAGGATGTTATCTTTGTAGATAATAAATATCTCATCATTAAGATGATAGTGTATCCACTTTTTGAGAGTGAAGATAAAACTTAGACAAGACTTTTTGATGTTTGAGTATCTAGTCTCATAATCTGAAAAGGGATCAGATATGTAGTATACAAGAAGATTGGCTTAATCTTCCTATCTTTGAGAGAGCATGAAAAATATGGAATGGTTAGATTTGGAAAGATAAAAGTAGAAAGATTGATTGAATTGTGAAAGATGAAGAATAGAAAGAGTGGTTAAGGCTTCTTTGATAGAATTGAAGGTCTTTTGATATTCTCTATCCTAGACAAAAGAGGTGGATTTGCAAAGAATATGGATTAAAGAATGAAGGTAATTCGTGAGATTAAAAATGAAATGGAAAATCAATTAAAGATGACCATGTAGAATATGCATATCTCGAATGTATTTACGAGGTGTGAGATGTATGATAGCTTTAACTTTATCAGGGTCAATATCTATACCATCTTGAGAGATAAGATAACCTAACATATTATCTAAAATAACTTCAAAAATGCATTTCTTGGGATTGAAATGTATGTTAAACTTATCGTAACAAGTTGGAAGTTGTTCTAAGTCAAAACCATGATTAGTTATTAAGGTAGACTTGATGGTCAAATCATCAAAATAATCATTGACCACTTTGAACATAATATCATATGACAAGTCATGAATTAGATAGGCTACATTAACAGGCATGTGTTGATGTAACTTCATCAACGTATCCCCATTGATGCATAGTTAGATGCATTAACATATCTACATCAACACTTATCCAAGTAGTACCTATATAAATGCACTTATCACTTGCATTTATGGAAATTATAAATTATAACATAGCCAAGTTCTTACAATTTCTCTTCTCTAAAGTTAGAATATTTTCCCTTTGAGTGCTTGCAATGTGGAGTTAAGAGATTATACAATGCTTTATTCAAGTGCCTATGTACCTAAATGCATTGGCATCAATGGAAATAAAGTCAAGATTTCCTACATCCATTGCAGCACTTGCATCAGTTTACTCTTACATTTAGCACTTTAATTTTAATGCAATTTACATTTATGGCTTTAAATAATCAATGTAATTAATCATATATACATGAGTACAACCACTTTGATCATAATGTATTACACTTGGTAATCCTAGTAGTGGATATTTGGTACACCCAGTAATAGTCACTTAGTAATCTAGTAGCATTAATACTAGTATAGGATGTCTATAGTAGGTGGAAACAGTTACTTTACATTAGGATAGCTAGTTACTAGATTAGCTAATTAGCTAGATAATTAATTTTTAAACCTTCATTCACTCATCTAGCTATTAGGATAAAATATATATATTAAAAATGCTTATAAAAATATATACATTAACTCATAATTAACCATACATACTAATCACACACAAGTGTGATTTAGGAAGACAATGATCTTACAACTACAGAAATCACTATTTGGGACTATAAGTAACTTAAGAGACTAAGTCTCTGAAATTTGACAAGATCGCTAGTGAACACTTGTGATTCATATAGTTGGGCATAGGGGATACCTGTGGCTCATCATTGGTGTCGTTATCAGGGATTTTCTTTAGCTAAGTGTGCTAATTAGTAATGGACTATGAATTCATATAAAGATATTGTAAAGATAAAACAAAATGATCCACTCTTATTCAAAAAGGGAGATAATTATGAAAGTAAAATATAAAAAGGCATATTGATCATACACATAACTAACATGGATTCTTCTCACAGGAACAAATCTCCATCACACATAGGGGAATCCAATCAATGATAGGATGAATCAAAGAACCCCTGATAGCTCAAAGTTATCTATGCCTATTTGAATCCTTAAAATATGGATTTCACTTTCATCCTTCATCAAGATGAATAGCTATGATGGAAACACATGGAAGGAAACATTGTGTTGCCTTCCAATCGATCTATTCCTACCATGTTAATTGCCAATCTCATCAAATTAGGCATTGTTACATTGAACCTTAAATATGAGGTCCTAGACCATACATACAAGGATTATTAGCCTACAAATGCCCAACTTAAGAAAGATTGGCACATGGAAGCATGCTATGAGGCCTCTAAGGGAAAAGAGGTCCCAACACCATCATTTTTACAAATGTGGAGGGAGGATTTGGATTTCTTCTCAAGGCTCTCCCAATATATAGACTCATCTCCTTTAAATGAGGATGATACTCTTCAATAATAGTTACAATCCACATTAGATAACAACCAAGAAGAAGGAAGATCAAGTCCAAGGATTTGAAAAAAATTAGGAGAGAGGTTCCATAATCAATCCTCTAATGGCAAGAAAAAAGGAAACAAGATAGGGACCATAGAAGAAGGACTAGCATGCACCATTCTCATAGTCCTCCCTCTTCACCCTCATCATCCTTTTTTTCAACAAACTCTTATCAAAGGAGCCATGGCTAAGACAAAGGAAGGAGTCATCAAGATTGAGATGGAGATGAATAGTAGGATGGAGATGAATAGAGATCCTATCAAGATGATCAAGACTTAAGACATAGACAACTACAAGGGGAAGAAGAGCACCACTTTGAGTGAAGGTACAACAAGACTCATCATAGGAAGCATAGCCATGAAAGAGGCCATCATGAATGAAATGACTATGATGAGCCTCTACTGGCTACTAGAAACATGTTCAATATTTCGAAGGCAATGAGAATTTCCACAAGGCATCAAAGATATAGAAAGATTAAGAGGTTGGATATGAATAATATATCCAAGTTTGAAGGGGATATAACACAAATCCAAAAAATCATTTACAAGTTTTTCATGATACATGTGCCTTGCAAAACATAGAAAATGAATTGTAGAAACTTAAATTTTTCCCAAGGATACTCATCAAGGAATAAGAAAGTTGGTATCAATCCTTGGAACTAAAATCTATTCACCAATGTAGTTCCATTTTGGAACTATTCAACAATAGATACCAAGTGTACTCTAGAGTGTCTAACTTGTAGAGGAAGATCTAAGGATGAAAACAAGAAAATCATGAGTCCTTGGATGTGTCCCTAGATAGTTACTACTCTTTATTACACTAGTGCTCAAGCCATGGATACTTTCAAAGGAAACAAATTCACCGTATCATAGATGGACTCCAAAATAAAATAAGGGAAATCTTTGAGATCTATCCCAAGGAGGAATTCCTAAATGTATGCCCAATAGATTTATAGGCTAATTAATTAGGTGTCCAAAGAAGAATGAAAGTTGAAGAAATATGAGAGTGTAGAGGAGTATAATAGGAACTCCTCCATTTACAAAAGGAAGGTGCATTTCTATGATTCAAAGGAGGAAGCACCCCTTGATGAAGTGGTACAGAGGAAGATCTTGCTGAGACAAAAATATATCATTGAAATATTGACTAAGGTTGAAAAAATGTAGGACTCCTTTGATGAGAAGTTCCAAATAGTAGGGAAGTGGTGATCAAAATAGAAGAAAAAAGAATAATGCAAAAAGGGGTTACCATAAAAAAAAGGATAAAGCTGCAACAATTGAAGAGGTTGAAAATTCCAAAATGGATAAGGACAAATACAATATCTACTAGTATGAACATCCTAAGGAATGTTATCTAGTGCTATCACATCTACAAAAATATTTGGTATATGCATTAAATCCTAAATTTGAAGAAAGGAAAGCATAGCAATTCCACCAAACAACATATTATTCAAGTAGAGCACATTCTCAATCTTAGGAGCAATACCCACAATAGCAAAATCCATAGTTTTGGTGGATGTCACCACTATAGCAGCTATATTTTTATAGGCAATTAGACCCATATGGATATTATGTCCAAAAACCTGTATCTCCTCATAACTCATCTCACCATGCCTCCTTCTTTGACCAATGCTATCCTCTAGAATATTATAGAGCCCATTCTCCAACAGGTATCTCTTTTTCCTTTTCATCCTCCATATCCCTTTGTAGCCCATACACCATCAATTACCATAACCTTGCTACTTGCTTCACATATGCAAGGGAAAATTCCACCATAGCCACAACATTGAAATGTTGCAAGGGTAGTAAACTTATAGCCAGATATTCATCCAAGTGATTCTAAATAGAAACCTCACAAGAGATCATTCTTTAGAATGAAAAAATCCATAAAATCATTGCAAAGACCTATGGCTATTAACCTTTCCTTATCTATCTTTGAAAGTACTTTTGAGATACCTTCAAACCAAAAGTGCTCAAATGTCCACATCATCATATTAATCCATAGGGTCATCAATTGGACAAAGGTTGAACACCTTTCCAAGAAGAAATTTGATTTTGGAAGTCCCCTTATCTATTTACAGATTGCAAGGAATGATCCATGTAAGGCTTTATTAAATTCAGGTTCAAGGGTAAACTTAATCTTCCAAGAAATGTACAAGACCTATATCTTGCCTCCTCTTAAAAAGAAAAATATTAAACTAGAACTTGCGAATCAGTACATCACTATTCCTTTAGGGCTAGTGGAGGACATCATGACCACTATATATGGGTGGTTCTATCTCATGGATTTCCTTGTAATCCATGTGGATAACTATAAATACGACTTTCCTATGATTAAGGAAAGGGATTGGGTAAGTACCATAGATGCTAAGATGGGATTAGAGACCTTTCCTTGAGAATATTCAAGGAAAATAAATTTGGAAAAATGGAGAAGAATCAAGTTCCATGCGTTACATACAGTGACATAGGGTGCCATTGCATGCAAAAAATATGGATAGTAAAAGATACATCTATCCAAGCATGCAACTAGTAGATCAAAAAATAGTCATTTAAAAGTGCCTATATGTAGTAGCCATGGAACAAAATGGTACCCAATGGCTTATATCAAAACATCAAGTAGAATCCATAATATGCATGGAATCATTAGAGAGCCTCATAAGTGCCTACATCAAAAATATGGATTAAATGGAGTAGCTCCATAGTCAAATCTCCCACACATAGAATGAAATCGATTAGAGGGAGTTGGAAATCCTATATTACTTTAAACAAGAGCTCCTCGAATTGAAATCTTTACCAAGAACCCTAGAATATGCTTTCTTTAATAATGACAAGTTGGTAATTTAATGCCAACCTTGCTCAAGATCTAGAAAAAGAAGCTGCTAAAGGTGGTGAACAAATGACCAATAATATTTTCCTAGTTATGTCATGAACTAATAGGGTTAGATCTATGGATACGTCAACACCTCATCTACATAGACTTTTCCATCAATCTAAAGAGACAATTGTAAAGAAGAATGAATTCAAAACTTAAGCAAGTTGTCAAGGAAGAAGTAGAATAACTTCTTAAGATTAGGTTCTTATATCCAATTATGGATAGAAAATGGATTATATCACTTAGGATTGTACCTAAGAAATGAGGGAAGTGAAGAGTCTACATAGATTTCAAGTTGTTGAACATGGCAACCTTTAAAGATCATTTTCTATTGCCATTTGTGAAGTAAGTGTTGAACACCATCGTAGGACATTACTATTTCAACTTTCTAGATGATTATAGTGGTTATAACTAGATCCAGATTAATGAGGTCAAAACTACATTCACAAGTCCCTAGGGGACTTTTATATATAGAAAAATGCCCTTTTTCCTGTGCCACACTCCTGCTACTTTTTAACACTTAGTGCTTAGCATCTTCCAATAGTAGATTGGTAGTGGGATAGAAGTCTTCATGGATGACTTCTCTACCTATGGTAGCACTTTTAAGTAAGCCCTGAACCTTCTTAAGCAAGTGCTTCAATGATGCATTGGGACTAATATAAAGCTCAACTAGTAGAAAATCCATTTGATGATCTAAGAAGGCATAGTTTTGAGGCATTGGATTTTAGAGAAAGGGATTGAGGTGGACCTAGAGAAGGTATGGGTCAAACAAGGAATTACCAGATAGCCTAAAATGATAAAAGATGCAAGGTCATTCCTTGGCATACTAGTTATTATCACCATTTTATTAAGAACTTCTCAAGAATTGCTAATCCAATGATAGAAATAACAAAGAAGGATGAACCCTATAACTAGACTAAGGAAAGAAAACTAGCATTCCAATAGTTAAAGAAAAAACTCATAGAGACTCCCATTTTATGAGCTCTACATTAGTTCAGACCCTTTCACATCATGAAGGATGCATCCAATTATGCATTGGGGGTTGTGCTTACATAATTGAATGACCAAAAATGTCCTTATTACATCCATTGTGCAAGCCAAAGCATTGTAGGAGCATAGTTGAATTACACTGCCATAGAAAAGAAGCTTACAACAATGGTGTATGCCTTAGAAAAAATTCAAGCACTATAGATACCAAATCTTTGTGCATACAAGCCATAGTGCCATCATGTTTCTAATAAATAAGCTAGTAGTGATCCCCTATGTCATACAATGGTTGGTGATTCTACAAGAGTTAAATCTTACAATGGTGGATAGGAAGGGAATTAAAAATGTGGTTGCTAATCACTTATCTCAATTATGATACGATAACAAAGAGAATGATGGACCTTTATTTGATCAATTTCTAAATAAATCCCTCTTTGAAAAAGCTATTGAAGTCTAGTATCCTAAAGATATTAATTGGTATAATGAATCCTTCTCTTATCTACTCGCTCAACATACTCCTTAAGAATTGGACAATAAAAAGATATAATAGTTTCTTTACCAAGTCAAGCATTACATGGATATCAAAGGAAACCTTTACAAGGTTTGTGCTGATGGCTTGGTATGATAGTGTGTGCCCAATGCTAATCAACTATGGATCCTCCAAAATGCTCATGAAGGTCCTTGTAGGGATCATTATGCAAGGAGGAGAAAAATCATGAAAATCCTCATCATAGGATACTTTTGGCTAATAATATTTAGGAACACCCATTATTTTTTCCATTTGCATGAGTGCTACCAATGAGATGGAGGAATGACCATATGAATGAAAGGACCCTAATATTGTATCCAACCACTAGAGCCTCTTGACCTTTGGGGCATTGAGTTCATGGGGCTCATCAACCTCATGTCCAATGAAAAAGCATACATCATAGTAGTAGTTAACTACTACACCAATTGAGCTAAAGTTGTAATCATCACCAATTGTTCATCTTCTACTTCTTGAATTGCAATACTCAACAAGTGTCCACAATGTCTGTCCAGGTCAATTGTATAGTGTCTTTATTTAAGTGGTTATGTGTGGATCTACTTATGAATAATAATAAATATCAAGATTAATTTATTCAAATTATAGCACTTTGACTTAAAATATATTTACATTTCTCATATTTTACTTCTTCTTGAAAACTAATAGTTAATTTTCTACAATACTTTCATTTACATTTATTGTTGTTATTAGTAAAGAGAATTGAGTATGTTGAGACCTCGAGCACTAAGTTTGCTTAACTTGGTTGCTCAATAGGTAGTTGACTTGCTACAACTAGTAATGAACTAGCCTAGATACTCATCACTCTAGGATTTTACTTTTATCTAGATATATAGTTGACTTTAGTTTGGTATTATTTTTATTTTTACTTGATAGAGAATAAACAATATCATTGATCATATGCCTCAGTCACATTTAACATTACATTATGAGCCTACTATGAACATGATTAGGAAGACAATAACCTGCAATCAACCCATGTTACTCCTAGATATTTAACCTATCACTTCCAAAAATTATGATAGGGTACACATATATGCTCATAGACTCATTTTTTTAGATGTGAAACATACTTGATGCTCATCATTAATGTCATTATCAAGAAAGATATCAGGTATTAAGATTAATAATTATTATACATAATTAGTATAGGGGTTAATAATAATAAGATATTTCCCTAGTGGTATGAGTATTGGCCAAGTAACCCTAATTCATAATTTTGATTCTTCTAGGTAGCATTGAGTTATAAACTTCTACAAATCTTAGGGTGTACCTACGTTTTAATTATCTTAGGGTGTACATGTGTTTTAATTATTTTGGGTTCTAGCCCCCTCCCCTTCCCCCCTCCCCCGCCACCCCTTCCCC
>MNCI01005077.1:45869-107968 GCA_015680685.1 Gnetum montanum | reverse complement strand
TAGGGGTTAATAACAATTTATCTATTTTGTATTATTATTATATTCATACAAGCACACACTTAACTGATTTTTAAACATGTCTTCTTCTTACAAATTTGACTAGAAATAAGAATACAACCTAAACTATACACCCAAAAATATGTCAATTACCTTAGTGAAAATCAGGTATGCTCACAATGATCCATTCTATCCAAACTTTATATTTATTTTTCATCAATATGAATAGCTCAAATAAAGAAAGCATATGCATAATGTTGTTAAAGCACTTGATAGAGTAACTTCACCCATCCTACAAGCTACCATGATGAAGGCCTAGTCAAGCCATGTCCTAGAAGGATATCAACAAGAAAATGATAAGACCTTACTATCCTAATCCTACCTATCACAACACTAAATGATGATAAGACTAATGACACTAGCATGAAAATACTAAAAGTAATCTACCATCAAATATAGAGTCCAAGTAGGAAAAGGATGAGACCTATAGGATCTATGGGAAGAAATAAATAATTTCTTCTAGGTCTACTTCACATCATATTGAGCATACCATGTTTAGATTCACAAAGGAGAAGTTTTGAAATCTTACCACATAATCCTTGCTAAGAATTTACTTCACTGAAGATGAAGGGGATTGTAAATTAAGGGGATTTTGCTGACATAGAACCCCGAGCAAAGGAGTCATAAATAAGTGAATAGATCACAAAGGAAGAGTCCACTTGCTATCTCTAATAACTTCTTTCTATCAGATGATTCAAACACTATTTGATAATGAATCCACCAATTTTGGACCAATGAAATTTATTATATAAAACATAGTGTGATCTAGTCATAAGCTTTAAAGATTATGTTAAGTAGATTTCCTAGAAAAGTTTTGTATATTATTGCATTTAATAAATATAAAAGAGATTACAATACATATGATACAAGGGAAATCCTATGTTGCCATGATGGAAATTAGAGAGAATATTAATAAATTGTTTATAATTTTTTTGAATCTTATAATTATAAGAAAAAAATAATAAATACACATACATTGTAATCCCTCATGGGGATAAGCCTAATGCTCCTATTGTAATCTCTCCTAGGGACATGTGTAACACCATAAATGAAATGCCATAAAACTGGTATTAGACATAACCTTGATGGCCTAACACCATGCCATATAGTTATGACCTTCTTGGACAAGAATGAACTGTCCTAGCTTAATGGAATAAAAATTAGATAAATATTTTTAATTTTTTAGTGTTTAAGGTATCAATGGTAGAATAAGGGAAAATCATAAGCATTATTCACTATGTAAACACTAAACTCTGCATCGACCAAATGGTTCTAGGCTACATAAGTAAGGTAATACTTTAATATATTCTAGTTGTACTTGTGAAAGAGATGATTCAAAACACACATAAGACAATGAAGGGAATCAACTTAACTAAGGGAGGAAGATTTCTTCACACAAAACTAGATGTCAAAAATCAAATGAAACTAAAAGTTATGCCAGGTTAGGTATGAGAGCTCATCCTGGGTATTTATAGCTTTTTTCATCATAATGGTAGGGATTTGCTAGTAACCAAATGTTAACTAAGGTTTGTTAGCCTAGCCTAGGCAACCAAAAACTACACCAAAGACAAAGGGATCAAACTAGGTCTACCAAGAGGGGTGCATCAGTGCCCCTATGCTAACACAAGGGATGAACTGATGCAAGATAGTCAATGTATCCCCTCCCTAGCACACTTTGTCTTTCCATCCTAGATAAAAGCCAAAATACCAGGAAACATATTGAAAGGTTCCTAGGGTATTTGAACGAATTCAAAGTCATTCTACAAAGCTTGCGACATGCACAACACATGGAAGTATGATAAGGAAGGTTAGGATGCAAACCTAAAAGATAGAAATCTTAACTATCCATGTGAACTCTTAAATACAAGGTGTGAAATACTTCCTAAGTCCAAGACTTACAATTGACTTACAAAATACCACTACACAACTCATCATTAGTGATATGAGAAGGTTGGAAATTGTTCAAGAAGAAGAACATATAAATGGAACCAAAATGAAATAGAATAAGAACATGATGATGATCTGAATAGGTCAACATTAGATACAAATATTTCCTTACCTAATTATAAGAATTAACCATTTTTGGCTATAAGAATCAAGATTCATATAAGAGAGGTAGTGCACATTCTAGCCAAGCATTAATATGAAAGTCACACCAACAGATTTGATATAAATAATATGTCATGGTTCAAGGGAGAATATAATGCTAATTCATAGAATTATTTACAATCCTTTCATAATGCTTATGCCTTATAAAATATTAAAAGTAAGTAGTAGAAATTAAATCTATTTCCCAAAACTTTAACAAAGGAGGAATAAAGTTGATACATATCTTTAGAGCTTCATCCAAAGATGAATTTCTATGTTAGAAGTCCTCAATGAAAATTACCAAACTTACACTCGTCTATCTAATGTAGTTAAATATATCCAAGGATAGAAGCAATGTACTTATGATTCATTAGATGAAGCCTTAAGTAGATGTTACACTCTACTTTACAAATGCATATGACATGACTTCTTCTAAAAGGGTAGTTATAGTACATTATTAATCGATTAAGAAAAAAAACACATGAGATCCTTAAAGTGTATGCCCAAGGATATTTATTTGAATTAAAGATCAATTACATTCAGAAATTGATTAATCAGGTGAGAATGAAGGAATAAAAACTCTAGAAAAGAGAATGTGCAAAGAAATACAATAGAGATATATCTCTTTATAATACAAAAACAAAAATCTATGAACCTTAAAAGATGAAACATATTTTCTTTAGTATAAAAGCTAAGTCTATGTGCATTTTTGGTAAATCCATTCATCCACATGATTCATTAGATAATTAATAGTTAATGGCACAAAATATGGATAATGTACCTTCTTATGTTAAATAACATAAGCCAATAGAACAAAGAGTAGCAAAACCTATTGTTAAAACAATTATGCTCACTTATGTAGTTTCTAATTAGATCAAAGTAGTGATTTCTTCACTACAATAAATATAGTTTTAAAAGGCATGGATTTTCACATCATTTAAAAAAATATCATCATTTATGTATATTAGCAATTTAACCTATTTTATCCATTTAAACTGCCACCTCTAATAGTCATAAGTGACATGAGTAAATAGTCTACTACAATTTTTAATGATGGAAAATCATGCAATAAGTGGCACTAGGAAATATGCCACTGATATTTATAAGTTGCATATGACACTTACACTACTTAATAATTATTTATTTAAAAAATACACATAATTTATCTACATTCTTTATAAATTCATAGCATCTTTACAAAATAAAGCATTAAGCAAATTCATGGCAATCCCAAATTCAAATGCTTGAACTTCCATACTTTTCTTTTAAGTCTCTAAAGTATTAATTCTAAGATGAAGTGTATTAACCTTAACTATGTTTATCTGCAATTTCCATTGTAGTTCTCTTATGTTGGTTTCCTATTCTTTCATGTCATAATATTCAAGAAGCACACCTTTCAATTTCACTTTCCTTTCTTAGAGTTCTTTCTATTCATTAAATTTCTCAGTCTTTTAAGCTCAACCACTTTGGCCTCTACTATAGAGTCATAAGTATAATTGTTTGAAACATCACCCTTCAACTTTATTTACCCAAATGAAACTTCAAAATTTCAACATAAAAGTTATTTGAATTCAATTAAGAGAAGTTCTACTTCTCAAGTACTTCCTTTTTTTAATTTAGTGGTAATGTTGTTAACCCATTTGACTTCTTTCTTCAATGTCAAAAACACAAAATTTACACCCCAATATCATACTCATTACCTATCTAAGGAAAATCATGAATTACTAGGTTTTAACTTTGAATAAAATAGGTCTTGTACTTCTTCAAGTGTTTGATTAGCCTTAGCACAAACTTCTTTCTCGATCTTTCAACTGATTTAACTAAATTAACAAAGCACACAAGCATAAAATATTATTAAAGTTAAAACTACATATCATAGAACATAAAAAAATTTAAGAAAAAATTATATAACTAATTATCCATGATGGCATCTAATTTTTCAAGAAATATTGTATGGCTTAAACATAAGATTAGTATCAAAAAATAGTCATTTCATTAATAAATCATAAAAGAAAATTATAGGAATAGGTCATGAGATACTAAAGTTTCGAATCTTTAAAAAGCTATCATTAACATCTATAGGTAGGTCAACCACTAAAAATGGCTAGGTATATTTACCAACTACAAGGAAAAATCCTAGTCAATATGCCTTTTCAAATTACTTATAAACAAGTATTTAAACTTCCTCTTTAAATGAAAATATTTTATTTTAAGTTCAACAATAAAAAAATAAAAAGAGAAAAGAATTTTAAAAACCAAAATTGATATTGTAATTATTGATAGTTCAATGAAACCTTCCCACGCTATGTTGGAGATAACTTGGGCAAGGGAGTTATTTCGAAGAAAAAGTCAAAGAAGTAAGTTGTAATATGATTCACGATAATCAAAGATGCACACAATAAGAACCTCAACATAAATAAGTACAAAACTTTAGAGGTCATTACTACTTGATATTTTACTATAAAAATTATCATAAAAACCACAATCTAATATTCATGCAACATTACATTGAGATACATATTCAATATTTAAATTTCATTAAGTAAAAATAACAAATATTTAGATACATATTCAATATTTAAATTTCATTAAGTAAAAATAAAAAATATTTAAAAGTTAGGTCTCATGTAATAGATGCTATGTAAGAAATAAATTCAAAATTATAATCAAAGAGACTTACAAAATTATAATAATTTCCAATTTTATCAAAATTATCAAACTAATAATCATTGGAAGGATCTTAGTAATGATACTACATCCTTGGAAGGATCTTAGTAATGATGTTACTATAAAAACCAGCCTTACTATTGTAGAAAAGACTAAAGACTAGGAGTAAAAAGTAAGATGAGATAACTCAATTATGAACTAAACTTAGAATTATTTTGCTAGAAGTTAGATCTACCTAAAACATAGATCTTAAGAACTTAAATCCTCATAGACATTGATGGAAAGTTGTGGATAAAGAAAAGCTTGAGTGTCAATCTTGTTTTTACTTATGACAATCAGAACTTTTAGAAGCAGAATGGAGAATATTATAAAATTGAAGTGATTGAAATGTTGGCAAAGTTTAGTTTTACACAAAGGAAGCAACTTTACACTACACAACAAGTAATCCAAGATTTCCAAGAAATACCATAGCATGCTAAATATGATAAGTATACCAAAAGAAGAGAATCTAGAAGCACTAGACAATCTTACTTCAAAGGATATTCTAATAACATTTACAAGGACAATCTTACCTTAATGTATTATGTCTTAATTGTACTACAAATGTTGAATTGAAAATGAATAACCATGTACTAATAGTATACACCCATGTGGATCAAACCAAAACAAGATTTTGGTTGGACAATGGTCTGCTTTACTAGAAGCCTACACAAAAACATAGAAAATTAATATAATGTTTTAACAATACTATATTAAGAAGTCAAAATAATATGGTAGAATACTTTGAATTCCATCTCATACACAACTTTTCAATATTATCTCTTATAGCATGAAGCGTGGTAAAATTTTTGAAATGGACATGCAAAATGAAAAGTTATGAAATGCTTGTTTGTATAAAGTGATGAACATATGCCTTATCAAAATTTTAAATATCTAATAATAATTTTCAAATCCTAAAGTACAAAAATCCTTTGAACAAATGAAAAAATATGCAATAAGCTATAAAATTCTAATTGTAAAGCATAATTACAACAAGTATACCAAGGAATAACAAAAAGAGTATACACACAACTCACATGTCTAGGAAAGTAAACCTCCTAATATTAAACATACCATGTCTAATTAAGTATAATCAACAACCATAGTCATTAGGACAAGTACATGTCCCTATAACTAGAAAACATAGTACAATAATGTTCAAGTATCTCAAACCAATAAATTTAAAGACTATGCAAACAAACTATCACATCAGCCTATAATAAATGCATAATAGATGTGCCCTCATAAAATTTAAGGATATGTGAAGCAAACTCAAAAACAAAAAAATCAACTAACATTTATCTAAAGAAAAAAATACATACATAAGCTAATATTTCTCTTTGAGTAAATCATGTTTCCAAGTTAAAAAATCCCAAAACCCAATAATTTATTCAATTTCACATTATTTCTTCCAATAATAATAACATTTTTATCCAACACATATTCTAGATGAACATTGGAGGTTTTTTCAACATTTTTGGACCAAGATATTGATTATAGTTCATGTTCAAGAATAACTATATAACCCTTAGAGATATTAATGTCTCTTACTATATGAATTTATACATAATGTCTCAACATAAAGGCCTATAAATCTTTTCATTACATATAAATAATCAAATATTGCATAAAATAATCAAATTGAATTTGATATGAAAATTTCTAATACCTTTCCTTTCTTCTTATCCTTTGCCTTATTTATGATTTTCCTTTTCCTAGCATACTTCAAGATGTTGTTGAGTTAACCTATTATAATTTTCTCACATGTTGCATCCACTTTGGATTTCTTCTACATGAGTAAAAGTTTTGAGTTTACTCCATAGCTTCTCAAATCAAAGAAATCTTTACTAGCTTCAATTTGACATCTTATTTTATTGATAGCATTATTTCTAGTCTCTATCTTCAAAGTTTGCTAGAAGTGACATCTCACATCACCTATAGCATTGTTTTTTAATGCTTCCTCAATTTCAATGTCCAAAGTCATCTCACACATTGATTCTCACTTTATCGTTTTTAGCTAATATTCTCTTTGACATTTCTCATCAAGTCTTCTTTTAATATCCAGTGTCATCTTTCATGTCAACTATGTTTCTTATGTCTACAACAATCTCAAGTTGTTTCTCCTATTCAAAACCTTTTGGAAGATACTATGAACCCTAATGCATTATTTATTTGTGGTCTAGGAGGCATTTTTGGTCTATAAATAGGAGGATATCCCTAAATAAAAAGGTATTATACAATTGGACAATTTTTCAACTAACAAATCTAATTGACTAGCTCTTATATGCACTTTTGCTCTTTGCTTGCACATTGAAAATTTGAAAATATTTCCAAAGAGTCAACCTCTCTGAAGAATAGCCACTCTTCCTAGAGTTTATAGCCCCTTTCTAATTTTCTCTACTCTTTCTTCCTAATCCATTGTATTCCCTTCATGTTGTCTTCTTGACACATGGAAAACCTCTTTTGATGTAGATTGAAATACAAATATATTTTAATTTTCTTTTTGTTGTTTATTATGAATGTCAAATCTACAACATTCTTGTTAGATATACATTAGGCACACACACTCAACAAAGAGAATGGGGTAATACAACTACTCATCAATTATCATTGATCCCTAATCCATTTTGAAGGACTTATACTATAGATTCCTAGGCTTCTTTACTAGATTTTCTATTTTCTCTATTTTAACTTTTGGTTTTTTTTTCAAATCTCTAACATTGTATCAAATCTATTTAAGCATTATTTTACTCCAAGGATGTAGCTTTTAAAAGGTTTTTTCTTAATCTACTTTGCATTTATCTATTTCTTTGTCAACCACATGCATGCTCTTTCTTGTTTTGCATTGTGTTGCATATATATTTTCAATGAATATCCATGTTATTAGCTAGTCCATGCATATGACTATTTGCTATATTTTTGTAGTATTTGTTAAAAGCATTATCTCAAATTATCACATGTTTGAACAATCTACAAGTCTCCTTTCAATTTAAGAAATTATTTTCTTTACACCATTCAATGATCATGGAATTACTTATCTCATTTTCACGTTAGCTTGTACCAAATCTTAGGTTATGATGATTCTTATGATAAAACCATAAAAAGAGATTTAAAAATAATAGACTATGTACATATTCCTTCTAAGTAGCAAATAGTAAATTACCTTTCTTGAAATTTTTTCAAGCTAAGGCTATGGGAATTTCAATGTTTCTTCCTCTAATGGTAATCAGTTACTCATAGTAGCAAGAGAGATGACATTGATAGGTATGAAGCCAATGCTACTAACAAAACTAGATGTTCTAGGAAACTAAAACCAAACAATTTAATAAAGTATTCTTATTTTATAAACAAAATAATATATAATATTTCAACCATCAATTCATAATCATAGGAAGTAATAGTGATCAAACCTTACTAAGGAATGACTTCATAAACAAAGCAACCATGTATGTAGAAATGTGTATATGCAGTACTCACTAAACAAAAAGACAATGAGTAACTAGTTGAAAATTGGAAAAAAGTATATAGAAATGCATGAAAGCCATACAATATCTAAGTCATTCCTATGTTAAGAAATTGGATTATGTAAAAGGATTATAACAAGAATTTCTCCAATCTAGTTACTCATAAGAAAAACATGTTGATTGGGAAAACATTACATCTCAAAAGATAATACATTTAAATTAATTAACATAAAAAAAACTTCATGAATTATTAGAAGATGTATATGTAGGAAACATGAAGTCTACCATTATTAATACTTAATTAGTAATTTAAAAAATATGTAAATTTATTTAAACAATAAATAAAAAATCTACAATGTACGATCTAGGTAGTAAATGTTCTATTTTTTGAATCTCTACCCATAACTTTAGTCATAAGAAAGACAAGGTCAACTGAAGGATCTATGAGTTTCGACTTAAATTTTTTAAATATTTTTTGCTTATTCTCATTTTTGTATTTCATTATGTTTTCTCCTTTCTTAAGATTTTTCAAATTTTTCAAATATATTTTATTTCTTAATAATTTTTCATTTCTCGATTACTTTTATACTTTTAAAGTCTTATTTCAGTTTTCTTTTATGATTTTAGGATTAGTACTTTTTTTATATTATTATTTTGTTATTTTAACATGATTTGCATGGCTTTGCAGGTTTACACCATCAAGTTGCATCAATCCATTTCATATTCTATTGGAAGACACTTAATTTGGAAGTTGTCAATGATGAATTTGATTCTAGCAGGCAATGCTAAGTTATATAATGTTCTAATTGGACTATATATATTGGAGTGAACCAATGTTTCACTTAGTTTTGGTTCCAACACCCCCATATTTGTTTTGGAAGTATTATATTTAAAATGACAAATGAAACCATTTCATTCATCCCTCCCTATTCCATTATTACGAGGTTGTTGTCATGTGTAGATTGTGGTTCTTATAATTTTAATAACTTTAATAAATTCTAATGTAATATGCCTAGAAGGAAAGAGGAAGGTCTAGGGAAGGATAAAAAGGGTATGACATCAAGGATATTTATTAACTTTCTAATATGGCACCCTAGGATATTTCTCATTGAATATCTCCAACATGGTGTTCCATTGATTCATAGAATTAGTTTCCAAAATTTTGAATAAACTTTCTCCTTTTGTGAGTGTCATTAGAAATAGCTTTAGCTTCTACCAATTTCTCTCAATGTTTTGGATAGCACATGCATCATTGAAGACTTATAGATGGTTGTACAAATCACTATTATATGCTCCCACAAATCTAGACATGTTGCTCATATCGAGCCATTTAATAGAACTTTCTTTCTAACATTAGCTTAGAACATAAATTATCTATTCGACTTGGATCATACTCATAGTGACCAATGATTTTTTGTGCTTAATATTTAGCATAATGATCTTAATGTCCAAATTGCATTCTTCCCTTTCATCACATTTTAGTTCTCATTCCCTTTGATGCCTTCTACCAACTCTTCCTCAAGGTTTTTTGTCATGATGTCTTTTAGGATTTCTCTTTGGGTTCTTCTCTAAATGCCTTCCTAGATTTCTTTCTTGATTTCTTCCAAACCATTTACATTCTTTATCATCAAAGCTTTTAAATGATGAGAAGATATATTAGAGAAGACATGTCGACTTGGTCTCCTCCTAGAATTTTTCTATTCATAGTTTCTAACCCTAGTGAAGGCCTTAGACCTAGAAGGCTTCTTAATGCTATGATCCTGGTTAGAATTAGTTGGGTTTTCTCCAAAAGAAGAATGTATAATTACATTTCGTAGCTCATCTTCTATGCAATTGTAAGAATGATGTGATGGATCTAACATGGAAGAATATTTTAGACTAGTTAACTACATTCTCTAATTCTATGTTAGACACGGATGATACATTTTATTAGTCTTTCCTTTAACCATGTTGTGCATCCATTCATCTATCCATAGTGCACTATGCATTATCACAATAGAAGCCTTGTTTTCTTTCTTATCTTAATAGTACCCATCTACAACATGATCCATTTCTATTCTTATTAATGTATCTTGAATCATGGAAGGAGTAGATCTATCTAGATGAAGCACAACATTGTCATGATTATTTCTTTCTTAGAGTTGTTCATCCTAGTGAAAAAGAAAGATATGTTCAAGGTAAAAAGGATCTAGATGAACATATGTAATTAATATTTATTGATGTTCTTACCATTCATGCTCTTTTTATACTCTACTATTTCTAGTAGATGTGGATTTCTTTATCTATAAGAAGTAGCAATTTTAAAATATTAGTACATGTGTGTGTGTCTTAATTAGTATGATAATAATATTGTAAAAGATAATTTTTTTTTGATCCGATAGAAACTTTATATGATAACTAATTAACCTAAATACCTAACAATGACTCTAATAATGACACCAAATGATGAGAGGTAAGTATGCTCCATGCCTATCCATACATATCTACAAAATTCATGGTAGATCATGTGATGAATCATGTCGATAGCTACATCAATAGGCATGTGTCAACATAGCCCTATCGACGTAGCCTTATTAGCACAATCCCATTAACACATGGAAAGATGAGTTGATGCAGATGTGTCAACACAGTGTTATGTCAAGCTTATATAAATGTGTGTACCCACCACATTTATGGGATGTTATGTCATTAGTGTAATAAAACTCTTGTAGTTTTCTTTCTCCAAAGTTGGAATATTTTCTAAGTGCCCACACTAAGAACTTAAGAAATTATGCAAATCTTGTATTGATCATCTTATACCAAAACACATTGATGTAACTGGTAATAAAGATGAGATTCTTAACATTCCTTGAAACATTTTGAATAGATTAGTATTTCTTTCATGAACTTTGTTATTAATGCAATTTACATTATTGTCTTAATTAATTAATGCATTTCATAATGAACACATAAGTACGACCACTTTGAGCATACTATTTAATGCTTGGTAATCCTAGTAGTGGTAGTTTGGTACACCTAGTGATTGTCCCTTGGTAACCCAGTAGCATTGATATGAGTTTATGATATGTATGGCAAGTGGGCCCAGATACTTATGTTAGGCTAATTAGTCTTAGAACGAATATATAGCTAGATTAGATAATTATCACATTTATCTTTTCATCCACACATAGGCTAAATAAATATAAATATATAAATATATATACATATCATGTGCCTTAGTTCATACTTAACCATACATATAAGCCTACATAAGTGAAAGCTAAGAAGACAATGATCATAATTTCCCAAGTCACCATCTTCGTCTATAGGTATACTTAGAAGCTAAGTCTATAAAATTTGATTGAATCACTAGTGCATGCTTGCGATTCATATGGTTGGGAGTAGGGACAACTCACTGCTCATCATTGGCACCTATCAAGGACATAGTTTACTTGTGTGCACTAAGTAGAAAAAATAGTAGTATCATATAAAGATGTTGTAAACATCATTCAAAGATAAATCATTAAGAAACTAAATGAAATCATATTATTTATTTTTAGCAAATACTAATATGGCTTCATCTCATAGGGAAGAATCTCCACCATTCACAAGTAGATCTAATCAAAGATAAGAGGTCTAGAAAATTCCCCCAATAACTTCATGTCATTTACATCCATCTAAATCTTTACACTCTATATTTTACCTTCATCCTACATTAGGATAAGTAGTTGTGATGAAGGGACATGGAAGGTAACATTGTATTACCTCCTAATTGATCTATTCCTACAATGCTAATGAACAATCTGATCAAGTTTGGAATTGCTAAAATTAATGCAAAATATGAGGTCCAAGACCACATCTATTAGGATTAGCATCCCATAGATGCTGATGAGCTGCAATATCACGTACGCGATATCATGTCCTGCCTCATCTTCTATAAATAAGAGGCGGCGCCCTTAGTTCTAGATAGTTAGAGTTAGACCCTTAACCAAACTCTTGTAGTTTTACCATTCCAGAGATAGAATAATTTCTGTGTGCCCGTAGTAGGACTCATAGAGTGAATGGATCTTTATTCGAGCAATTTGTACCTAAGCACACATTTGTGTACGGAAATAAAGACGAACTTTATGATAAACATTACAGCATATAGATTAAGCTAAATAGTAATTAATTATTGTTGAATGTTTAAATTCTTTTCTAGTTAATTAATATCTTTCTCAACCTTCAACCCCCTTAGTTAAATACGCTCAATCTGACCACTTGGAGGATGCGTGTAGTGCTTGGTAACCCAGTAACGATTAGCATTTGGTAATCCCAGTAGCATTGCATTAGTTCAGGATGTGTACGAGAAGTGGGAACGGATACTGATGTTAGGAAAAATTAGAACTTAGTTAATGAATAGTTAATGTAATTTAGTCACTTAGTTCTCTTTCCCTTCCCCTTATTAGCATAAGACATCAAAAAGATAAAAGTTATAAAAATCACATACCTCAAGCTTACTTAACCATACAACCGTGACAATACAAGTAAGTTTGGGAGGACAATGATTGATTAATGCTAAGTGTTCCATTAAGGCGCGTAAGCACTTAGTCCTTGGAGTTTGACTGAATCATGCGTGAAATGCTCGTATTCATATGGTTGAGTGTAGGGGTACCTCACCACTCATCATTGGCACCGTTGTCGGGGAATTAGTTGTTTGTGCGCTATGTAGAACATAGGAAATCATTCATATCGTTGGGATGCTAAAATGAACCCTTAGGGTTAATCAAGAAAAGATAAAAAAATGGTAAATCACACATCGAAAAAGAAAAAATGTCTTCTTCTTCACATAAGAGCACTTCACCACCTAGGACTAACACAAGAGATAGTCGGCAGCATAATACATGTAATCAAGATTTGCCAGTTCCTCAAAAATTTCGTGTGGTATATACTCATCACGATGAGTATGTACCCGATTTCACCTTTATTATGCACCAAGATGAACAACTATGTTGGAGAGACTTGCTGGGTAACATAGTATTGCCTCCAGACTGATCAATCCCCAACATGCTCCTTCATGCTCTCTCACGAATAGACATGCCAATTTTTTACGTGAAATATGTTTCATGTGATCATGACACAAGGGACTACCATCCCACAGATGGACAATGTTAAAGGGACTTGTGATAGGAGAGATACCATACATCATTGAAGGGTAAATGGCCCCATAACGCTTCGCATGTCTTGAGCGAAATTGAGGGTGGTGAACCTTCTTCAACAGGTTCTCCACAAAACAATGTTCCTCCTCCTAACGATGGTCAGGAGGTGGTGTATCAAAACCTTCACTCCACTATTCACAACCCTGGTTTTGATACCCATGAACAAGAAGTGTTCAAAGAAGGAACACAAACACACAATAAGGGTGGATGTTCTAATCATGATCACGATCATGGCCGAGACCACCGAAGAGAAGGTTGAAAACACCATCATGGTGATGGTTCTCCTTCTTCTTCACCTTCATTGTCACATTCACCCTCTTCTTCAGTGTTCAGATGCAGTCATAAGAAAACCAATCATGAGGATAAAGGAAAATAGAGTGAAAAACATCGACGAGACAATCAAGAACGAGGATGAGGGCACTCTAAGGAATCAAGGCATCGAGGAAGGGAGAGTAGGGAACTGCGTAGACACCATAGACGCTATGAACGATATGATCATGAAGAACCCCTACTCGCAACTAGAAGCATGCTAGATATAATGGAGGTCGTAAGAGTTCCCACAAGGCACCAAAAGGATAGTAGGATCAAGAGGTTAGACATGAACAACACGTTGATCCTCAAAATCACTTACAAGCATTCCAAGATGCATGTGCCTTGCAAAACATAGAAAATGAATGGAAAAAACTGAAGTTGTTCCCAAGGATACTAGTGAAAGAAGCGAAAAGCTGGTACCAGTCCTTAGAACTAGAATCCATTTGAAGGTGGAGTACAATGTTAAAACTATTTAATGATAAGTATCAAATGTACTCCCGAGTGTCTAACCTGTAAAGAAAATCGAAGGATAGATGCAAGGAAATTATGAACCCTTGGGTGTTGCCATGGGCCGCTATTATGCACTGTTACATCATTGCCCTCACCATGGTTATTCGTAGTGGGATCAACTACGCCATCTCATAAATGGACTTAGGTAAGAAACCAGAAGAACCCTTGGGACGTATGCCCAAGAAAGGTTATCAAAGCTTAAGTCTCATCAAATCCATAGATTTCTAGAGCAAGTAGCCAAAGAAGAAGGTGATCTATGGAAGAGAGAAAGTGCAGAAGAGTACAACCAAGATCCTTCCCTCCGAAAAAGAGGAGTGAGATTCTGTGAGGAGGAAGAAGAGTCACCACTCGAAGAGATGGTGAATAGAAAAAATTTGCCGCTCCAATAGTTAGCAACCAAAGTATAAGCAAAGGTAAACCAAATGTGGGACTCCCTAGATAGTAGGTTTGAAACTGTTCTTAAAATTGTAGAGGAGTCTAGGGAGCAAGGTAGTGAGCATGACAAAAAGAAAAAAAGAGAAGTAGACAATGCACATAAGAAGGGTAAGGGTAAAATGGCCATCACCAAAGAGGTTTTGGATTCAGACACAGATAATGACGATGGCTATGATATGCCAATACAACCATCCTAAGGGATGTTGCCTAGTAATCTCACATCTACAAGAGTTTGGGGTGTATGCACTTAACCCATGATTTAATAAATGGCAAGCACCCCAATGGTTACCTTATCCCCAAGGTAACCCAAGGTAGTTCCACAAACCTTCAACATATTATCCAAGTGGAACTCCACCACAACCTGTTAAGCAACATCAATAGTGGAAATACCCATAGTCATGGGGGATGCCACCACCAAGGCAACAATACCCTTACTAGAAACAAGATTCATATGGCTACTATGTGCAGCATCTGATATCTCCTTGTAACTCTGTTAGTCACATTACACAACAACATTACTATCAAGCTTGGAAGTATTTTAGAACTCCTTCTCCTAGCGGAGATAACCGACAAATATACCATCCTCTGAATCCATCCACAACTCTCACACTGATAGCTCCATTACCACCCGCTCCAGCAATGCAAGGGGAACTGCCTACTCAACCATAGCAACACAATACCACAAGGGCTGTAAATACTCAACCCACTGTTGGTTCTGACAACCATATGAAGAGAAGATATTTCTTTAGAACCAACAGTCCAACCAAGCCCTTACATGCACAAGCATTTGAACCTCTGAACACCTCCCCATCAAATAAGGCTTTAGAGCTCCCTTCAAACCAAACACCAAGCTCAATGCATATGGTTATGTTAACACATGCTGTTACTAACTAGATTAAGGTGGGCCACCTTCCTTGGAAATTCTTTGATCTTGGAAGCCCTCTAATCTATCTCCAATTCATTGAGAATGAACCATGTAAAGCTCTTCTAGACTCAAGTTCCAGATTCAACCTAATATCACAAGATATGTACAAAGCCTAGAACCTACCTCCATTAAGAAAGAGCAATATTTTCCTAGAGCTGGCCGACTAGTCCATCACTATTCCCTTGGGACTGGTGGAGGACATTGTTACCACTGTGTGTGGGTGGTCATACCTAGCTGATTTCCTAGTGATACAAGTAAACAATGGTAAAGGGGACTTCCCAATAATAATGATAAGGGCATAGCTAAGTACCATAGATGCATGCTTAGGAATCCATGATCTTTCCTTGGAAATATCCAAGAAGAACACTTTTGAAAAGATTGAGAAGAAGAAGGTTCCATGCATCACATACAGTAATATAGGGTGAAATTGCGTGCAGAGATCATGGGTTGTGCAAAGTTTAGCATTGCCTTCATGCAACTGGTGTGCACAAGACATTAATATAAAAAAGTGCCTGTATGCAATAGCCACATGATAAGAAGACATCCAATGGTTGATGGTTAATCCACAGAGCAACTTACTAATGTGCATGGAACTAACTAAGGGAATAACTTGCACTTACATTTAAAGCATAGATACACTAGAGCAACTCTACTGCCAACTTGCAAGCCTTTGGAAATTCTTGAAAAATTCAAACAAGAGCCCCTAGATTTGAAACCATTGCCCACCAATCTGGAATATATGACCCTCGAAAATGGAAAACTAGTAATTATAAATGGAAGACTTGCTTCCAAACAAAAAGGAAGCCTGCTTAAAGTGATAAACAAGTGGTCAAAATCCTTTGTTTGGTCATACCCCAAATTAACTGGAATAGATCCTAGGATATGCCATCATAGGATTTACACTGACCCCTCCATGAAACCTCTAAAATAATTGTAGAGGCGATTGAATCCAAAATTGAAGCAAGTAGTAAAGGAAGTAATAGAAAAACTTCTTAAGACTTGGTTCATATATCCCATTACTAATAGCGAATGGGTTAGGCCTCTCGTGATTGTGTCGAAAAAGGGAGGCAAATGGAGGATGTGCATAGATTTTAGGCTGTTAAACATGGCAACATTTAAGGATCACTTTCCGTTGCCATTCGTTGACCAAGTCTTAGACACCATAGTAGGGCATCGCTATTATAGTTTTTTGGATGGCTATAGTGGATACAACCAAATACGGATAGCCCTAGAAGATCAATCCAAGACAACATTCACCAGTCCTTGGGAAACGTTTGCATATAAACAAATGTTGTTTGGCTTGTGTAATGCCCTTGCCACATTTCAACACCTAGTTCTAAGCATATTCCAATAGCAAATAGGAAATGGAGTGGAAGTCTTTATGGATGAATTCTCCACTTATGAAACAAGTTTTGATCAAGCCTTGGACTAATTAGAGCAAGTGCTGAAAAGGTGTGTAGAAACCAACTTAAGACTCAACTAGAAGAAAAGACATTTAATGGTCTAAGAAGGCATAGTACTTGGGCAAAGGTTTCATATTCAGGAATAGAGGTAGACCTGGATAAAGTTAGGGTCATCCAAGGAATCACCCATCAATCGGAAACTGTCAAAGACATTCGGTCATTACTTGGACACATTGGCTATTATAGGAGATTCATTGAGAACTTCTCCAAGATCGCCATACTATTGGTAGAGCTAACAAAGAAGGATGCACCATTCAAATGGACCAGGGAATGTGAACGAGCATTCCAAACTCTGAAATAAAATCTTGTATAGACTCCCATTCTACAAGCTCTTGATTGGTCCAAACCATTCCATATAATGACTGACGCATCCAATTATGCCTTAGGAGTTGTACTTACATAGTTGGATGACCAGAAACATCCTTACTACATCCACTGTGCAAGTAGGAGTATCACCGGTGCACAAATTAACTATACAACTATAGAAAAAGAATTAATGGCTATAGTGTTTGGACTGGATAATCTTAGGCACTATGTGTTAGATTACAAAGTGTTCATCCATATGGATCATAACACAATTCGGTTCCTCATGAATAAGCCAATAGTTAGCCCTTGTATTATACGGTGGCTGGTAATCCTACAAGAGTTTGATCTAACGATGATCGATCAAAAGGACACCGAGAATGTAGTTGTAGATCATTTATCTTGGTTGTGCTAGGACAACAAAGAGGATGAATATGTAATGTCCAATCATTTTCCTGATGAAGCCCCCTTTACCGATGTAGTGAATAACCAACCCATGGAGATGAATTAGTGTAGTAGCATTCTCACCAATCTCCTTACCCAACAAACACCACAGGAGCTGGACTTTAGGAAGAAATAATAGTTTCTTCACAGAGCCAAGTATTTCATGGAGATAAATGGACAACTTTACAAAGTGTGTCCTGATGGCTTAGTTCAATGGTGCATGCTTGAGATGGACCAACTGATATTTCTCCAAGATGCCCATGAGGGCCCTTGTGGTGGTCATTATTCAAGGAGATGAAAAGATATTAAGATCTTGCTTGCAGGATATTACTGGCCAACATTATTTCAAGATGCCTGTCAATTTGTCTGATCTTGTGAGCACTACCAACGTGATGGGGGAATGATTGCTAGAATGGAGGATCCGCAACAATGGATTCAACCTTTAGAACCCTTCAAAATTTGGGTAATATACTTTATGGGGCCCATTACACCAATGTCCAATGGAAAAGCCTACATCATATTTTTCATAGACTATCTAACAAAATGGACTAAAGTAGCTACTATTATAGACTGCACATCATCTACAGCTACACGATTTGTGTAACAACAAATCATAAATAGGTTTTGTGTGCCACATGCACTTATTTCAGATAATGGAACACACTTCATAGGTGTAACTTTTCAAAAGTTAATGCAATGCTTAGGGGTTGAACATAAATTGACTACACCTTATCACCCCCAAGCTAATGGACAAGCCAAGGTCACCAATAGGAAGATCACTAAAATATTAACAAGGACAATTAGCAAGTATAGGTGATATTGGAGCACTAAACTGAATGATGCTCTTTGGACATACTGCTCCACTTGGAAACTCCCTATAGGCTACTCTCCCTATGAGTTAGTGTACCGAAATCTTCCAATACTTCCAATTCAAACCAAACTCCATACACTATCCATGTATTATGACCTCCACCTTGACCTTGATCTAGCACAAAAACAAAGGTTAGCAACTTTAAACGTGCTAGAAGAAAATTGATTAGCTGCCCTGTCATCAAATGAGTTCCACAAGGCATATAACAAGCAACATCATGACCTAAAAATTCAAAAGGTTAAGTATCAACTAGGAGATAAGGTTCTCTACTGGAACCCCACACATGTGCCACAATGGACAAAATTTCAAACATTATGGGAAGGACCTTACATTATTCATACAACCTTTCCTTCAGGGGCCATGACCATATACAAACCTGAGAGCTCTGATAAGAAATTACTAGTTAATGTGCAATAGACCAAACCCTTCCATAAACTTAGAAAGACCAGTGCACATAAGACCTCTGAGAAGGAACGACCCTGCTCACTATTTTAGATCTCCTTCTTCCAACTCAATCATGGGGAAGATGGCCACCTCTAATGATCAATTGAGGCCCTCAGGTCCTTTTTAATTTTTTTTACACATTTTTGTTTTACAAATTTCTTTATCTTTTCTTGTTTTTGTTTTGCAACATAATTCATAATTTTTTATTTCTTTGTGTGATTGTTTGTGTTGTTAGGTTCATCACCTAATAAGTGCTCCTAATGGTGGTATGAACTATATTTTATTGATTGCTAATGTTTGGTTTTTACCTTTGAGTTATAATGTTGATACTAAGGTATGGTTCTTTTGATATAACGGGCAATAATTCCACATAATCCACGCATTCATAAATTTCTATGGTCTCTCTTAGCTTGGAATTGTATAGTCCCTTTCTTCATAATAAAACTATTAATGAATTGGTGACTGGGCATTTCTAAAATGGAAGAAGGACTCAAGGTTTGAAAAGGGCATGACTTCAAGGGGATTTGATGCATTTGTGTTGGCCATTCTCTTGGGTTCTTGGATGTTTTCTTCTTGAGTTTTCCTTACCATTCCAATGTTGCTCCATTATCAGGAAGCTGAGCTAATAAAAATAATAAGTCTTTGCATGGTGTGGTTCTCATGCAAAAAAACAAAAAAAGTGAGAATTAAAAGAACATCCCTCAGACAAAATAATCATCTAGGCTACAAGCAGTGGTTATGGAACTAAACAAACATGTGCCCTCTAACTAAGGCCCTTTCTCGCTTCCTACTTTTCCCTTTCTCGTCTCCTCGGAATGGTGGTGACTCTTTGGCAGAAGCATTTTTGTTACTTCAAGAGGATGGATTGGCCAAGTGTATTAATGCAAAGTCACTGGATGTGGATTGTTTGAGGCTGAATTTGGAATGAGATCTACTAATTCACATTAACCATAAATACACAAGGGGCTATACACCACCTTGTTCTTCGAATTCCATTCCATTCTTTTCTTCCCATCATTCTTTCTCCATTTTCCACCTCATTGTCAGTTGTATCAGTAATCTATATTTTGGTTGATGCATTGTTTTCTTTTTGGTAAATTCTTGTGGTTAAGACTTTAACTCTTGCTTCTGAATGACATTTCCAGAGCCTAGGGACTCTTTGAATGTGGGTTTTTCAGGGCATAAAGGGCATGAGCCTACTTTGGGGAGGACCCACTGGCATTCCTATTTGGTGCATCAGTTAACTTCTTTCCCTAAAAAATTTCCACAATCAACATTTGTTTTGTTCATTTCCACCTTTGACATCCATTTTATTGGCGTTTTCATTGTTTATTTTTCTCCATCTTTCTTATTCCTTATATTTTTGCATTCTATTGCTACTGAAGGATCGCTCTTAGTCATGGGGGTCTTGGTCCAATTTTTTCAATTTTCTCCTGACCCCTACACCTTGGGTAGTCACCAGTGTTATATCTCTAAAATCTGTATTAGCAATATCACAACTCAGCCAATGGACCTTACACCAAGGCATCAACTATATTGTGATTTACTTATCCTTGCTCATATGTGACTGTGTTGTATGTGTAAATGCCAATCATACAGCAATGAACTAGATTTGGAGGAAACACTTGGGATGAACTAGTGCTGGAACAGTTGTGCAAAGAACAAGATTGATGAGACAGTTATGGATGGACAATTGAAGATGCAATCCTGGCATCGGTAGCAACACGTCTTCTTCTTTTCTCTCTCTCTCTTCTCTCTCAGCTGCCAAATAAGGCTAGTTGTCAATTGTGTATAGTATTCACTCTTGTAGTCATGAACCCTAATATTGTCATGTTTTATAATGATTGATCCATTCAAAAATCATCCCATTCACCATTTGTTGTCATTCAATTCAATAATCCCATACCTTCCCAATATTTTGTAAGGAACTCGAGGATGAGTTTTCATTCAGTCATGGGGGTATGATGAGCCGTGATATTGCGTATGCAATATCGCATTTGCCACGTGATATTGCATCCTGCCTCATCTTCTATAAATAAGAGGTGGACTCTTAGTTCTAGATAGTTAGAGTTAGACCCTTAGCCAAACTCTTGTAGTTTTACCATTCTAGAGATAGAATAATTTCTATGTGACCACAGTAGGATTCATAGAGTGAATGGATCTTTATTCGAGCAATTTGTACCTGAGCACACATTTGTGTACAACAATAAAGATGAACTTTATGATAAACCTTGCAACATATAGATTAAGCTAAATAGTAATTAATTATTGCTGAATGTTTAAATTCTTTTTTAGTTAATTAATATCTTTCTCAACCTTCAACCCCCTTAGTTAAATACACTCAGTTGGACCGCTTCAAGCATGCATGTAGTGCTTGGTAACCCAGTAACGATTAGCATTTGGTAATCCTAGCAGTGTTAATGTAAGTTAGTCACTTAGTTCTCTTTCCCTTCCCCTTATTAGCATAAGACATCAAAAAGATAAAAGTTATAAAAATCACATACCTCAAGCTTACTTAACCATACAACCGTGACAAGACAAGTAAGTTTGGGAGGACAATGATTGATTAACCTTGAGTGTTCCATTAAGGTGCGTAAGCACTTAGTCCTTGGAGTTTAACCAAATCACATATGAAACGCTAGTATTTGTATGGTTAAGTGTAGGGGGTACCTTGCCACTCATCATTGGCACTGTTATCAGGGACTTAGTTTTTTGTGCACTACGTAGAACATAGGAAATCGTTCATATCATTGGGAAGCTAGAATGAACCCTTATGGTTAATCAAGGAAAGATAAAACAATGGTAAATCACACACCAAACAATACAAAGTGTCTTCTTCTTCACATAAGAGCACTTCACCGCTTAGGACTAACACAAGAGATAGTCAATGGCATAATACACGTAATCAAGATCCACCAGTTCCTAAAAGCTTTCATGTGGTATATACTCATCACGGTGAGTATGTACCCAATTTCACCTTTATTCTCAACCAAGATGAACAACTACATTGGAGAGACTTGGAGGGTAACATAGTGTTGCCTCCAAACCAATCATTCCCCAACATGCTCCTTCGTGCTCTCTCATGAATAGACATGCCACTTTTGTATGTGGAATATGTTTCATGTGATCATGACACAAGGGACTACCATCCCACAAAAGCGCAATGTCAAAGGGACTTGCGACAGGAGAGATATGTTGCATGTGATTAATCCTAAGTGTTCCATTAAGGCACGTAAGCACTTAGTCCTTGGAGTTCGACTAGATCAAAGGTGAAATGCTCATATTCATATGGTTGAGTGTAGGGTTACCTTGATACTCATTAGATGCCCAATAGAAGAAGGATTGGTAGATGGAAGCATGATATGAGGCTTCTAAAGGCAAGAGGATCCCTACCCAATTATTATTATAGCAACACAAAGAAGGTGAGGACTTCTTTTTAGGCCAATACTAATAAATAGATTCTCCCCCTTTCATTGATGGGAAGGCCCTTATCCAAAAGTTGTAATCAACTATGAACAACCTAGGTGAGGGAAAGAATGGTTCTAAAGATCAAGAAGGTTCAAAAAATAACAATGAAAGTCATTCATCAAAAGGCAAGAATAATGATAAGCATGAAAGAAAAGATAAACAAAATGATCAGGGTAGGGATCAAAGAAGAGGGTTTAGCAAGCATCATTCTAGTGTTGATTCTCCTTATTCTTTACCCTCATCATCATCCTCATAATCTTCCTCCTCCATCTCTAACAATAGAAGTAGAGGCCAGGACTTATCATAGCTGGGCTTAGGAATAAAATGAGGAAACCTCTTAAGGTTTATGCCCAAGGGAGACTTTCTAAGCTAAGAGCCAACAAATCCAAAGGCTAATTGATCAAGTGGCCAAAAATTAGGGTGAGCATAGAAAATAAGAAAGTGTAGAGGACTACAATACAGTCCCCTCCATTTGCAAAAAGAAGATGTATTTCTTTGATAATGAGAAGGAGGAATGACTTGATGAAGTGGTGCAAAGGAAAACCTTACCAATCCAAAAATATATCACTAAGATATCAGTCAAGGTAGACAAGATGTGGAACTCCTTGGATGAGAGGTTTCATATAGCTTTGAAGATTACAAAGGGATGAAGAGACCAAGGGGGTAGTGCTCACAAAAGAAGAAAGAAAAAGGATACCGAACAAGGATATCATAAAAATAAGGGTGAAGCTACAGTAGTAGAGGAGGTTGCAGATTTTAAAATAGATGATGATGATTATGATATTTTCCAATATGAATATCCTAAGGGAATTTTTCCATTGGTATCACATCTGTAAGAATCTAGGATGTATACTTTAAATCTTATATTGGCAAAATGGCAAGCACCTATGTGGTTTTCTTATCCACAAGGCAACAATAAGCAATAGTTCCACCAACAAGCATATTATCCAAGTGAAGTGCCACCTCAACCTTAAGAGTATTATCAATAGTGGCAACATCCACAATCATGGAGGATGTCACCACCAAGGAAGCAATATCCTTATCAACAACCTAATTCCTATAGCTACTAAGTCCAACAACATGTATCCCCACATGACTCCTCTAGTCATGCTTCCTTCTTGTATCACTACTACCCTTCAAAATTCTACAAAGCACCTTCTCCAAGGGCGAAGTCTCCTTTTTCCTTCTATCCTCCTCAACACTCATCCACTCCTACACCACAACCAACAACACCTTTGCAATGAACTCCATCTATGTAGGGTGAAATTCCCACACAACCATGGCAAAAAAATGCCACAAGGGTAGTAAACCTATAGTTGGATATCCATCCAAGTGGTCCTAAACCTAAGCCTCGTAAGAGGTCATTTTTCAAAATGAGCAACTTCATGAAGCCCTCTCAAACACCTATGGCTACCAACCCTACTATTTGTATCTATGAAATTCATATCAAGCCATCTTCAAACCAAAAATCTCCTCAAATCCATATAGTCATGTTGTCCCATGCAATCATAGATTGAATTAAGGTTGGCCATCTTTCTAAAAAGTGATCTTATCCTAGGAGTCCCCTCATCTACTTACATATTTTAAGAAATGAACTATGCAATTCTCTTTTGGATTTAGGTTTCAAAGCCAAGTTGATTTCCCAAGAGATCTACAAGGCTTAAAACTTGCCTCCTTTCAAAAATAGCAACATCATATTAGAGTTGGTAGATCAATCGATCACTATCCCTTTGGAGTTAGTGGAGGGTATTGTGACCACTATTTGTGGGTAGTACTATCCTACCAATTTCCTAGTGATCCACATAGAGAATTGCAAGGAGGACTTTCCCATCATCATGGAAAGGGTGTTATACACCCCCTCCAACCCATGTTGGGCATGGATGATGTCACACCCTCCAATAATGGGTGCAAGTGGGTTATTCCCCCCAACAGGTATCTCTGATGTGGAAAATTCCATACCCCCACAGAACCCATAAAAATGCCAATTTTAATAGTCCTAAAGGCATTTTTAACCCCAAAGCCACCAACAGGCAGAACCACACCACACCCCCCCCCCCCCCCCCCCCCAAATCCCAAATATAGGCATGATGTAGCTTTTTTCACTTGGGGGTTAAGGCTTTGATCCCTTATGAGCCATTTCTCATCCCCAAGAGCTAAAGTATGTGAAATTACAACTCTTAGGTTGCAATATTCACATCTACAATGAAGGCTTGAGCCTTAGGTTTCATGGAAAGAGGCATACAAAGGTTATAACACACAATTTTTGTGGTCTTTCATTGGCCCTTATTTTTTGGTATCTAGAGGATTGATCTGAGAGGCATGTACAAAGAATGCAAAATACCACTATAGGCCCACCACCGATGCCCCCTTTCTATGCTTGATTTAGTTATGTTGAACCATGTCAAAGAGTACTTGTGATGATGGGGTAAGGCTTTGATGAGATAACAAATGGCAAGTGGTTATGAAGGTTAACAATGCATCCCATAGTTAACATCATGGCTACAGTGTGGCATGAACATTTTGGTCAAACATTAGTTTTGGCACTTCATGTTATAAAGTGTGGTTCACTTGGCAAGTACATTTGAGGAACCATTGCCTTGCTCCAAGGTTTCTTTTAGCTAGTAGGCTCCTCCCTTCTTATGTTTCGAGCTGTTAGTTTGGACTTTTAGTCTTCATAGGTAATTCTAGCTTCTTGATAATTTGCTTTCCCATTTTCTTTGTGGGATGAAATATTTATTGGGTTTCTTTGTCAAGGTAAGTTTTGACATGTTTTTCATATAGAATCAAGTGTGTTATACGTAGCAAATTTAATGGGTTTCCCATCGAACAAGATGTGCTATGCCCAATGGACTTAATGGTTCTCCCATTAAATAATATGTATTACATCCAATAGACTTGTGGCTAAATCATGATGAAGGGATGTCATATGGCCACAATGCATGAGTTTAAAACATTGGTCAACATTGTTGCTTAGGGTAAGGAAGGCTATAATAAGGCTACAAGGTTGGGTTCAAGAAGATGGTAATGGGGAATGATGTGATATAAGAACTCTTGACATAGTAAAATAACATTACCAAATCTTTCACTTCAAGGTCACGTGTTGACTTGCTTCCATGATGAGTTGCACCTTCGTGATGACTTCTAGGCTTCATCCTACAAGCATAACTCTAATGGAACAAGAAAACTAAGTAAAGAAAACATGTTGTTACAATATAATGCATAAGGATACAAAATGATAAAACCATGCTATCATAGGTCACCATGTTATAAATTTTAATAGTTCTCCTATTGTGCAAAAGATGGTCATGCAGGATCACTTGTTATTGCTTGCGATGGTTGTTGATGTTAGCTGTTGCAAGCTACATGTAGTAAGGCTTCAATAGGAATGCTTGACTAAATTGGCCAATTCATATCCATCCATGTTAGCTATCCTAAATGCTCTATTGTCATAGGCTTTGGTGATCAAGAAAGGTTGTTTCCACTTGACTAAGAATTTATCTGCATGCTCATGAATGGCCTTAAGGACCAAGTCATCTTTCTTGACCTTGCAGTTGGTCAAGTTATGGTTGTGCTTCCATTTCTGCCTCTCTTGATATTTCTTGACTTGAGGAAGCATCTATACCAATTACTTCTCCACTAAGTCCAGGTCCATGGTATGCAGTTCCTTATTTTGCTTATTGTTGATGAAATCAAGTAAGGCTACTAGGAGTGATGGAACCTACAATTCTAGAGGTAAAGTAGCTTTAGAATCATAAACCAAGGTATAAGTGGTTACACTAGTTATCATTTGAAATATTTTTTTGTAGGCCCAAAGTCCATGTATAGGTCACTCATGTCACATGCCACTTTGAGCAAGTTGATTGATGAATCATGATTCATCAAGCTACGATATCAATCCCCTGATATCGGATGCATGATATCGGGTATGCGATATCACAACCCAAATAATGATATTGGATACATGATATCATGACTCCTATGTGAGCCTATAAATACATATTTGGATGCATGAGAGGAGTAAGTTTTCTCAAAAGTAAATTTATTGTTAGAGTAGAATCTTTTTGTCAATTTTTCCTCTCAACTCTCTCTCCTAGTGCATGCTCGTACTGTGATGATTTTAATTGTACATCCTTTATTCAAGTGTGATGTACTTGGACATTCACATCACTAGAAATAAAGATAGAGATTACTTCATCATTATAGCATTCACTTAGTCTAATTACTTAATTATTATTTTTATTAAATGTGGAATGAGTACGACTTGATCACGAGCATCTACGTGTGACTACTTGATATCACTGTAGTGTACTTGGGCTATGAACTTGGTAATCCTAGTGGTAGTCATGCATGAGGCCTAAGATGTGTAAGGATTATTAAGGAATGGATGCTCATCGTACTTAGGCTAGCTTAGATTCTCTCTCCCTATCTCCCCTTAGTGTAACTCTCTCTCCCCTTTTCTCCTAGCTTAATTAAAGATTATTTCCCATTGTCTCTAGGAGAAAAAGTAGTTTAGGAACATGTACTAACCTAAATCATCAGTGTAAGGCTGGAAGGGAAAACAAACATTGAAAGATCATCGAGCAGACACAGCTGACCTTGCCCTCACTTGAGGGCAAGCTGGAAAAGGAAACGAAGGTAGAGTGCCTTGGACAGTCTGCACGCAAATCAACCAAGGACTTCCCCGAGTGTAAACTATGGCTCACGCTAGGGTTATCGTAACTAATGATGTATGGAATGTAAATAGTAATGTACAAAATGAAAATAGAGCATATACAAAATAGTGTTGCAAACAAAACGTAAACCAAATGTAAAATAGAGTAAACAAAATAATGGCTGGTGAAATGAACTGTATTGTATTGCTCAGAAAAGGATGTGCACCAGTCAAAGCATAGCTGCACATGTGTATGGCAGGCCAAGTGCCAAGCCCTAGGGTGATGTGATGTCTTTTAGAACTGCTTGGATTCTAGGAGTCAAGTGTGCCTGAGTGCCCAAGGATTGTTGGTCTGAGTTCTCTAAGCCGCCAAACTTCAAAATTTCCAACCCTTTTTATGTGAATTGATAGGTTATTTATAGGGTTTCGCCAGGTTCAGGTGTTGAATTCATGCGTGGAATCAATGGATAACAGATGAGAGGAAAACAAATCTAGTAACACATGTCCGATGGATAGCTATAGGTGAGTTGGACATGTGTGGGCAAGCTATGTTCTTGACCAAGTGGATTGTATCTTACAGCGTGTGTTAACTTACTCAAGCTGTCTTACACTCATGGGAGCACATACAATTCAGAGCATAAGAGCCTGAAAACCTCACAAATAATGAAAATTTACAATGAAATTATAATGTACAATAAGAGAAATTGACTCTGGCTCGCTTGAAACTTCTGGATCTCTGAATTGATTGATGTAGAATGTCGATTTGAGTAGTTCTATGGTTTTTTGAGGCATCTTTACTTTACTAGAAGTTCTAGCGTGAGTTGACTTTGTCCTAGCATGTCCTCACGGTGCACACACTACACTCACGCTGCTAGCGTGACTTCAACGTGACCTTAGTGTGAGTGAGCCAAAATGACGGATTTTCCACCAAATTTTGATTTTTGAAGTCTGATTCTTGAAGTGTAATGATTTCCTAACTGTGATTGACCTTGAGAGTTATTTGAAAATCAAAAATTAAGCTTGAAAGTAACTTGTTTTGAGCCACTTTTGGCAGGTCACGCTAGACTCAAGCTACTAGCGTGACCACAGCGTGAGCTGTAAAAACTTGCAATTTTTGGACTTGAAATCTAGAATTCTGGAGGCTAAAATCTAAAGTTGTTAACAATGAGCCTTGAAGATGACTTGCACCTTGGAAATTAGATCATTTTGACTCAATTTTGGGCTCTAAAAGTTGCTCACACTATACTCATGCTGCTAGCATGACCTCAACGTGAGTGACAGCATGAGTGTGAAAATGTGAACAATTTGTCTCCAAATTTGAATTCCCAAATTTTGAAGCTTGGAGTGGTCATTAGTGACTCTTGAGGATGGTTTACACCCTCATACTAAGCCACCTTTGACTTGATTCTGACATTGTTTGAAGTTTCTCACACTAAGGGCAAGCTAGCTTGACAGCGTGAGTTCCATGTCTTAGTCAAATTTTGCCTCCTGAATGCTCAAAAGGTCTTGAGTTGTTCTTTTTTCAAAGTGTTAGGCTGAAATTAATGGTGTTTCATTGTGTTGGTGACTGTTTGGGACGCGACCGCCAACGAGTGTCCTCGAATAGGATTTAGGTGCCTGCTGGTCTCTGGCAACACCAAGGCCCAGATACCTCCAAATAAACTAAGTAGTTAATGTGAGTATGTGTATGTGCTGTTGCGGCGTGCGATTGTGAGAAATGTAACGATTGCGTTGTGTGTAAACTACAAATGACTTACTTTAAAGAGATTCATCCAACTTTGCCAAGTACTATGAGTTGTTGAAAATTTCCTATTTTGTTCAACTGCCTAGTCTACGTGGTCCTTATAATACCTACTTGTAACAAATAAAATTTTGCAAAAACATTTGAGCACAACTCCGCAATCTACTCCAATTTTTCCCCAGAGAAAGAGATAGTTCCACAAGAAAACTAGAAATAGAGCAAGATTCAATGGAAATAGACAGAAAAGAAAAGAAAGCAGATTTGTGTAGACGTCAAATATTTAAACAAGATAAAATGACACGAGTAAAAACTTCGCAATAAAGCTATCCCAAAATTCAATATCTACAAATTTTTCAAACTTCCAAGGCTCAAACAAGCAATTTCTTCAAGACAATCCTACTATGCTACCAAAAATTGCTGCGTAAACTACCACGTACGAGACTCCATTTTGACTAGATAATAGATGTCAACGATTGCATTCAAACAGAACCTTTAAAAGACTTGACAATTTCTGATTGAAATACCACGGAAATTCACTTTAAAGATAGAAAGAAGCTATTCTGGTACCATCAAAATACCAAAGATTTTCTGAACCCTCTCAACTACTGAATTATTCAACGGCGTGACTACAAACAGAGGCTCTCTTACAAAAATCCCTATAGCAGTTCCCACATGTTGCATAATAACAAAATTTACTACTAAAATGCTCTTAAGGCTTTTAAACACAAGCGCTTCTATGGAAAAATTTTAATAGAAATTTCTATCGGGCAACAAGAACAATAAGAGCAATCTAAAAATCCAAAAATTACTTGCCAAGGATGATACTATCTAAACCACTAGCTAAACAATTTAGAAAAAAATAAAAAAATGCATAACTCATAGGACCATGACAAAGAGGCTGAAATCTTTCCTTTAGCAAGCCATCTTATAAGCAATCTTCTTTACAAATCTTCCAAGATCCCAAGTGTGAGACCCCATGTGATGATCCTCCTTGACCCTTGAAGCCTTTTTATAGGGTTCAAAGGTAGGTAGGGAAGTTACATATTCAAAAATATCTCACCTAACTTCTCTCCCAAGTAACTTGGTCAACCAATTAGGAGATTACTTGCCCAACAAGTTAGGAGGTTACTTTCCCAACAAGTTAGATAAGTTACAACAATTTTGGGTGGTTTAACCACCATAGAGATAAAAAAGCTACAATGGACAAGTGTCCTATTCCATGGCCAAGTGTCTTCATTCAGTTTCCAAGCAGTCACCATGGAGATAAAAAAGTTGTAGGTGACAAGTGTCCCATGCAAGTGACAAGTGGCCTTTGTGGAGAAAAAGAACTTGTAGTTGACAAGTGTTCAATTCACATGGGACTTTGAACAATTTTTGCAAAAATTTCCTTTTTAAATCATAAAATATTTTATTGTTATTTACATCATATAGTAGTAGAGATAGTAACCGTGGAGTTGTTGCTCATTTCATCATCCAACTTCATAAGCTTTTCCTCTGCTTTGGATAAGTTTATGCCGCCTCCACATTCAGTTGACAATGCAAATATCATATTTGACAAAGTAGACATTCGTTCTTTGATCTTATTTCAACATTTCCTTCTAATGGTAATAAACTCACACTGGGACTTTTGAAGCAACTTCAAATCATTGACCTCCCAACACCAGAGGCAATATTCAGATTCATCTTCACGCTGATTATCAATCTTGTCTTTGCTAATACCGTAGCATGGACGTTGTCTGATGTCACTGCAGATGTTTCATATGGCTTCGGCTCTTCCAGGGGCCACGTTTCACAATTCAGTCGGTGAAGATGGCCACGATGGCCACCATTCCACCACTGCTCGGCCTCCATTGTGATGTCGTTGCTCTGCTGCTGCTGCTCTTTCCGCCGCTCTTCTGCTGGAAATTTTGATTCTGACTCAAAACCCTACAAACCCTTGCTGCAGAAACTTGCGAAAAACCCTGATGGCCTCACTATGCCTGCAATTGTGAGCAAATGTGGCTAGAAGAGCACCCCAAAGCACCGAATCCTGCTCTAAAATACTCTGGAAAATCATGCAAGCAGATTCCACGCAACTGCATTTAGCATACAAGTCCAGTAACATGGTGGCCACGAAGTGATTTTCCCTGAAACAATTTTAAAAAATGTGGACATGAATTTGCTTTGCCTTCTGCAAATCCCTCAATGTTGTGCATGATTTCAGAGTGCTGGAAAAAGTGTGAGCATCTGCAAAGAATCTATGAACGTGCATTTGATAGAAAAGAAACAGAACTTTTTGATGCCGGTCGTGGCAAACATGAGCTTTGATGATGATGTTCCAAAGGTAGACATCATCTATTTTGCTGTGAAGGTGTAATTCTCCCTCATAAAATGCTTTGCGTGCTTCATCCAGAAACCCACAAAGGCAATATAGGCCCATAAGTTTGGTCCACAAAATTGCACTTTGTTGTTGTTGGATTAGTCGTGCTATCATCAATTTGGCTTGCAATTGCTATGATGTAACCCATCAATGCATGACTGCAACAGTTTGGCGTATCAATTGATATCAGTTGGAGTTTTTCTTCTTTTGCACCATGATGTGTGATGACAACCACTTGGTGTATCTGGGTTTGCTTGCAAGAAAACAAGCCACCTCCTATTACTGTTGCCACTGCAACCATGCTCATTTGCAGCAAATTTGAAAGCTGCGGTTATGATCACCTTTCAATGGTGAGGCAACGTGTGTTAACAATATGCCTTAGTGGATGGAAGGGTACTCAGAGTTGAAATAATGCATGAAGCATGTTAATCTGCTTAAGTTGGATCTTAATCATTTATTATTCCATCTTCTTACTAGATTTTGTATCTTTTGTTGCATTCTAATCATGTCATTCCTATCTTTTTTCCATCTTAGGTAGTTAAGAATGTGCCTTGTTCTTCAATCAAGGACTACTAGAATTTAAGAAACCCATAAGCATGCTCTATATACTTGGGGTGCATTGTAATTTTCATATCATTCAAATGAGAAGAATCATCATTATCATCTCGTCCTTGATTTTCAAAACATTCAATTCAGCAGCATGGGTAGCTGCAATATGAACATTGTACTATATCCTCTTGAATTTCATTTTTATTCCAACTTCATGTTAGTTAACTATTGCAGAATTCTTCACAAGAAAGAGCATAATCCTCCTTAAACAGTTTCAGTTCATTAGAATTCTGTACCTCACCATTTGCAAATAAGTCCACCTGTTCCATGAAATGGCCAAAATGTGCCAACACATTGGCCCCTCTTTTTTAACTTCTGGAGGAATCCACCCGAGAGGTGTCGATAAAGTGCAAAACACCACGAACAATCAAGTACCAAGCATCATCCATCCACCCTTGGCTAGATGTCATCACACCATTTTCAGAAGTACATGGGATTGAGGGAATGTAGTTTAAGATGCAAGGGGACTGGTTGTAACCAAGGGAATCCAAAAGTTGATCAAGGGTTATAACTGCTACAGGAATTGTGAGGGAGGAATTCTCTCACATGAATGAGCTTTATCTGTAGTCCTTGTCAATAGCTAGTGTTCAGCAAACTTGAAGCCAAGACATAGGAGGTGCATTCTTTGGAGAAATGGGACTCTTATAGAGTGTTTATGGGGCCCGTTGTAAACAGCCAAAGCCACGCGATGATGTGCATCGTGATCTCTTTGAGATACAAGTGTAACTTTCTTCCAAGACAATTGCCTTCTCTCCTGGGGCTTGTATGAGAATAGCCAATTGTCTTGGGTTCATGATGTCAATGGGATCATGAAGACCTTTTCCATGCATCTTGCTCTTTGACCCTTTTTTTCTTATTTTCTTTCTTTTTTGTTTTGTTTGGTATTTTTGAAAGAGCTTGCCTTTTGTGCTTTGCTCATGTTCGAGTGCTTGCATTTTGTATAATGTACCATGTACTGTGTTTTGCGTTGTGAATGCTTAGAGAGTCACAGTGTGCAACAGTGTATCGAGAGCTTTGAGGTGAGTAGAATACGATGTATCTAGGGGGTGTAATTGAATAGGGTAAAGGGCCATGATGGGGAAACAAGAAATGAATCAGGAGTCGAGAATGTACTTATGAACAGATTGATTAACCCAGTTACGTGCGTCAGGAAGAATGTGATACCTTGTCATCATGATGAAGTGCATCTATGCACGAATGCCTCAAGCATGTCATCCTGCAAACACAACTCCAACAAGAAAAAAAAACACAAATGAATTGGTTAACTAAGCACTTTAAACAAGGAGATGGAGCCACCGTGTGCAATTTTCAAAGCAGATAGAATCATGAACAACATCAACCTCATTAGGGTCCATGAGACAAATTATGCAGCAAGTTTTGGTGGAACATGTACAGCCAATTGCAACAACACATCTTTTCGAGCATTGCCCGGTCATCGATGATGTTGCCAATTTATAGTCTTAACGGATTATTGTGGATTAGTTTCACGTCATAACCCTTTGAAAAATGCCATTTTTAGTGTCATAGCAGATGGTGCATTGCTAGTTTATAGTCATAGTGGACTGTAAAGATGCAAAACAGTTTATAGTCTTAGTGGACTCTAGATGCTAGTTTCACGTCATGGCAAACAAATGTGGTAGTTTAGCATCATACCGGATGAAGCTCTATGATGTCATTTTATTTTCATGGCTCCAGGACATTTCTATGGTGCCAGTTTCAAGTCATAGCCCCAGGACTATTTTGTGGTATCATTTTTAAGTCATGATGCCAGGACTATTCTGTGGTATCAGTTTTAAGTCATGATGCCAGGACTGTTTTATGGTATCAATTTTAAGTCATGATTCCAGGACTGTTCTGTGGTATCAGTTTTAATTCATGATGCCAAGACTATTTTATGGTATCAGTTTTAAATCATGATGTCAGGACTGTTCTGTGGTATCAATTTTAAGTCATGATGCCAGGATTGTTCTATGGTATCAGTTTTAAGTCATGATGCCAGGACTATTCTGTGGTATTAGTTTTAAGTTATGATGCCAAGACTATTTTCTTGTATCAGTTTTAAGTCATGATGCCAGGACTATTTTGTGGTATCAATTTTATCAAACATAGTACCATTTTAGGTACAAGTGATTTGTAGGATTAGCAAACTCATTCTCGTCCATGTTAGCAAGTTTACATGCTCCATTATTGTACACCTTGGTCACCAAGTAAGGCATTTCCCAATTAGGTGAGAACTTATTTGGGTGTTCACGGATGGCTTTTAGGACTAGGTCTTCCTTCTTAATTGGGCATTTATGCAAATCATGTTTGTGTCATTGCCGCTATTGTTTCTGGTACCACTCAATTTGATCAAGAACTCACACACGTTCTTCCTCCACCGAGTCAAGGTCAACAATGTGTAGTTCATTATTTTGACTTTCGTCAAGGAGGCCTGAGAGAGCTATCCACAATGAGGGAACCTATAACTCTAAAGGTAAAATAGCTTCAGATCTATACACCAGACTATATGGAGTTTTACCTATAGATGTTCAATGTGTGATTCTGTATGCCCGAAATGTGTAGACTAATTGTTCATGCCATCATTTCTTACTCTGATTTAGCATCTTTTTGAGCATCATGATGACAGTTTTATTTGTAGCTTCAGCTTGACCATTACTCTGTGGATAGTAAGGTGATGAAAATGCATGTTTAACACCCAGGCTTTCACAGAAGCTTTTAGTATCTACACTATTAAACTATGGCCCATTGTCGGTAACGATGGTCATCAGAATACCAAAATGGGTCACGATATTTTCTATTATGAAAGTGAAAATATGTTTTGAAGTGGTCTTCCTAAGGGGAATAGCTTCTACCAATTTTGTGAAGTATTCAGTTACAGTGATAATAAAGTTATGTCCCGTAGAGGATGATGACGTTATTAGTCCAATTAAATCTAATCCCCATTTTTGGAATGGCCATGTGATTTGTGTTGTGTGCAATTCATTAGGTGGCACATGTATTAGGTTACCGTTCCTTTGGAAAATGTCACATGTTCTAACTTTGGAGATGCAATCGTACTCCATGTGTGGCCAGCAGTAGCCTAAGTGCCTAATCTTCATTATCATTTCTTTAGGTGCTATGTGCCCTCCATAAAGTCCTTCATAGACTTGTTCTACAATCATTTGACCATCAATGCTACTAATGCACATCAGTAGAATGCCTTAATAGTATTTGTGACACAAGGTGTCTCCTATTAACGCATATTGTTGAGAGCATTTTCGAACGGTGTCCTTTTGAGCATTTGTCAAGTGTTGTGGAGGCTCGCCTCTTAGAAGGTATTCTTTTATTTCATCATACCATTCTATTTCATGTGTTGTGCTAATGGATGCTATAGGAATTTCACCAAGAGTGTTAATTATAGGTTTAGCACAACTTGTTATAGAACTAGGCAATGCATGGAACATTTCGGGTGTCATGTTTAGAGCTAGTGTAGCAAGTGCATCGACGATGGTGTTTTTGCTTCTAGGGACATGTTGTATATCCACTTCTACTAATTGCCTCAATAGATGTATGGTCAAATCACAATAGGGTTGCAAATGGAGAGCTTTGTATGCGTAAACTTCTGTGACTTGATTAATGACTAACTGTGAATCACCTCGAACTACAAGACATGAGATTCCCAAAGTCAACACTGCTTGAAGACCTCTAAGAAGACCTTTGTATTCCACCATATTATTAGTATATGGAAAGGTCAATTGGTAGGAAAAGGGTTGGATTTCTCCAGAGGGGTATGTTAAAATGGTCCTAACACTTCCTCCTCAGGAGGTTGAAGCTCCATCGAAATAGAGGATTACCTCGTAGTTTTTAGGTATGATGTCTATACTGTTAACATTCTCATTGGGGAACTCAGGGTTAACTATTTCTTGATCATGCATTGGTGAGATGGCTAATTGTGTGACTATTTCTTGACCTTTTGTGGAAGATTGAGACACATAGTATAGGTCAAACTCTATGATCATTACTTTCCACCTAGCTATCCTACTTGACTCGTAGATGTTTTTGGTGATAGCGTGGAGTACATTATTCTTGCAAATGATGTAAACTTGATTGCGGAAGAGATAATGCCACCATTTCTTCAAGGTGAAAACGAGGGTGAGGCATGATCTCTCTATGTCATTGTATCATTGTTCATAGGAAATTAAAGTGTGACTTAGGTAATATACCAGGATCTTGATGCCATCTTGACATTTTTGACAAAGCATTGATGCAATGGAAGAATCGGAAGTTGCAAGGTAGATGTAAAAGGGTGTATCACCTTGTAGGGGATAAATGGTCAGTAGTTGGGCTAGCTCTTGTTTTATGTTCTCAAATGCTTCCTGACATTGTTGGGTCTAATGGAAATGCACATTTTTTCGTAATAGGTGCTACATAGGTCTCAACTTATCCTTTAGCCTCTCGATAAAGCGTCTTATGAATTGTAGTCTACCTTGGAGACCACGTAGTTCTGTAAGGTTCTTTGGTGGTTGCATGTTAGTTATTGCCTTAACCTTATTAGGGTCTATCCATATTCCTATTTCAGAGACTACGAAACCAAGCATCTTGCCTAGTTTAACACCAAAGACGTACTTCTTTGGATTGAATCTAAGGTCATACTTGAGACAACGTTTAAGCACTAGGTCTAGATCTTTTACATGTTGTTTGGTTGTTTTAGATTTGATCGTGATATCGTCAACGTAATCATTGAGCAAATTAAGCATGTAATCACTAAATATATATGTCATTGCTTGTTGATATGTAGCTCCTGCATTTTTAAGGCCAAATGGCATCATAGTATAGCAAAATGTTCCCCAAGGTGTCATAAAAGTTATTCTGAGTTGATGTTTCGGATTGATTCTTATTTGGTTGTATCTTAAGAATCCATCCATAAAGGATAATAGTGCATGCCCAATAATTGTGTCAATAAGTTGATCAATACTGGGTAGTGGAAAGTCATCCTTTATAGTGTCTGTGTTAAGATCACAGAAGTCGATACATGTGCATATACTACCATTCTTCTTAGGGACTACAACAATGTTTGATACCGAATCAAAATAATCAATGGCTTGGATAAAGACGGCTTGGTAGAGCTTGGTGATTTCGGCACGGACTGCTAACGCTACCTCGAGTCTAACCTTTCGTGCTCTTTGTTTTACTCATTTAATTTTTTCATCAAGAATAATATTGTGTTGGACGATTTATGGATTTAATCCTGGCATGTTGGTATATGAACATGCAAATGTTTTTATGTTGTCTTTTAGTACTTGAGTGATGTCACCGACAAGTTGTGAGTCTAGTAGGGTGCTTAATTTCAATGTTCTAGCTTCACCATTATATGTGGTAATGGGGACTTCAACAAGGGGATCTTCAATGATATTATTGGCTTCTAGATCCAAAGTCTTAGTCACATTTTAAGGCTAGTCCAATGTTTCTTGAGTGGAGGCTATTAAATTAGTATAGGTGAATGGGTCTAGATCCAAGGATTCTAGGTTGATTGCTCTTTTTACCTCCCTATATGGTCCACTAAGAGAAAATGTTGAAAGGATATTCTTGGTGGCCATGTGCTTGTTCCTGCCAATTTAAATTGGGAGCGAAGTAAGAGACACCCCTTTGATGAAAGATTTACTAAATGTAAACTATGTACTAACAAAATTGGGAGGCGCAGCAGTAGTCATGGTAGTTTTAGGCCATACCGAGCTAGATGGCAGTTTTAGGCCATACTGGGCCAGATGGCAATTTTAGGCCATACTAGGCCAGATGGCAATTTTAGGCTATACTGGGCCAATAATATTCATGTTGACTTGTCCTGAGTGCATAGAGAATTTTTGATTTTTAAATTTTGTGCGAATGATAAGTTTATGAGACTTTAAAATTTTATGAATTTTTTAAAATTTTTATATACATATGTATATATTTTTTTGGTTGATTCTAACTTTTCATCCTTTCCTTTGCATAATAATAATTTTTTGGCCTCATCTCCAGAGGCTAGAATAATGAGGAATACTAGGCCAACATAAAATAAAAATGAGATAAATGAAAAAAATTTACAACAGGTAAATTTAAATAAATAAAATAAGAGAAAATAAAATAGAATGTTTTGGGTTTAAAAGGGGGTTTTGAAGTGAATGAAGGTTTTGTGCTAGCGTGAGTTCTTGGACTGCAACGTGAGCTAGGAGTGCAGCGTGAGCTACAGTGTCAGTGTCAGCATGAGCAAGGCAACCATGAAGGACAAGGGTAGAGGAAAGGCAAGTCGGGACAAAGGGAAGAGGCAGGCAGATCTGGCATTTGTGGAGGAGAGTGAAGAGCTTCTCCAACGTCTCCCCCAAGCCAGGAGTCCAACATTTTCTTTCTCTTGCTTTTCTTCGGCATTTGTGGATGGCATTACCTAGGATAGAATTTTAGGGATGCAATTTTGGGGTTGTTTTGGGATTTATCTGGGATTTTTGGCTTGTTGTTCTTAATTTTCATTGCATCAATGTGAGTATCTAGGGGGTGTGTGTAGGGCGTGAGCATAAGTTTCATCCTGCATAGCATGAGCTTTTAGGGCTTCCTAGTAGCATGATTTTTAGCTTTCTTGGGCATCCTAGGCTACAAGGTTTTTTAGCCTTCTTGGGCTTCTTGGGCCACAAGGTTTTCTAGGCTTTCTTGGACGACCTAGGTCGTAAGGTTTTTCAACCTTCTTGGGCTTCCTGGGCCGCAGGGTTTTCTAGGCAGCATGAATGCTAAGGGAAGGCAAGCATGAGTATAAGGCAAGGAAGGCCTATTTGTTTCTTTTCTAGTAGTGTAAGCTGCATTGTAGGATCAATTTCCATGGGATGTATTTGGTGGACGATTTGACCATGCAAACAATTTTGTCCCCCTATGCTAGCATTCCTGTGCAACTCCAAGTTCCTAGGCAGTGTGAGTTGTAGGTTTCCAATGTGAGCTAGAATGTAGGAAACCCAGGGTGAGTGGTAGGGAGACAGATGGCATGGTTTTTCTGGAACAATCCTGGTGTGAGCCCTCCCAATGTGAGTCCTCCTAGCATGAGTTGTCCCAACATGAGTCATTTGGTAACAGGCCACAGGGTGAGTCGCTTGGGAAATTGCAACGTGAGTTGCTGAAATAGGCCCTAGCATGAACATGGCTAAACGTCAATGTGAGTGGCGTTACAAGGGGAAGGGGAGTTTTTAGCGTGACCACCAGGGCTTCCAGGTAGTGCGAGCTGTAGGATTCCAAGGAAAACTGCAGGTTCCAGCATGAGTTTGCTGGTTCTAGCATGAGTTGGAATGTAGGAAACCCAGCGTCAGTTGACACTAGATCAGTTCCCAGCATAAGCTGCCAAGGATGCCCAGTGTGACAACATGTGTTGTTTGCTGGGATGCCCATTACTTGCTAGTTTCATGTTTATACCATCTATTTTTTTCCTGAGACGGATGATTTAAACCTTGCTTCAGTTAGTGTTTATGTTATGTATTTTTGTGTGGATTTATTGTGAAATGGATTTCAATGTATCCTAGTGAGCATCAGATATACTAAATAGATATTGGTGTCCTTGTCTCATGGGGTGAAGTTGTGCATTTAAAGTATTTGTTTATGTGATTTTTGGTTTATGTGATTTTGACCTATTGTTAGCACTTAGATTCCTCACTTACCTAATGTTTTTGGATGTATGTAGGGGACCTAAATCTTCTCTTCACATGGTTGAGCTTGTTGGCATACTTGCTTGGTTTGGCCCCTTTGGACCGAACACACCTCCCTATGACATGCGCATCGGACCCCATGTGATATGGTTTCACCCTAGTGTTAGTTCATTTTTGTCATTCATCCTGCAAAATTTTAGTGTGGTTATATGGTCTCACCTGAGTGAATAGTTGGCTCATGATATCATCGAGATAGCGCTGCCCAGGTCTACACAAGGCATGCTTGCCTTTATTATTGATATCGATGAGGGGCTTTTTAAGGTTGAGGGAGGCCTTGCTGAGGGTCGTAGATCTACTCGTCCCTTGACTCGTGTGTGGGAGCTACCTACTTGCATTCATTACAACAACATCAACACAATTTTCTTAGCCTTCCATGTGCACACTCTATTCTAGAACCGACCTAGGACAGTATATAGAGTGGACAGGTATGCTCCTTTGTGCCTTACTTTACTTTTTGATTTCTTTTTAAATTTTATATCATCATCTAAATGTAAATGTTGTTTTCCTATGTAGGCCCCATTTTGACGAACATGGGATGCGCGATGATGATGGTGGGCTTGCCTTAGCATGCACAGTGCTAGAGACATTCATGGCGGGCCCCATTCTTTATGTTTCGGTGCTGGACCAGATAAAGGTGGCTATTATTAACTACCATAGGCAATTTTCAAGAGTCTTTGAGCACTACCAAGTTCGTGGTTGGTTACATGAGGATTGGTCTTCTAATGGGCCAATTTTCCCTCAAATAATTGATCCTGCACCTATCCCACCTATACCATTTACTGATGGTAAATGACCACACTCTAGACTCCATTTTCTTTTTTTTATTGCATCATTATATACTATGTTTTTTAACTCTTTGCTCTTTGTTTTCTTTTTACAGCAGCTATATCCCCTCCGAAGAAGTTACTATTATAACAGGACATACTGAGGCCACCCTTTTTATGAAATATGGGGAAGTAGAGCAATCTCAACAATGGTTGCAGAAGATAGCTTCTAATTTGATCATTAGCCACCTTGCCCAAGTAGGTCTAATGGACTTGTTCACAGCTTTAACTCCTAGTATTCCGGTTACTGAGATGATCACTATTGTTGATTCTTTCAATGATGATGCTTCCCATTTTAGCATCCGAGTTTGAGGATTCAAAGTATCTTTCCACCTAACCTCTGAATTCCTTTCTAGTCTTTTTGGCATACCCATGGATGGTGCCAGGGTGACTATAGATAAAGCAACTAAAGAAGGCCATGTCATAATAGAGCTTGAGCAATGGTTAGGTGTGTCTCGGGGTCCTAAGGGCTTTTCCAGGTGAGATGATACTTGATCAATAGAGATGAACTTCTTGTATTCTCTCTTTCAGGCACGGGCATTCCTCAAATCTCTTTCTCAAGGAAGAAACCTTGGGATCGAGTTCGTGCATGTCATGCATGCAGTTTTAGAGACAGGCATGTGCTACAACTGGGCACAATTTCTCAAATCTGGTTTTCACGGGGAGATCATTAGGTTACATTCAAACATCCATGCCAAATCCCATTTTACATTCTCTTTCTTTGCAAGATACCTACGTAGGTTTGCTGAGTTCCTAGTAGTTTATGATGATAATTGTTATTTTAATGGATTGCTCACAACTATCCCACCCTTGGATTCACCATTTTTTTAGCACCACTAGTTCCCAGGATCCACTAGAAGACATTGAGGAATTAGTATCAGTTACTGGTGGAGGTGAGGCCAGCCATTCCCATCATTCCCATGATAGCTTGGCATTGGAACTGCCTAGGTTGCGCACATCTATTAAAAGGGCTGAACATTTGATTGGTGAGACTATTGGGAAGTCCAAGACAAAGGTGAAGAGGAAGGAATGCCCAAGGGAGCTTGCTCTAGATGTGATACCACCAATAGCAAAGAATATTCAGTTTGTACTTCCAGTGGAGGGTAAGTATTTTATTTTATTATTATATATTTATTATTATTATTCTTTATTTTTTTTGGCCTATACGTTATATATACTATGTTATACTAACTCTAAGATTCTGGAATTATCATAGGAAAGTCCTGAGAGATAGAGAGAGAGAGAGACTTTAGCCCTGATGGCTAATCCTGAAGTGGTTGTAATAGGGTCGAAGGAAGAGGCGAAGGGAAGAGAAGAACCGATCGAAGAACTTCCCACCTCGCAAGAGGAAAGTGTGACAAATGTCATAGGGATGAAGCTTGTGGAGGCTTTGGATGCACTTAGGCATTCCAATGATGAAAGAGGTGTCTTCGATGGATCTTTGCAGCTTGATGATCTACCCAAGCTAAACAACAAAGGGCTTTTTGGTATGTTCCTTTTAGCTTAATCTATGTTTTTTGTACCCTTTAATTTTCATGTGTTGTTCTTGATTATCTTGATTATCTCTAGCATTAGAGGTAAATGCTGAGATTTCTAAGGCACATACATCTGGGGAAGGGGTGTCAGGATCACAGGTTCCAATCGAGGTGACCTCCCCTGGTTGTCCCATGCCAACCGACCAGCTAAGACCATGGCCTGAGATGCCTAGCCAAATAGACTTTGTTAAAGCCATCGTTAATGATGTGGTCGCTCGCTTACAGGAAGCTCATCCAAAACTAGGTATGTGTGTGTTATATATTACGCTAAGTGTCTAGGTTTATTATGTTTCTTTGCATTCATTATTGATTATAGCTGATTCATATGTGCGGTACTTACACTTGCAGGTGCCAATCTCTAGTGGAACCCTTCTAAAGCTACTCACATTGATGCCCTCCCTAAATTGCTAGGGAATATTGAGCAAGTCCCTAGGAATGTGTACGATGTAGTTTTCGGTTGCATCGTACAGAATGCTAAGTCACTTTAGAATTGTAGGCGTTCGATTGAGTATTTATGGGACGAGGTGCATTCATTGATGGAAGCACTAGAAAAGGAGAGAAAGGAGAAAAGGGATCTCCAATCGTGTTACGATCTTGCTGCTACTAGACTATCTGGTGATAGCACTTGGTGCACATCTGAAAACATGTATGCACGTTACTGGACGATTTTGAACAGCAAAGTGTAGGTGACACGGGACTTAGCAGAACAAAGAGCATACATAGATTTGCTGAATAGGAAATTTCACAATTGGAATTCCTTTGCTACTAAAGTACAGAAATGGGGCCAAGACCAAAAGGACCACAAGCATCAATATAAGAAATTTTTAAAGCAGGAGTCAGTTGAACACTACCAAATGGAGATGTTCATCGATGGGTTAGGCTTGTGGCCTACTTATGACAGGTTTGTCGAGTCCACCAAGGTGGAGGGATCTCTCGAGAGAACCATTGCTACCGCCTCTAGGAAGGCTTCAATAGGCATGTCCTCTCTTGAGCATCCTACCTGAACCTTGGTGGACAAGGGTAAAACCTTGGCTGGCATTGACCTCGACCTAGAGGAGGATTGGGAAAATGTGCCCAAGGAGGAGATTTTATGATGTTTAGAGGCCAACTTAGGGCCCTCCTCACTTGTGATTGTTTTATTGTGGCATTTATTTTTGTATGGTTTTATTTTTTTTATTGTTAGTGTTACTGTTTTTCCTAGTTTTGTATTTATGATTGGCTTTACTACTCTTACCTTTTTTTTTGTTTTCTACCCTATTATAAGGACATGTTAATGATGGAGCTAGCCCCAGTGGAGTGAGAGTGGATGATGAAGAGGATCTTGGGGACCAACCCCCTCCATGAGCTTATTATTAATCTAACTTTAGCTATTAAATGTTTTTGATTTTATTGAATGTTTGATGGAAATATATGGTTGAAAAATGTAATAACATGGACCTAGTTATGGCATAATGTGTTGGAATTTTACTACCATATTGATGTATCATTTTTTTGTTTTCTCTTTTTATTTGCATTTTCAAGTATTATCGTGAACATATGCTTGTAGCCAAATGTAAAATGGAGGAGAAATGTAAATCAACACTTGTAAAAGAAGAAAGTAACGAGAAGGTATAGATTGAGATTGCAACTTGTATCATTTAAACTAAAATTTAACATAACATAGTGAATGTTTGTAAACTTGTGACATATTGAATCCTAGTTTAAAGCTGTTTTGGGCTATTCACATCAGTTTAAAGTCATGGTGAACTATTGCATCTATTGTTAAAGAAAGAAAGATTACCAGTTTTATGCCATAGTGAGCCAAAATCAATAACAGTTTTAGGAAGCTTTTAAAAGGAACCGACCATTTCTGACCGTGGCTAGTTTAACGTCATTGCAGATGTTCACTGGCAATTTAACTTCGTACTGGATGATAGATAGTTTAATGTCATTCCAGACATCTATTGATTCATTTTAATTATTGAATTGCCTCTTGATCCTTTGTAACTTAACATGTGGGGTTGGGCATGTAGATATGATCTTATACTCACCTTCCCCTTCACTGGTGATGTCAAAGGGTATTTCCAACCAAGAGACATAAGTAGGAATGGCTCCTATATTAGTGTTGCCCGGTGCTTCCTCGGTTTTAGTAATATCATGAGTTAACGTTGAGTTCATGTCTCGATATATGCTCATAGTTCCTTGGTTAGGCTCAACGAACTCAATTTCTGACTCTTGATCTTCTCCAAGGTGTGAGGAAGTGAGTGATATTGTTGTATCCCCTTGTATGATGATTTCACCACCCTCGTAAGGTAGGTGGATCTCCTGATGGATTGGTGAGGATATGGCTCTAAGTTAAGCTAGCCAGGGATGCCCTAGAATCAGATTAAGCATTGGCATTTCGTTGACTACTACAAATTCAGCTGATGTGGGGAATTGATCCCCAACTATTAAATCCAAGGTAACCATACCTTTCACCCCAACATGGGAACCACTAAAGGATTTTAGGAAAGAAGTTGTCGTGGGATGTATTTTTTTATTAAGTTCCAATTTTTCAATGATGGGAAAAGGTATCACGTTTGTCGTAACACTGTCATCAACATGCACCCTACATATCTTGAAATGATTGACTTGTATCATTATGAACATAGGAGCTGTGGTGACTTCTCCTATTTTCTCATCTAGCTTAATGTCCTTAGCACAAAACTGTAGGGATGTAGTCTTTGATTCCTGAGTTTGCAAGGAAAATACTGCATAAATGGATGGCTCATCTATAGGGATGTCCTCACTAACAGGAATTGTAGTTAGCATCCAAATGAAAGCTTCTCGATGTACTGGTGAAGTCATTACTAGGTCAATGTGCTTGCTAGGTCTTTACCATTTGGGGCACCCTTTTCTATGGAGATTTGATCCATTTGACCCAGCATTTGTATTTCTCGTGGAGGAATTTTTGTGTTGGTAACTGAGGGTGCTGGGTTCAAGACACAACCCGTGACATTATCCTCATTTTGATGATGTGTACTAGCCTCATTAATGGAAGAACCCATAGGAATAGCATTTAGCGGTGTGGGCTTTGGTGGTCTTAATTTGTACTAAAGGTTTTCTCTTTCTAGGTGCTCTCTTGTTAGTCTATCGGTAAGATGTTCTTGCAAAGGTTGCGGGGGAATGGAGGTGGGTTGTGTGTCAAGGTGTTTTGAAACTTGGATCACAAAGGGAATTGGTCAGTTTTCAAATGGTGTGGTTGTTGCTGCAATAGAAGGAGGTACGCGGATGACAAACGGGTTTTGTGGCGTAGGGGATGTGCATATGATGAAAGGGGTTTGAGGAGATGTTAGGGTAGGTGTGTTTTTTAAAGGCCTATAGATCACAAAAGGTTTTCGCAAGATGTCCTGTCTATTCTCCACATGGATAGCATTAATTACATATGGTGCATCATTGGTATTGAGAGGATCCTTGTAGACTCTCATGGATTGGTTTTGGGGTCTTACTGGGTTTGCCTCGTCAAATACTACTTCACCCTTGTCAATCATGCATTGTATATCCTATTTCAAGGTGAAATAGTAATCTATCCCATAACCACACCATTGGTGATATTCACAAAACCTATTGAATCTAAAGCCTCTTGGAATGGGGGATTCATTAGCCATTGCTAAGGCTGGGTTCTTGGCCAACTCACAGAATCAATCATGTTTTTGAGATGCCACGGGAGACATTTGTTTATGTTTGATTAACTTGGCCTTTAAAAGTTGATCAAGCAATTGTGAAGGCTTCATAGGCAAGGATGTATATTGAGCATGGTCTTTGCTTTCAAATGTATAGGCATGACCCATGTTGGTGTTTTTATTTGAGGAAGTTTCGGATGTAGGCACAGGTGTGTTTCTTTCATAGCTATTTGGGATAGCGGGTTGTTTTTCATTTTGTCCTAGATGGTTAGGTCAAGCTGTCTCGACCACTGCTGCTACCATTGTTTTGGATTTATCTTTCCTTGTATGTTGGCTCCTAACAGTCAAGTAAGCTGGGTCATTACTTGTTTGTGCCACCTCTTCTATATCTTTAATTTGCACAAATTCTTGGCTCAAATGTGTGAGCTTTAAAGCTTTTACTTAATAAAGTCTTTCATGACCACCTTAAGGATGGTAAGTAGATATGTTTTAAGGATGGGCTCGTGAAGTTCATTCAAGGTTGCACTCCACCTTTGGATAAATTTCTGTGCTGGCTCTAATGGCACTTGTTTAATCTGAATCAAGCTATCCAATGTAGCTTCAGGCTTTAGATTGTACTTGAAATAAGTGACAAAGTAGTGCAACAAGTCCTCTAGAGAAGATATGGAGCTGTGAGGTAAAGCTCAGTACCAGTCTAAGGCTTTTCCCGTTAAGGACATAGCAAACACACACAGAATTACATAAGGCCATGCCTGAAGCAATAGACACTCTATTCAAAATGTTACTAGGTGAGCATTTGGATCTCCCTCTCCATTGTACTTGGTTAGCTTGGGTAATGAGACTCCTTTTGGCAAGGTTAATGAGGGAACTGAGGGGTCAATTGGATCATCTTAGTAGAAATCCAGTACTCTAACTTCCTCAGTGTTCATAGTTTTAAGGCACTTTAATTTGTTTGCTAATGAGTGCATCATTTTTTTTGTATCTTCCCACTCTTGGGAAATAGGCAAACCAGTGGGTTGAGTTGGTGTTGATTGATAATCATTCAATTGTTGCATCATTTGTGGAGAGAGAGATTGTTGGACTGCCATTTTTTTGCAGTGTGATGACATTTGGAGTTGAGACTATGGGGTGTGATACACTGTAGTGAGTAGACAGGTTTTGCTAAACAACTGGTGGAACCCACTGCCAAGCCATAAGTTTTGAAGTAACACCCTGAATATGTTGGGTTGAAGTAATCAATGGTGCTCCATGGATTTTCACTTGAGGTATGTAATGGGTCAACGTGGAAGCTGGTATAACTGATGGCATCCCAATTACTTGAGGTTGAAAGGTCAATCATGCATTAATTTTGGGAGGAGGTTATTAGGATTGTATTTGTGGAGGTATGATGGAAGTGGAAGTATCAGATTGAATGTTGAGCCTGGAGAAGATGGGAATGGAAGTGGGTACTTCCTCCAGAGAAGCTGATGGTCGAGCGTTCAAGGATAAAGGTGGAAGTATGGCCTCTTCTAGGAAGGGTTGGGATAATGAGTTTGTATGGGCATGGGGACTAATGGTATGGTATGAATCCCCATGTTCAGATTGGGCTATGAAGTCATCTTCCTCATCTCCACCCTGAGGCTCTACTGGAGGTGGCTGTAAGGCTTGACTTCTTGCCATGAGAAGCTGGGATATGAGTCTATGATGGTGTTCGGAAAGAGGGATTATATCAAATGCTGAGGAATAAACTCATGACCTCCTTTGTAAATAAGTTCATAGTCTCGCTTTGCTTCCCTCTCTACATGATCGATAGGCAAGTTGGCATGGATCTTGACACAGATGAAGTTATACTGATCAGGTGTAAGAGTTGCATAAGTACGGTCTTTTCCCTATAGCCTGAGTGATTTTCGTGTAGGGCCTTGGGGGTTTATCTATTCAATAATAGTTATGGGTTCTATAGAAGTCATAGGGTTCAAGGTTTTAGCCCCAAATTCAGAGATCGGCAGTTTCATTGAATTAATTTGGGAGGATTCCATAGTGAGCACAAATAAACTGGGCTAGACGAGTTGAATGTGAGTAACTGATAGACAGCGTGAGCTAACAGTGTGAGTTGATAGGTAGCGTGAGCTGATAGGCAGTGTGACCTGACAAGAAACGTGAGTTGACAACATGAGCTGACAGGCAGTTTGAGCTGACAACATGAGGTATCCAAGGGATAGAGTGAGTAAGTCAAGCTGAACTTGCATAAGCTAGCTTGACATGCTAGGCAAGTGGTAGCAGAAGATTAATGTGAATGGTCGACGATGGTGGTGGTGGAGTTGCAGAGCTTAAAGTACTCATCGTAAGAGTTTCTCGGGTTTACAGTCTCAATTAACGTAAGAATTTTTGTAGGTTTCCCTCCTTCTAGTGCTAATTTACTGTATTGGCCTAAATCTTTGGTGTAAGGTTGGAAGGGAAAACAAACACCGAAAGATCATCGGGTAGACACAGCTGACCTTCCCTTCACATGAGGGAAAGTTGGAAAAGGGAACAAAGGTAGAGTGCCTTGGATGGTCTGCACACAAATCAGCCAAGGAATTCATCAAGCGTAAACTATGGCTCACACTAGGGTTATTATAACTAATGATGTACGGAATGTAAATAGTAATGTACGAAATGCAAACAAAGCGTATACAAAATAATGTTGTAAACAAAACATAAATCGAATGTAAAATAGAGTAAATAGAATAATGGCTGGCAAAATGAACTATATTGTATTGCTCAAAAAAAGATGTGCACCAATCAATGCGTAGCTGAACATGTGGATGGAAGGTCAAGCACCAAGCCCTGGGGTGATGTGATGTGTTTCAGAACTGCTTGGATTCTAGGAGTCAAGTGTGTCCGAGCGTCCAAGGATTTCTGGTCTAAGTTCTCTAAGTCACCAAACTTCAAAATTGTCAACCTTTTTTATGTGAATTGACAAGGTATTTATAGGTTTTGGCCAGGTTCAGGTGCAGAATTCATGTGTGGAATCAACGGTTGAAAGATTAGAGGAAAACAGATCTAGTGACACATGTCCGATGGACAGCTGTATGTGAGTTGGACATGCATGGGCAAGCTACATTCTCGACCAGGTGCATTGTATCTTACAACATGTGTTAACTTACTCAAGCTAGATTACGATCATGGGAGCACATACAATTCAGAGCGTAAGAGCCTGACAAGCTCACAAATAATGAAAATTTACAATGAAATGATAATGTACAACAAGAGAAATTGACTCTGGCTCGCTTAAAACTTATGGATCTTTGAATTGACTACTGCAAGATGTTAATTTAAGTGGTTATGTGGCTATTTGAGGCATATTTACTTAACTAGAACTTCCAGCATAAGTTAACTTTGTCTTGGCATGTCCTCAGGGTGTGCATGCTACACTCACGCTGCCAGCATGACTTTAGCCTGAGTGACCTAAAATGATAGATTTTCCACCAAATTTTGATTTTTGAAGCCTTATTCTTGAAGTGTAATGATTTCCTGACAATGATTGACCTTGAGAGTGATCTAAAAATCAAAAAATGAGCTTGAAAGTGACTTGTTTTGAGCCACTTTGGTAGGTCACGCTGGACTCACACTGCCAATATGACCACAACGTGACCACAACATGAGCTACAAAAACTTACAATTTTTGGACTTGAAATCTAGAATTCTAGAGGTTGAAATATGAAGTTGTCAACAATGAGCCCTGAAGATGACTTTCACCTTAGAAATCAAATCATTTTGACTCATTTTTGGGCTCTGAAAATTGCTCACACTATACTCATGCTTCCAGCGTGACCTCAGCGTGAGTGTGAAAATGTGAAAAAAATTTCTCCAAATTTGAATTCCTAAATGCTGAAGCTTGGAGTGGTCATTAGTGGCTCTTGAGGATGGCTTACACCCTCACTCTGAGCCACCTTTGACTTGATTCTGACACCGTTTTGGAGTTCCTCACATTGAGGGCAAGCTACCTTGACAGCGTGAGTTCCATGTCTTAGTCAAATTTTTCCTCTCGAATGCTTGAAAGGGCTTGAGTTGTTCTTGTTTCAAAGTGTTATGACAAAATTAATGGTGTTTCAAAACACATCATACACCTTACTCTAGACTAAACCATATGTCACAAAGCAAATACTAGTCCAGGTGGGAAGACAGTGAACTACAATCAACAAGTAACTATCTAGATACAACAACTAGCTCGTCTGTAGAGTTCAACAAGATCATGCATGAAACGCTTGTATTCGTATGGTTGAGTGTAGGGGTACCTCGCCACTCATCATTGATGATGGCCTTATTGCTTGCTTGTACTTGTCCATTAGCTTGAGGATAATATGGTGATGAAAAGGAGTGCTTAATACCTAGGTCATGATAAAAATTTTTCATTTCTTGGCTACTAAATTATGGTCCATTATCTTTGACTATGATCATGGGTATGCTAAAACTAGCTACTATGTTATCAAGTATGAATCTACAGACTTGTTTAGATGTGGTCTTCCTTAAAAGAGTAGCCTCAATCCACTTAGTAAAGTATTTGGTTGTGAGATGATGAAGTTATGCCCTACAAAATACATAGGCACTATAGGTCTAATGATATCGAACCCCCACTGTTAAAATGACCAAGTTATCTATGTGGTATGTACCTTAGTTAGCAATATGTGTATGAGGTTACTATGCCATTGGCATGTGTCATAAGTTTTGACCTTTTGGAGATAGTCACTTTCCATATAATGCCAATAATAGCCTAACCATCTAATCTTAGCAACCATAGCTCTAGGTCCTATGTGTCACCCACATACACCCTTGTGAACCTGCTCCAGGACTATTTGGGCTTTAGCTTTGCCTAAGCATACTAAAAATATGCCATTGTAGGACCATTTACATAATGTGTTATCACCTATTATGACATACTATTTTGATCATTTATATTGAGCATTCTTTTGAGTAGTACTTAAGCATTTTCAAGGTTCACCATACATCAGATAAAACTTGATGTCATCATACCACTCTTTTGGAGGAGTGGTATGAACTACAACCACAAAGGTATCCTCAGCACTCTACATGATGGAAATGACATAGTCCATAGTCAAGATGGGCAACTTGCTAAACACATCTATCTTCACACTAAGCACTAGCATTACAATGGCATTAGCTATAGTGTTTTTGGTTTGAGGTACATGTTGGATATCAATGTCTATAAATTATTGTAAAAATTACTTTCCTAGGTCACAATAAGGTTCTAGATGTTTGGATTTATAGGTGTAAACCTTGGTTACCTAGTTAACCACAAGTTGTGAGTTGTCTTTGATGATCAAGTATTTAACTCCTAGGTCACGGGCTACTATCATCACTCTAATCAAATCCTCATACTCTGCTACATTGCTGGTACATGAAAACTTAAATCGATAGGTAAAGGATTGGATTTCACCAAATCGAAAGGTTATAATGGCAACGAAACTAACCCCATGGGCAATTGAAGCTTCGTGGAAGTGCATGACCACCTCATAGCCCTTGGGCACTTGGCTAACAGTATTAACATGTTCATTTGGGAATTCAAAGTCTATACTTACATGGTCTTCAACTAGTGAAACAGTTAGTTGTATGACTATAGCTTGACCTTTCATTGAGGCTTGGGAAATGTAGTGAAGATAAAAATCCACTGTTATGGCTTTCCATTGAGCTATACATGTACTTTCATAAAGCTAGTTGTTATGGATCTAAGCACATTATCTTTGCAAATGACATTGATCTGGCTTTTAAAGATATAGTCTCTCTACTTCTTCAATGAGAAGACTAGTTCTAGATAATACTTCTAAACTTAAGTGTATCATGTACCATGGGCTACTAATTCATGGCTAAGGTAGTAAACTCAACTCTGCTTCATCATCTCATTTTTAACAAAGTAGAAAGACAATGGATATGTTGGAGATAACAAGGTAAATATAAAAGGGCTTATCCTTTTATGGACAATAAACCATCAGTAGTTGTGCCAACTCTTTCTTAAGGTTTTCAAAGGCCTCTTGGCATTATGTTAGCCACTCATAGTGAACTCCTTTCTTAAGCAAGTGTTGCATAGGTTGTAACTTATCCATAAGCCTAGTGATAAACCTACATATAAATTGTAATATGCCTTGTAATCCTCAAAGCTTCTTAAGGTTAGTAGGTGTAGCCAAGTTGGATATGGCTTTAACCCTATCAAGATCAACACATATCCTTGCTTCAGACACTACAAGGCCCATCATCTTACTAGTTTTGACATCAAAGATACACTTTTTAGAATGAAGCCTAAGCTCATACTTGAGACATCATTTAAGTACAAGGTCTATTTCATGTGCATGATCATTGGCCACTTTGGACTTAACGACTAAGTCATCTATGTAATCATTGAGAAAAATTAGCATGAAATCACTAAAGATATACATCATGGCTCGCTGGTAGGTTTCTCCCGCATTCTTCAGGCCAAAGGGCATCATGGTATAGCAAAAGATACCCCAAGGAGTCATGAAGGTCATGTTAAGAATATGTTCTGGGTTGATCCTAACTTGGTTGTATCCGAAGAATCCATCCAGAAAGGACAATAAGGCATGTCTAATTGTATTATCAATAAGTTAATTAATACTAGGTAAAGAGAAATTATCTCTAATGGTTACCTTATTTAGGTCTCAAAAATTTATGCAAATATGTATACTCCCATTTTTCTGAGGGACTACCACTATATTGGACTTCCATTCTACATAAGCTATAGCTTTGATGAAATCAACTTGATATAGCTTTGTGATTTCATCATGAACTACCAAGGCCAAATCAAATCTACTCTTGTGAACCTTTTACTTGACTGGTCTAATGCTAGGATTGAGTATGATGTTATGTTGTACTGGGTGTGGGTCTAGACTTGGCATATCTTCATATGAACAAGCAAAGGCCTTAATGTTACCTTGTAAGACCTTGGTGATGTCTTGAGCCTATTGAGGTTCCAGTTATGAACTTAGTTTTAGGATTTTTCTCCTCACCACTATGTGTTGTGACAAGAACCTCAACTAGAGAGTCTTTGGTAATGTTACTAGTCTCTAGGTCAAGGATTTTTACTAGGATTTTAGGTCATTCTAAATATTTCTCTATTGAGGCTATGTGATTGACAAGATTCTCAGGCTTAAGATCTAGGCAATTAAGGTTGATACATCATTTAACATCATTGTGATGCCTACTTAGGCCCAAAGGTAAACTGATTTGCTCCCTAGTACTCATACTCTAGTCTTGCATGTTAACCATAAGCACATAAATTGGCACCTGGGTAAATATGAATACATAATGCCAAAATGATAAAATTATGTAAACACATGCTATTTTAATGCCAAACAAGAATGGAAACAAGGCAAACAGAGGTCAAGAAAAGGCCAAAAAAATATCAAGATAAGGTCAAAACAATGTGAAACATCATAGAAATATAAAAGATAAGGCTAGATATGATCGATTAAGATCACAAGCCTACTAGTTTAAGGCCTTGGCAGGCCATGGTTCCAGTTTAAGGCATTAGCAAGGAATGGCTAAATGGTGTCAAATGATGATTAGGGAAGGTCAAACCCCATCATTCAATACCATTCAAGGACTAAACGAAGGTAAGTAAAGCTATAATATAGAGAGAATAAAGGTAAATACAATGAGATTAAATTGATCTAGAGGTTGAGCAAGGTCAATAAGGCATAATAAGGTTGAACGAGGTCAAACCACCATGCAACAAGGCCAAATCAAGAAAATAGAATAAATGTGATAAAACTTGGTCAATATTGGTCGAATAGGGTTTGATTTTGCTAGTTTTAGACCTTAGTGGGCCTTGGTTTAAGGCTAAAATATTTATAGGTGATTTTGAATACTGATCGGAGCTATTTTAAGGCTATTTGGGCCAAAAAAAGTGAGGTGTTTAGGGTATCCACACTAGACCCACGTTGGCCAACAATGGATGGGATAGCTAGGTAGTTTCCTAGATTCATTTTGAGTAGTTTTTGACTCCTAGTGACTTACATGATCAATGTAGTAGACTGGGAAAGGAAAGAAATTAATTCTAGCACTAGTTTCAACCTCTAGAAGCCCTCATTGAAGCCTAGATCTGCTATCCATGCTAGAACAATGTTGGCCAGCATAGCCCCAATGTGGCTACTAATAAAACTGAGTTTTGTGGCATTCAAAGGATCAATATTTGGGTTCCAAGACCTTCCCAAGGCAATATTAGTCAATATTAGCTATTTTGGAGGTCAAAACTATCAAAAACGTAGGTCTTGAGGTTATACCCTCTGGCCCCCAAAGCCACATTGGCTAGCATGGATGGGAGGGGTTCTCAACATTGGATATCTAGATTTGGGTTATTATGGGATCAAACATGGTTAAATTTGTAGTTGAGACTAGGGTTTTGTAGTTGTACACTCCCTTGCTAAGTTTTGAGGCCATTTCAAGAGAGTTTCAAATGTCAAATCATGTAGGAAGTTGTACCCATGCTGGGGCCACACTAGCTAGCATGGCTTCAACATGGCTTAGGGTATGCACTCTTACCTTTTATTCTTGGGATGGTTTTGGGAGCAAATTGACAAATTTTTTAGGCTTCTAAGGTAGTAAAAATGGATTTCTCAGGTTTTTGGTCAAATTTGGCTAGGTTTGATGGCTATATGAGATAATGTATGGTTCTATCCCCTTGATCCATGCTGGAAAATGTTGCTCCAATGTGGGTAAGGGGGTATGGTGGGTTTCAAGGTTAAAATGAGATTTAAAAGGTGCAAACTCAAGGCTATGGATATTATGCTTTACCAATGTAGGTTTTGGGTCTCTAGGGATGTCAATATACTACCAAGAGTGGTAAGGTAGCTCACCCCTACTGGAGCCACCCTGCCCAACATGGCTCAAGCCTTCCCTAGAATAGATACCTTGAGATATAAGATTTTGACATGTTTTGATAGTAAATCAACCTTGCATGTTAGCCCCCAAGGTTGCTAGTGTTAATTGATATGGTTTAGGATCAAATCTAGTATTTTCTAAGGTGTCTGGATGGTTCTGGGAGTCATCCCCTCCTAGAGTAATTCTAGGCCACACTATCCAACATGGTCCCAGCATGGATGAGAAAGGGGAATAGATTTTTGTTATTTTTTGTAGCTTGTATCAGGTCTAATGACTTACAAAGGTGCTAACAAGGTTCTAGGGTGAATATGATACAAGTTAAAGTTACTTTGGTTTATCGATAACTCCTTCATGGGCTTTCCTTGAGGCACCTAGACTGAACCCATGCTAGCTAGCATGGGTAAGGGGGGTGCTTAGCATGGGAGTATGAGTGATCATGAAATAGAGTCAGCTTTATTAATTATTGGTTACCAAAGTTCCCAAGAAGTTCATGAGGTTAACACATATATATTTTGATGTAAATTTTAAAACTTTTTGGCTATACCTTATTCATCCAAGCTAGGAAAGCATTTCCTAGCATGGATAAGATTCCCCCCAATGTGGCTCCACTTGGGTTCAAGGTTTGACTACTTTTGATGAGATTTGATAGGGTTTGGAAGCTATCGGGGTTGCAGGGGTTGGTGATCAAGATCTAGCATCAAAATAGTCTAATCTGAGGGCTCCTTAGAGGCTTATGTAGTCATCCCCATTGAGCCATGTTGGGTAGCATGGCCCCAATGTGGATGGAAGGGGGATGTTAGATTTTTGCTATTCTTGGTCATTATGGTGGCATTTGATAACTTTAAGAGACTCTAGTAGGGTTTAGAGGACAACAAGGCAGGTTTCAAGACTATGTTTGGCTATCGAATGGGTTTTATGGCTTACCCACATGGCACACACATTGGACCCATGCTAGGTAGCATGGGTAGCAGGTTCACCAGCATGCATAAGGCTTCAAACATTAAAATAAATCCATAATTTTGGAAAATTTTGACTATAAACCATGGAGGGGTGTCTAGGCTATCAAAATGGATTTCATGATTATTTTAGGGTTTTATGACTTTTCCCCATGGCACCCACATTGAACAACATGGGTTAGGGCTTCACCAATGTGGGGATGGATTTTGATTTAAAAATTAAGATATTTTTGGTCAAATATAGGTCACTAGAGACTACAAAGAAGTGTTGGAGTCAAAATAAAGCAACTAGGTGGTCAATGTTGGTAGTTTAAGGTTACACCCCATCCATCCATGCTAGAACCATACTAGGCAATGTGGATAGAGCCCCCTTCAATGTGGCTCCACCAAATTTGAAAGCTTCAGGCACTTTTCACTTACTTTGACAAGGTTTTAGAGCTACCAAGGTTGACTAAAGGGGTTTAAGGCTACGTGGGGGATTTCAGGCTATGTGTGCCCACCTTGGGATCGAGTTAGGGCTTAGTAGCACTGGAGGGTGGGTATGGATGTCATATCACCCTAGGCAATATTAGGCCAAATTTTCTCCAATGTTTTTGCCCAAAGTGTAAGTTGCATGGGCATTTTTCCCCCTGTTGGGGTCTAGGTTTTAGGTGCATTGATTGTAGCTACCAAAAATGGCAAGAGAGGTGAGGTTGTATGGTCATAAGGAGTAGGACATAAGAACCCACACTAGATCCATGCTGCCTAGTGTGGGTGACAAAGGGAGAAGGTTTTAACATGGTTATATTGGTTCTAAGGGGTCAAAACCTTAGCATAGAGAAGGTTTCTAAGCTTAGAATACACTTTGCATGGAAGGCATCTAGTGGGGTCCATCACACAAAATTCAAAATTTTGAATCTTGTTACTAACTCCCACCATTCCAAAATTATCTAGAATTTCCCCCATTTTCACTTATAGTGCACCATGAGTTTCAATGCTCAGAACTAGCAACAAGGGCATACAAGAGGATGCCTAGGTTTTGATCAAGTTTTTATGCAAAATTCTTCCAAAAATCAAACACAACTCCCATTCTCTCACTTTAGTGCCTTGCTTAGTGCTCTTGTAGATATCTCTTGCTCAAAAAAAAAAAAATCTCAAACCTTAGCATGGTTGGTCCAAGAGCCCCTCCAAGTGGCATTGGAAATCACATCTCAAGGATTTCCAAGTTTCCTCAACATTATAAGCAACTAGAATGAAGAGGAAGGGTGGAAGTAGTAAAACCTCAATCATTTAAAATGAAAACATAATAGCCTATGGCATCTCACACCTGCTGAAACCCATGGTCATTCAAAGTTCCCCTACTATCACTTTGAGGTAGGCCATTACTAGCCATTCTTATGTGTTCTTGATTGTTTTTGCTACTTTTTCTCGTGTGGGATGGCAAAGTTTTCTTTGATCTAGACCGTTGTGCTTGATAAAATTTAGTTTTGAAAAAATCCAACCTCCTATTTTGATGTTTTCTATGTGTTTTTAAGGTTACTTGGTTACTTAGGCTTTGTTTAAGGAGGTTTTAAAATTAGTCTTTTCTTTTTTTTTATGTGTTTTTTACTATTTATAAATGAAAAAGCAACCCTGCTTGTGTGATTTTTTCCAGGTAAATGGCTAGATATTGTTGAATTCTTACATTTTTTGTTTTTATAGTTAGGTTTAAGGTTTCTATTGGTTGTGTTTTTACTAGATTTGAAGTTGTATTGAATGAGTTATGAATTTTTTTAGCTAGGCTATACAGTTGTGTTTTATGAGGTTTTCAATTTTTCACAGAAGTTTATGAATTTTTTCTAACAAAATTGGAAGGTTTTTGTATTTTTTATTAGTATGAATTCATAGGTATTGATTTAAGCTTTCAAATAGTGGTGGAACTGTTTTGTTTGGAGCCTAAATAAATTTTTGGCAAATTTTCTAAAAAATCGCACAAAAGGGAGTTTTTCATGATGGCTAGGTTCATGTCAATTTGGTTACATTTTTTGTTAAGATGGCTATAATTTTTTTATTTTTCTAGTTATCACATAAATTCCATTATTTAGGGATTCCAATGGTGGTGGAATCACTAAAATCAAATTTTAAATTATTTTTTTAATGAATTTTTCATTATGGCCGTGTGAATTAGGGTTTATTTTGGTTGTAGCAATTTTACCCCTTGAAGATGGGCAATGTTGGCACACTAAATAATTTTTCTTGTCAACATCCCATACCCCTATGTCTTCCTAGAGATGTTATCAATTCTCTAAACTTGGTTTCATGGGTATTAAAAAATTTTTCTATTTTTAATAGTGATTTTCCTATGGTCATTTTTAGGTTCTAATTCTTATTGTGTAAGTATTGCTTGAACTAAGGTAAAGTGTCTTGAATGTGATTTAATTTTTGACTAGTCCTATAAACATTGTTATGTTTTTTCTATAATTTTTAAATGTTTTAAAATCTATGATAAGGTTCATTTTCAAATTTCTTAAGGAATTTTTGCTAACACCCTAGAGTTTTTCTATGGGGGCTAATTTCACCCCTACCTAGGATACTTAGCAAAATTTCAAAGAAATTCTAAGTGTTGTGAAGTTTTTATTTTGTGCTAAACGTTGTAAATATGGTTCTAATATGTGTGTATTGCTTTCTCATGAAGGACCTTTCTAAAGCCCATCCTAATAGTGGTGGAGTTGGTGGACATTCTATGTTGCATCAACTCCCCCAAGGCTAACACCCCCTTTCTAGATTTGGTTCTTGAGTGGGCCTCCACATGGTTCTAGCCAAGGGCAAGGGAATTTATTGCCTACCTTCTCCAACATTTTAGTGTGATAATGTGATCACACTTGGTAGCCAATATGACCAACATCATAGTGGAGACCCTACTACCTCGAATGTCTAACCTAATCATCAAGTTCATAACTGACAATCTAAAAACTTGGGCAGCTAGAGAGGTGGTGGACACTAGCAACACCATTGGTACACACCACTTTTCTAAGATCTAGAGCATGCCAAAGTATTCTTAGTATAATGCTAATAATACTCTGATGATGGCACACCGAGCCCACACATTGTTCCAGAATCCTCCTAGCAAAGTGTACTGGCTACCAAGGTAAGAATGGTTATAAGTTTTTTTATGTTTTTGGGTTACTTACCTTTCCTCTAAATTATTGATTTTTATGCATGTCTTGTAGGTACAAGGTTAGTAACCAAGGTTTGATTAGAAATGATCAAACCTTAGCAATGGCTCAAACTACATTAGGTGTATTTACCAAAGGCTCAAAAATTAGAACCATTATGGTTGATCAATTAAAGGATGATTTTGATAGATAGACTAATGTCTTCAACCATATCTTCAAGAAATGTGTGATTTTTGAGATAGCACACAACTACTAGGTGGGCCCTAAGTGCATTAAGGAAAAGGATGTTGCTACTAGGACCTCCGCACAAGACTTACCGAACAAGAAGAATAAAGGTAAGAATAAGGATGATTTGCTACATTACATCTAATGTTTTTATGGATACTTAGATTTTAAGTTTTCTATGATTTTAACCTATGGTTCTAGTTTTTGTTATACCTTGGTTTTATTAGTTGTGCCTATGCCTATACTAAGCCTTTTTTGTTACCTTACATGACCTTCTACATCCTCCAAGACTACCTTGTCTATTTCAGGATGCCCCAAGGATACTCTCATCCTGAAATATGATGAGGTGAAAATAGCAAAATGATGGTTGAGGGAGTAGGAACCTAGGGACATCCAAGCAAACATTGCCCACATGGGTTTGCTTGTTTTTCATGGCATGAAGTCCTTTCATTCTTGTTGCCAAGATGCTAAAAATGATTGACTCATTCAACATAGGAGCCAAGTAGTTCAATAGAAAAATTCTAAATGTGCCAATCACCATACCGATCAATGAGGAAACCTTCCATGACTTGTTTGGTATTCCCTCTGAAGGGATGAAAGTTGCCTCCAAAGCAAAAAAGGAGCCAAGCCACCGTGAGGAGGTCAAGGCATGGTTAAGTGCTCTCCTTGCCCATTATAGTTTGTCCATAGATGATTTCAAGGTTTCTAAAGCAAGGGAATCCTATCCATGATTCAAATCCCATGCCTTTCCTAAGTTTCTCTCACAAAAGAAGGTGATTGGCATTGCGCAGGCATGGATCTTCATGAAGGTCTTAATAGAAGGTGCTTTGTTTAACTAGGTCACTCATCTTGCTATGGGGCTGCAAAAGGAAATCCTTAAAATCCATGATGATCTCTCCATAATATGGCACATGAATTATGCATTTTTCATGGCATATTTGAAGAAATTTTCATAATTCATGGTGGTGAGGAGGAATGGAAGTTGAGTGTGCCAAGACCAAGACCAACTCTCTAGGCCTTGGATAAAGCATATTTATCCTACCATTTAGGCCTAGAACCCACCAAAGGACATGGAAGAATCACTATCTATAACAACTAAGGAAGCTAATGATAGTCAATGTGCTTTCCCTAACAACATGGAAATGGAGCTTTATACAGTGCAGGCTAACATTGACAAGACTAAAGAGCTATTCACAAAGGCTAATGGGATAGCCAAAGCCAAGCTCAAATAGTAAATGGAGGAACCAACACCAGCAATAGAGTAGCCTTCTAAGAGAAGGCTTACCTACAAGATTAACAGGGCATATTTGGTGGTCACAGGGATTTTTTAACTATGCTTTCGTACTTGGTTATTCTATGTTTTACTTTTTAAGGTTATAAAACTACTAGGCTATTTTGGCTAAGTTGTTCTAATGCTTATCAATTTATTTGTCTTTACAAACAAGTATCAAGACATGGTAACCCAAGCCATAATAATTGAGGAGAAGCAAAGGCATGCAGAAGAGGCACTACTACAAAAACATAAGGATGAAGGGTTGGCCAACATTGACTTAGATGACCTGGATGCCCTATTTGGTGAGTGATGAGCCGTGATATTTCATATGCCCCTACGATATCGCATACGCGATATCGCAGCCCGCCGAAACATCTATAAATAATAGGTGGCTTTCCTTGTTTTAGCCATCTAGACTTAGATCTGTAGCCAAACTATGGTATTTTTACCATTCTAGAGTTAGAATAATTTCCATGTGCCCGCAGTAGGAGTCTCAAAGTGAGCAGATCTTTATTCGAGCAAATTGCACCTGAGCACACATTTGTGTACAGTAATAAAGAAAAACTTTTTGATAAACCTTGCAGCATATGGACTAAGATAAATAGGATTTAATTATTGTTAAATGTTTAAATGCTTTCCTAGATAATTAATCTCTCTCAACCCTTGACCCTCCTAGTTAAGTGCATTCAGTATGACCACTTCAAGCACATAATTCTTCAAGAGTTTGATCTTACAATGATTAATATAAAGGAATCGGGGAATATGGTCGTTGACCACTTGTCTTAGTTAGGATGGGATAGCAAAGAGGATGAACATCCATTATCTAATCATTTTCCAAATAAACTCCTCTTTGTAGGTGCTATTGATGTTCATTTTTTCAAAGATTTCAACTAGTATGATCACATCCTCTCCTACCTACTCACTCAAGAGATGCCACATGAATGGAATAGTAGGAAGAAATAATAGTTTCATTACTAGGCTAAACATTTCATGGAAACCAAAGGCAACCTCTACAAGAGTAGTGCTAATTGCCTAGTAGGATGGTCTGTGCCTAATGCAAAGCAACTTCAAATCCTCGAAGATGCTCATGAAGTCCCTTGTGAGGGCCACTAGGCTAAGAGGAGAACACCATTAAATCCTCATGGAAGGTGATGAATCATGTTTTTATATGCTTTAATATTGGATATGTGATATCAGAGCCTTGATATTAGATACCCAATATCAGACCCTAAGATGCAATGTTGAAAATCCAATATCACAAGGTATATGCCAGAATATAAATATAGCACTTGGGTACATGATTTTTATATGGTTTTTTACATAGAATAACAAAGTTCTTACAATTTAGCCACTCAAGAATTAGAATATTTTTGAGTGCCTTCAATAGGAGTCTAAGTGTGTATGGATCTTTATTCAAGCACTAATGTACCTAAGCATAGTAGTGTGATGAAAATAAAGATGATCCCTTTTGATAATCCTTGCAACACTGAGAATAGATTAATGTTTCTTTTAATGCATTTAATATTCATGCACTTTCATTAAGTAAGTAATTTCTAGTTATTAATAAACATAAGAATGACCACTTCAAGCATACATGTAGCACTTGGTAACCCAAAAATGCTTAACATTTGGTAACCCAACAATGCTATATGTGTTTAGGATGTGTTCGGAGAGTGGAAACAAGTACTTGTGTTAGGCTAGCTAGGTAGTAGATTAATGATGAGTGGCGAGGTACCCCTACACTCCACCATACGAAACCAGCGTACACGCGTGATCCGGTTGAACTCCACAGACTAAATGCCTTAACGCCACAAGAAACACTTGGGGTTAATTGTTCGTTGTCTTCCCAGACTTGCTTGTAAGTGTCACGGTGTATGGTTAAGCAAGTCTGAGGTATGTGATTTTTTTGGTATTTT